>CM061030.1:42984789-43361917 GCA_030763125.1 Hippophae gyantsensis | reverse complement strand
ATAGTTTGTTCTCCTGTTTTGGAAGCCAAATTCCATCATTTACACTAATTACTTAACCTTTTATTGTTTGGTGGATAAATAACTAAAGAAGAAAGAAATTTTGATATGTTCCCTTGCATTGTTCATTGTTTTTCTTTACTTGTCCTTTAATGTTCCAATTTCAAAAAACAAGATCCTCTAAAAAAAAAAGCAATAATTAGATTATCTATTATAGGTTTTAATTTTAATGTCCTTAGCAATTCAAACTTAAACAAAAATCTTTTTCCGGGTTTTCTGAAGCAAAATTCACCATTTCCACGCTAACTTTTATGCTCAGGCCTAGGCTTTTTTGCCTTTAATGTTCCAATTTGATCCTGTTATCGATGTCCTTCAGCAATTCAAACTTTCTTTTTCCTTTTCTCGAGTTCCTATGTTCCTAGGTTTTTTGCCTGGCGGACCGGACCGCATGATAATTTGATATCAAAGCGTCAGTAGGTAGTTGAAAATTGGTTATATCTCCTCATATATATATATTTTCAATTTTACATTTGAAAACAATTTGTCCCTTGATTATTTTTTTTTTTTTTTGCTTTCTCAAGTCATAAATAACTAAAGAAGAAAGAAATTTTGTCCTTCAAGTCATGTGTTCCCTTTGCAATTTTGTTGTCATTGTTTTCATCTTTTGGATTTCATTTGGTAGTTTTCTTTAAATTCCTTGAATATTTATTTTAATCTTTATTTTTTTGGTGGTCGAACCTCTCTTGATTGTTCAAAAACAATATAGGCCACCGCAGCTAATGCGCTACAGCTGTTAAAAAGAAGTTAACAATTAGGATTGCAACTTTAAACTATTATAAGTTTTAATTCGCGGCATTGAACACAATCATATAATATATGAAAAACGGTTCTTTCGATTCCGAAAAACATCTATACAAAATAGTTTGTTCTAGTTTCTGGAAGCCAAATTCCATCATTTACACTAATTACGAACCTTTTATTGTTTTCGTAAGTGGGCACGATATTGCATTGTTCTCTTTACTTGTCCTTTAATGTTCCAATTTGATCCTCAAGTATCGATGTCCTTAGCAATTCAAACTTTCTTTTTTCCTTCGAAGTTCCTATGTTCCTAGGTTTTTATGACACCAAGTGGACCGTGATAATTTGATATCAAGCTATTTTGGTAGTTGAAAATTTGTTATATCTCCTCATATATACATATTTTCAATTTTACATTTGAAAACAATTTGTCCCTTGATTATTTTTTGCTTTCTCAAGTCATAAATAACTAAAGAAGAAAGAAATTTTGTCCTTCAAGTCATGTGTTCCCTTGCAATTTTGTTGTCATTGTTTTCATTTTTGGATTTCATTTGGTAGTTTTCTTTAAATTCTTTGAATATTTTTTTTAATCTTTATTTTTTGTGTTGAACCTCTCTTGATTGTTCAAAAAAACAAGAGAGCTACTGCAGTTTGCAGTTAAAAAAAAAGAAGTTAACAATTAGGATTGCAACTTTAAACTATTATAAGTTTTAATTCGTGCATTGAAACAACTGTTATAATATATGAAATCGAAGCTCCTTTCGATTCCGAAAAAACATCTATACAAAATAGTTTGTTCTCCGGGTTTTGGAAGCCAAATTCCATCATTTACACTACTTACGAACCTTTTATTGTTTGGTGGCACGATATTGCATTGTTCTCTTCACTTGTCCTTTAATGTTCCAATTTGATCCTGTTATCGATGTCCTTAGCAATTCAAACTTTCTTTTTCCTTTGAGTTCCTATGTTCCTAGGTTTTTTGCCTGAAGGGACCACATAATTTGATATCAGTGCCTTGGTAGTTGAAAATTGGTTATATCTCCTCATATATATATATTTTCAATTTTACATTTGAAAACAATTTGTCCCTTGATTATTTTTTGCTTTCTCAAGTCATAAATAACTAAAGAAGAAAGAAATTTTGTCCTTCAAGTCATGTGTTCCCTTGCAATTTTGTTGTCATTGTTTTCATCTTTGGATTTCATTTGGTAGTTTTCTTTAAATTCTTTGAATCTTTTTTTTAATCTTTATTTTTTGTGTTGAACCTCTCCTGATTGTTCAAAAAAACAAGAGAGCTACTGCATTTGCGATTAAAAAAAGAAGTTAACAATTAGGATTGCAACTTTAAACTATTATAAGTTTTAATTCGTGCATTGAAACAATCATATAATATATGAAATCGAAGCTCCTTTCGATTCCGAAAAAACATCTATACAAAATAGTTTGTTCTCCGGGTTTTGGAAGCCAAATTCCATCATTTACACTAATTACGAACCTTTTATTGTTTGGTGGCACGATATTGCATTGTTCTCTTTACTTGTCCTTTAATGTTCCAATTTGATCCTCTTACCGATGTCCTTAGCAATTCAAACTTTCTTTTTCCTTTGAGTTCCTATGTTCCTAGCTTTTTTTCCTGAAGGGACCGCATAATTTGATATCAGTGCCTTGGTAGTTGAAAATTGGTTATATCTCCTCATATATATATATTTTCAATTTTACATTTGAAAACAATTTGTCCCTTGATTATTTTTTGCTTTCTCAAGTCATAAATAACTAAAGAAGAAAGAAATTTTGTCCTTCAAGTCATGTGTTCCCTTGCAATTTTGTTGTCATTGTTTTCATCTTTGGATTTCATTTGGTAGTTTTGTTTAAATTCTTTGAATCTGTTTTTTAATCTTTATTTTTTGTGTTGAACCTCTCTTGATTGTTCAAAAAAACAAGAGAGCTACTGCAGTTTGCAGTTAAAAAAAAAAGAAGTTAACAATTAGGATTGCAACTTTAAACTATTATAAGTTTTAATTCGTGCATTGAAACAACTGTTATAATATATGAAATCGAAGCTCCTTTCGATTCCGAAAAAACATCTATACAAAATAGTTTGTTCTCCGGGTTTTGGAAGCCAAATTCCATCATTTACACTAATTACGAACCTTTTATTGTTTGGTAGCACGATGTTGCATTGTTTTCTTTACTTGTCCTTTAATGTTCCAATTTGATCCTCTTATCGATGTCCTTAACAATTTAAACTTTCTTTTTCCATTGAGTTCCTATGTTCCAAGGTTTTTTGCCTGAAGGGACCGCGTAATTTGATATCAGTGCCTTGGTAGTTGAAAATTGGTTATATCTCCTCATATATATATATTTTCAATTTTACATTTGAAAACAATTTGTCCCTTGATTATTTTTTGCTTTCTCAAGTCATAAATAACTAAAGAAGAAAGAAATTTTGTCCTTCAAGTCATGTGTTCCCTTGCAATTTTGTTGTCATTGTTTTCATCTTTGGATTTCATTTGGTAGTTTTGTTTAAATTCTTTGAATCTGTTTTTTAATCTTTATTTTTTGTGTTGAACCTCTCTTGATTGTTCAAAAAAACAAGAGAGCTACTGTAGTTTGCAGGTAAAAAAAAAGAAGTTAACAATTAGGATTGCAACTTTAAACTATTATAAGTTTTAATTCGTGCATTGAAACAACTGTTATAATATATGAAATCGAAGCTCCTTTCGATTCCGAAAAAACATCTATACAAAATAGTTTGTTCTCCGGGTTTTGGAAGCCAAATTCCATCATTTACACTAATTACGAACCTTTTATTGTTTGGTGGCACGATATTGCATTGTTCTCTTTACTTGTCCTTTAATGTTCCAATTTGATCCTGTTATCGATGTCCTTAGCAATTCAAACTTTCTTTTTCCTTTGAGTTCCTATGTTCCTAGGTTTTTTGCCTGAAGGGACCGCATAATTTGATATCAGTGCCTTGGTAGTTGAAAATTTGTTATATCTCCTCATATATATATATTTTCAATTTTACATTTGAAAACAATTTGTCCCTTGATTATTTTTTGCTTTCTCAAGTCATAAATAACTAAAGAAGAAAGAAATTTTGTCCTTCAAGTCATGTGTTCCCTTGCAATTTTGTTGTCATTGTTTTCATTTTTGGATTTCATTTGGTAGTTTTCTTTAAATTCTTTGAATATTTTTTTTAATCTTTATTTTTTGTGTTGAACCTCTCTTGATTGTTCAAAAAAACAAGAGAGCTACTGTAGTTTGCGATTAAAAAAAGAAGTTAACAATTAGGATTGCAACTTTAAACTATTATAAGTTTTAATTCGTGCATAGAAACAACTGTTATAATATATGAAATCGAAGCTCCTTTCGATTCCGAAAAAACATCTATACAAAATAGTTTGTTCTCCGGGTTTTGGAAGCCAAATTCCATCATTTACACTAATTACGAACCTTTTATTGTTTGGTGGCACGATATTGCATTGTTCTCTTTACTTGTCCTTTAATGTTCCAATTTGATCCTCTTATCGATGTCCTTAGCAATTCAAACTTTCTTTTTCCTTTGAGTTCCTATGTTCCTAGGTTTGTTCACTCAAAGGACCGCATAATTTGGAATCAGGGCCTTGGTAGTTGAAAATTGGTTATATCTCCTCATATATATATATTTTCAATTTTACATTTGAAAACAATTTGTCCCTTGATTATTTTTGCTTTCTCAAGTCATAAATAACTAAAGAAGAAAGAAATTTTGTCGTTCAAGTCATGTGTTCCCTTGCAATTTTGTTGTCATTGTTTTCATCTTTGGATTTCATTTGGTAGTTTTCTTTAAATTCTTTGAATCTTTTTTTTAATCTTTATTTTTTGTGTTGAACCTCTCTTGATTGTTCAAAAAAACAAGAGAGCTACTGCAATTTGCAGTTAAAAAAAAAGAAGTTAACAATTAGGATTGCAACTTTAAACTATTATAAGTTTTAATCCGTGCATTGAAACAACTGTTATAATATATGAAATCGAAGCACTTTTCGATTCCGAAAAAACATCTATACAAAATAGTTTGTTCTCCGGGTTTTGGAAGCCAAATTCCATCATTTACACTAATTACGAACCTTTTATTGTTTGGTGGCACGATATTGCATTGTTCTCTTTACTTGTCCTTTAATATTCCAATCTCATCCTCTTATAGATGTCCTTAGCAATTCAAACTTTCTTTTTCCTTTGAGTTCCTATGTTCCTAGGTTTTTTGCCTTAAGGGACCGCATAATTTGATATCAGTGCCTTGGTAGTTGAAAATTGGTTATATCTCCTCATATATATATATTTTCAATTTTACATTTGAAAACAATTTGTCCCTTGATTATTTTTGCTTTCTCAAGTCATAAATAACTAAAGAAGAAAGAAATTTTGTCGTTCAAGTCATGTGTTCCCTTGCAATTTTGTTGTCATTGTTTTCATCTTTGGATTTCATTTGGTAGTTTTGTTTAAATTCTTTGAATCTGTTTTTTAATCTTTATTTTTTGTGTTGAACCTCTCTTGATTGTTCAAAAAAACAAGAGAGCTACTGCATTTTGCAGTTAAAAAAAAAAAGAAGTTAACGATTAGGATTGCAACTTTAAACTATTATAACTTTTAATTCGTGCATTGAAACAACTGTTATAATATATGAAATCGAAGCTCCTTTCGATTCCGAAAAAACATCTATACAAAATAGTTTGTTCTCCGGGTTTTGGAAGCCAAATTCCATCATTTACACTAATTACGAACCTTTTATTGTTTGGTGGCACGATATTGCATTGTTCTCTTTACTTGTCCTTTAATGTTCCAATTTGATCCTCTTACCGATGTCCTTAGCAATTCAAACTTTCTTTTTCCTTTGAGTTCCTATGTTCCTAGGTTTTTTTCCTGAAGGGACCGCATAATATGATATCAGTGCCTTGGTAGTTGAAAATTGGTTATATCTCCTCATATATATATATTTTCAATTTTACATTTGAAAACAATTTGTCCCTTGATTATTTTTTGCTTTCTCAAGTCATAAATAACTAAAGAAGAAAGAAATTTTGTCCTTCAAGTCATGTGTTCCCTTGCAATTTTGTTGTCATTGTTTTCATCTTTGGATTTCATTTGGTAGTTTTCTTTAAATTCTTTGAATATTTTTTTAATCTTTATTTTTTGTGTTGTACCTCTCTTGGTTGTTCAAAAAAACAAGAGAGCTCTTTGCGATTTGCGATTAAAAAAAAAAGAAGTTAACAATTAGGATTGCAACTTTAAACTATTATAAGTTTTAATTCGTGCATTGAAACAACTGTTATAATATATGAAATCGAAGCTCCTTTCGATTCCGAAAAAACATCTATACAAAATAGTTTGTTCTCCGGGTTTTGGAAGCCAAATTCCATCATTTACACTACTTACCAACCTTTTATTGTTTGGTGGCACGATATTGCATTGTTCTCTTTACTTGTCCTTTAATGTTCCAATTTGATCCTCTTATCGATGTCCTTAGCAATTCAAACTTTCTTTTTCCTTTGAGTTCCTATGTTCCTAGGTTTTTTGCTTGAAGGGACCGCATAATTTGATATCAGTGCCTTGGTAGTTGAAAATTGGTTATATCTCCTCATATATATATATTTTCAATTTTACATTTGAAAACAATTTGTCCCTTGATTATTTTTTGCTTTCTCAAGTCATAAATAACTAAAGAAGAAAGAAATTTTGTCCTTCAAGTCATGTGTTCCCTTGCAATTTTGTTGTCATTGTTTTCATCTTTGGATTTCATTTGGTAGTTTTCTTTAAATTCTTTGAATCTTTTTTTAATCTTTATTTTTTGTGTTGAACCTCTCTTGATTGTTCAAAAAAACAAGAGAGCTACTTCAGTTTGCGATTAAAAAAAAGAAGTTAACAATTAGGATAGCAACTTTAAACTATTATAAGTTTTA
Organism: Hippophae gyantsensis; assembly: GCA_030763125.1. Taxonomy (NCBI): domain Eukaryota; kingdom Viridiplantae; phylum Streptophyta; class Magnoliopsida; order Rosales; family Elaeagnaceae; genus Hippophae; species Hippophae gyantsensis. Next base: position 43,355,183 of record CM061030.1, on the reverse strand, counting down.
ATTCGTGCATTGAAACAACTGTTATAATATATGAAATCGAAGCTCCTTTCGATTCCGAAAAAACATCTATACAAAATAGTTTGTTCTCCGGGTTTTGGAAGCCAAATTCCATCATTTACACTAATTACGAACCTTTTATTGTTTGGTGGCACGATATTGCATTGTTCTCTTTACTTGTCCTTTAATGTTCCAATTTGATCCTGTTATCGATGTCCTTAGCAATTCAAACTTTCTTTTTCCTTTGAGTTCCTATGTTCCTAGGTTTTTTGCCTGAAGGGACCGCATAATTTGATATCATAGCCTTGGTAGTTGAAAATTGGTTATATCTCCTCATATATATATATTTTCAATTTTACATTTGAAAACAATTTGTCCCTTGATTATTTTTTGCTTTCTCAAGTCATAAATAACTAAAGAAGAAAGAAATTTTGTCCTTCAAGTCATGTGTTCCCTTGCAATTTTGTTGTCATTGTTTTCATCTTTGGATTTCATTTGGTAGTTTTCTTTAAATTCTTTGAATATTTTTTTTAATCTTTATTTTTTGTGTTGAACCTCTCTTGATTGTTCAAAAAAACAAGAGAGCTACTGCAGTTTGCAGTTAAAAAAAAGAAGTTAACAATTAGGATTGCAACTTTAAACTATTATAAGTTTTAATTCGTGCATTGAAACAACTGTTATAATATATGAAATCGAAGCTCCTTTCGATTCCGAAAAAACATCTATACAAAATAGTTTGTTCTCCGGGTTTTGGAAGCCAAATTCCATCATTTACACTAATTACGAACCTTTTATTGTTTGGTGGCACGATATTGCATTGTTCTCTTTACTTGTCCTTTAATGTTCCAATTTGATCCTGTTATCGATGTCCTTAGCAATTCAAACTTTCTTTTTCCTTTGAGTTCCTATGTTCCTAGGTTTTTTGCCCGAAGGGACCGCATAATTTGATATCAGTGCCTTGGTAGTTGAAAATTGGTTATATCTCCTCATATATATATATTTTCAATTTTACATTTGAAAACAATTTGTCCCTTGATTATTTTTTGCTTTCTCAAGTCATAAATAACTAAAGAAGAAAGAAATTTTGTCCTTCAAGTCATGTGTTCCCTTGCAATTTTGTTGTCATTGTTTTCATCTTTGGATTTCATTTGGTAGTTTTCTTTAAATTCTTTGAATATTTTTTTTAATCTTTATTTTTTGTGTTGAACCTCTCTTGATTGTTCAAAAAAACAAGAGAGAAACTCTTTGCGATTTGCGATTAAAAAAGAAGAAGTTAACAATTAGGATTGCAACTTTAAACTATTATAAGTTTTAATTCGTGCATTGAAACAACTGTTATAATATATGAAATCGAAGCTCCTTTCGATTCCAAAAAAACATCTATACAAAATAGTTTGTTCTCCGGGTTTTGGAAGCCAAATTCCATCATTTACACTAATTACGAACCTTTTATTGTTTGGTGGCACGATATTGCATTGTTCTCTTTACTTGTCCTTTAATGTTCCAATTTGATCCTCTTATCGATGTCCTTAGCAATTCAAACTTTCTTTTTCCTTTGAGTTCCTATGTTCCTAGGTTTTTTGCTTGAAGGGACCGCATAATTTGATATCAGTGCCTTGGTAGTTGAAAATTGGTTATATCTCCTCATATATATATATTTTCAATTTTACATTTGAAAACAATTTGTCCCTTGATTATTTTTTGCTTTCTCAAGTCATAAATAACTAAAGAAGAAAGAAATTTTGTCCTTCAAGTCATGTGTTCCCTTGCAATTTTGTTGTCATTGTTTTCATCTTTGGATTTCATTTGGTAGTTTTCTTTAAATTCTTTGAATCTTTTTTTTAATCTTTATTTTTTGTGTTGAACCTCTCTTGATTGTTCAAAAAAACAAGAGAGCTACTGCAGTTTGCAGTTAAAAAAAAAAGTTAACAATTAGGATTGTAAATTTAAACTATTATAAGTTTTAATTCGTGCATTGAAACAACTGTTATAATATATGAAACCGAAGCTCCTTTCGATTCCGAAAAAACATCTATACAAAATAGTTTGTTCTCCGGGTTTTGGAAGCCAAATTCCATCATTTACACTAATTACGAACCTTTTATTGTTTGGTGGCACGATATTGCATTGTTCTCTTTACTTGTCCTTTAATGTTCCAATTTGATCCTCTTATCGATGTCCTTAGCAATTCAAACTTTCTTTTTCCTTTGAGTTCCTATGTTCCTAGGTTTTTTGCCTGAAGGGACCGCATAATTTGATATCAGTGCCTTGGTAGTTGAAAATTGGTTATATCTCCTCATATATATATATTTTCAATTTTACATTTGAAAACAATTTGTCCCTTGATTATTTTTTGCTTTCTCAAGTCATAAATAACTAAAGAAGAAAGAAATTTTGTCCTTCAAGTCATGTGTTCCCTTGCAATTTTGTTGTCATTGTTTTCATCTTTGGATTTCATTTGGTAGTTTTCTTTAAATTCTTTGAATATTTTTTTAATCTTTATTTTTTGTGTTGAACCTCTCTTGATTGTTCAAAAAAACAAGAGAGCTACTGCAGTTTGCAGTTAAAAAAAAGAAGTTAACAATTAGGATTGCAACTTTAAACTATTATAAGTTTTAATTCGTGCATTGAAACAACTGTTATAATATATGAAATCGAAGCTCCTTTCGATTCCGAAAAAACATCTATACAAAATAGTTTGTTCTCCGGGTTTTGGAAGCCAAATTCCATCATTTACACTAATTACGAACCTTTTATTGTTTGGTGGCACGATATTGCATTGTTCTCTTTACTTGTCCTTTAATGTTCCAATTTGATCCTGTTATCGATGTCCTTAGCAATTCAAACTTTCTTTTTCCTTTGAGTTCCTATGTTCCTAGGTTTTTGCCTGAAGGGACCGCATAATTTGATATCAGTGCCTTGGTAGTTGAAAATTGGTTATATCTCCTCATATATATATATTTTCAATTTTACATTTGAAAACAATTTGTCCCTTGATTATTTTTTGCTTTCTCAAGTCATAAATAACTAAAGAAGAAAGAAATTTTGTCCTTCAAGTCATGTGTTCCCTTGCAATTTTGTTGTCATTGTTTTCATCTTTGGATTTCATTTGGTAGTTTTCTTTAAATTCTTTGAATATTTATTTTAATCTTTATTTTTTGTGTTGAACCTCTCTTGATTGTTCAAAAAAACAAGAGAACTACTGCAGTTTGCAGTTAAAAAAAAAAGAAGTTAACAATTAGGATTGCAACTTTAAACTATTATAAGTTTTAATTCGTGCATTGAAACAACTGTTATAATATATGAAATCGAAGCTCCTTTCGATTCCGAAAAAACATCTATACAAAATAGTTTGTTCTCCGGGTTTTGGAAGCCAAATTCCATCATTTACACTAATTACGAACCTTTTATTGTTTGGTGGCACGATATTGCATTGTTCTCTTTACTTGTCCTTTAATGTTCCAATTTGATCCTCTTATCGATGTCCTTAGCAATTCAAACTTTCTTTTTCCTTTGAGTTCCTATGTTCCTAGGTTTTTTGCTTGAAGGGACCGCATAATTTGATATCAGTGCCTTGGTAGTTGAAAATTGGTTATATCTCCTCATATATATATATTTTCAATTTTACATTTGAAAACAATTTGTCCCTTGATTATTTTTTGCTTTCTCAAGTCATAAATAACTAAAGAAGAAAGAAATTTTGTCCTTCAAGTCATGTGTTCCCTTGCAATTTTGTTGTCATTGTTTTCATCTTTGGATTTCATTTGGTAGTTTTCTTTAAATTCTTTGAATCTTTTTTTAATCTTTATTTTTTGTGTTGAACCTCTCTTGATTGTTCAAAAAAACAAGAGAGCTACTGCAGTTTGCAGTTAAAAAAAAAGAAGTTAACAATTAGGATTGCAACTTTAAACTATTATAAGTTTTAATTCGTGCATTGAAACAACTGTTATAATATATGAAATCGAAGCTCCTTTCGATTCCGAAAAAACATCTATACAAAATAGTTTGTTCTCCGGGTTTTGGAAGCCAAATTCCATCATTTACACTAATTACGAACCTTTTATTGTTTGGTGGCACGATATTGCATTGTTCTCTTTACTTGTCCTTTAATGTTCCAATTTGATCCTCTTATCGATGTCCTTAGCAATTCAAACTTTCTTTTTCCTTTGAGTTCCTATGTTCCTAGGTTTTTTGCCTGAAGGGACCGCATAATTTGATATCAGTGCCTTGGTAGTTGAAAATTGGTTATATCTCCTCATATATATATATTTTCAATTTTACATTTGAAAACAATTTGTCCCTTGATTATTTTTTGCTTTCTCAAGTCATAAATAACTAAAGAAGAAAGAAATTTTGTCCTTCAAGTCATGTGTTCCCTTGCAATTTTGTTGTCATTGTTTTCATCTTTGGATTTCATTTGGTAGTTTTCTTTAAATTCTTTGAATCTTTTTTTTAATCTTTATTTTTTGTGTTGAACCTCTCTTGATTGTTCAAAAAAACAAGAGAGCTACTGCAGTTTGCAGTTAAAAAAAAAGAAGTTAACAATTAGGATTGCAACTTTAAACTATTATAAGTTTTAATTCGTGCATTGAAACAACTGTTATAATATATGAAATCGAAGCTCCTTTCGATTCCGAAAAAACATCTATACAAAATAGTTTGTTCTCCGGGTTTTGGAAGCCAAATTCCATCATTTACACTAATTACGAACCTTTTATTGTTTGGTGGCACGATATTGCATTGTTCTCTTTACTTGTCCTTTAATGTTCCAATTTGATCCTCTTATCGATGTCCTTAGCAATTCAAACTTTCTTTTTCCTTTGAGTTCCTATGTTCCTAGGTTTTTTGCCTGAAGGGACCGCATAATTTGATATCAGTGCCTTGGTAGTTGAAAATTGGTTATATCTCCTCATATATATATATTTTCAATTTTACATTTGAAAACAATTTGTCCCTTGATTATTTTTTGCTTTCTCAAGTCATAAATAACTAAAGAAGAAAGAAATTTTGTCCTTCAAGTCATGTGTTCCCTTGCAATTTTGTTGTCATTGTTTTCATCTTTGGATTTCATTTGGTAGTTTTCTTTAAATTCTTTGAATATTTTTTTAATCTTTATTTTTTGTGTTGAACCTCTCTTGATTGTTCAAAAAAACAAGAGAGCTACTATGATTTGCGATTAAAAAAAGAAGTTAACAATTAGGATTGCAACTTTAAACTATTATAAGTTTTAATTCGTGCATTGAAACAAGCTGTTATAATATATGAAATCGAACCACCTTTCGATTATGAATAAACATCTATACAAAATAGTTTGTTCTCCGGGTTTTGGAAGCCAAATTCCATCATTTACACTAATTACGAACCTTTTATTGTTTGGTGGCACGATATTGCATTGTTCTCTTTACTTGTCCTTTAATGTTCCAATTTGATCCTCTTATCGTTGTCCTTAGCAATTCAAACTTTCTTTTTCCTTTGAGTTCCTATGTTCCTAGGTTTTTTGCTTGAAGGGACCGCATAATTTGATATCAGTGCCTTGGTAGTTGAAAATTGGGTATATCTCCTCATATATATATATTTTCAATTTTACATTTGAAAACAATTTGTCCCTTGATTATTTTTTGCTTTCTCAAGTCATAAATAACTAAAGAAGAAAGAAATTTTGTCCTTCAAGTCATGTGTTCCCTTGCAATTTTGTTGTCATTGTTTTCATCTTTGGATTTCATTTGGTAGTTTTCTTTAAATTCTTTGAATCTTTTTTTTAATCTTTATTTTTTGTGTTGAACCTCTCTTGATTGTTCAAAAAAACAAGAGAGCTACTCTTTGCGATTTGCGATTAAAAAAAAAAGAAGTTAACAATTAGGATTGCAACTTTAAACTATTATAAGTTTTAATTCGTGCATTGAAACAACTGTTATAATATATGAAATCGAAGCTCCTTTCGATTCCGAAAAAACATCTATACAAAATAGTTTGTTCTTCGGGTTTTGGAAGCCAAATTCCATCATTTACACTAATTACGAACCTTTTATTGTTTGGTGGCACGATATTGCATTGTTCTCTTTACTTGTCCTTTAATGTTCCAATTTGATCCTCTTATCGATGTCCTTAGCAATTCAAACTTTCTTTTTCCTTTGAGTTCCTATGTTCCTAGGTTTTTTCGCTGTAGGGACCGCATAATTTGATATCATTGCCTTGGTAGTTGAAAATTGGTTATATCTCCTCATATATATATATTTTCAATTTTACATTTGAAAACAATTTGTCCCTTGATTATTTTTTGCTTTCTCAAGTCATAAATAACTAAAGAAGAAAGAAATTTTGTCCTTCAAGTCATGTGTTCCCTTGCAATTTTGTTGTCATTGTTTTCATCTTTGGATTTCATTTGGTAGTTTTCTTTAAATTCTTTGAATATTTTTTTTAATCTTTATTTTTTGTGTTGAACCTCTCTTGATTGTTCAAAAAAACAAGAGAGCTACTGCAGTTTGCAGTTAAAAAAAAGAAGTTAACAATTAGGATTGCAACTTTAAACTATTATAAGTTTTAATTCGTGCATTGAAACAACTGTTATAATATATGAAATCGAAGCTCCTTTCGATTCCGAAAAAACATCTATACAAAATAGTTTGTTCTCCGGGTTTTGGAAGCCAAATTCCATCATTTACACTAATTACGAACCTTTTATTGTTTGGTGGCACGATATTGCATTGTTCTCTTTACTTGTCCTTTAATGTTCCAATTTGATCCTCTTATCGATGTCCTTAGCAATTCAAACTTTCTTTTTCCTTTGAGTTCCTATGTTCCTAGGTTTTTTGCCTGAAGGGACCGCATAATTTGATATCAATGCCTTGGTAGTTGAAAATAGGTTATATCTCTTCATATATATATATTTTCAATTTTACATTTGAAAACAATTTGTCCCTTGATTATTTTTTGCTTTCTCAAGTCATAAATAACTAAAGAAGAAAGAAATTTTGTCCTTCAAGTCATGTGTTCCCTTGCAATTTTGTTGTCATTGTTTTCATCTTTGGATTTCATTTGGTAGTTTTCTTTAAATTCTTTGAATATTTATTTTAATCTTTATTTTTTGTGTTGAACCTCTCTTGATTGTTCAAAAAAACAAGAGAAACTACTGCGGTTTGATTAAAAAAAGAAGTTAACAATTAGGATTGCAACTTTAAACTATTATAAGTTTTAATTCGTGCATTGAAACAACTGTTATAATATATGAAATCGAAGCTCCTTTCGATTCCAAAAAACATCTATACAAAATAGTTTGTTCTCCGGGTTTTGGAAGCCAAATTCCATCATTTACACTAATTACGAACCTTTTATTGTTTGGTGGCACGATATTGCATTGTTCTCTTTACTTGTCCTTTAATGTTCCAATTTGATCCTCTTATCGATGTCCTTAGCAATTCAAACTTTCTTTTTCCTTTGAGTTCCTATGTTCCTAGGTTTTTTGCCTGAAGGGACCGCATAATTTGATATCAGTGCCTTGGTAGTTGAAAATTGGTTATATCTCCTCATATATATATATTTTCAATTTTACATTTGAAAACAATTTGTCCCTTGATTATTTTTTGCTTTCTCAAGTCATAAATAACTAAAGAAGAAAGAAATTTTGTCCTTCAAGTCATGTGTTCCCTTGCAATTTTGTTGTCATTGTTTTCATCTTTGGATTTCATTTGGTAGTTTTCTTTAAATTCTTTGAATATTTTTTTTAATCTTTATTTTTTGTGTTGAACCTCTCTTGATTGTTCAAAAAAACCAAGAGAGCTACTGCAGTTTGCAGTTTAAAAAAAGAAGTTAACAATTAGGATTGCAACTTTAAACTATTATAAGTTTTAATTCGTGCATTGAAACAACTGTTATAATATATGAAATCGAAGCTCCTTTCGATTCGAAAAAACATCTATACAAAATAGTTTGTTCTCCGGGTTTTGGAAGCCAAATTCCATCATTTACACTAATTACGAACCTTTTATTGTTTGGTGGCACGATATTGCATTGTTCTCTTTACTTGTCCTTTAATGTTCCAATTTGATCCTCTTATCGATGTCCTTAGCAATTCAAACTTTCTTTTTCCTTTGAGTTCCTATGTTCCTAGGTTTTTTGCCTGAAGGGACCGCATAATTTGATATCAGTGCCTTGGTAGTTGAAAATTGGTTATATCTCCTCATATATATATATTTTCAATTTTACATTTGAAAACAATTTGTCCCTTGATTATTTTTTGCTTTCTCAAGTCATAAATAACTAAAGAAGAAAGAAATTTTGTCCTTCAAGTCATGTGTTCCCTTGCAATTTTGTTGTCATTGTTTTCATCTTTGGATTTCATTTGGTAGTTTTCTTTAAATTCTTTGAATATTTTTTTTAATCTTTATTTTTTGTGTTGAACCTCTCTTGATTGTTCAAAAAACAAGAGAGCTACTGCTGTTTGCAGTTAAAAAAAAAGAAGTTAACAATTAGGATTGCAACTTTAAACTATTATAAGTTTTAATTCGTGCATTGAAACAAGCTGTTATAATATATGAAATCGAAGCTCTTTCGTTTCCGAAAAAACATCTATACAAAATAGTTTGTTCTCCGGGTTTTGGAAGCCAAATTCCATCATTTACACTAATTACGAACCTTTTATTGTTTGGTGGCACGATATTGCATTGTTCTCTTTACTTGTCCTTTAATGTTCCAATTTGATCCTATTATCGATGTCCTTAGCAATTCAAACTTTCTTTTTCCTTTGAGTTCCTATGTTCCTAGGTTTTTTTGCCTCAAGGGACCGCATAATTTGATATCAATGCCTTGGTAGTTGAAAATTGGTTATATCTCCTCATATATATATATTTTCAATTTTACATTTGAAAACAATTTGTCCCTTGATTATTTTTTGCTTTCTCAAGTCATAAATAACTAAAGAAGAAAGAAATTTTGTCCTTCAAGTCATGTGTTCCCTTGCAATTTTGTTGTCATTGTTTTCATCTTTGGATTTCATTTGGTAGTTTTCTTTAAATTCTTTGAATCTTTTTTTTAATCTTTATTTTTTGTGTTGAACCTCTCTTGATTGTTCAAAAAAACAAGAGAGCTACTGCATTTTGCAATTAAAAAAAAACGAAGTTAACAATTAGGATTGCAACTTTAAACTATTATAAGTTTTAATTCGTGCATTGAAACAACTATTATAATATATGAAATCGAAGCTCCTTTCGATTCCGAAAAAACATCTATACAAAATAGTTTGTTCTCCGGGTTTTGGAAGCCAAATTCCATCATTTACACTAATTACGAACCTTTTATTGTTTGGTGGCACGATATTGCATTGTTCTCTTTACTTGTCCTTTAATGTTCCAATTTGATCCTCTTATCGATGTCCTTAGCAATTCAAACTTTCTTTTTCCTTTGAGTTCCTATGTTCCTAGGTTTTTTGCCTGAAGGGACCGCATAATTTGATATCGGTGCCTTGGTAGTTGAAAATTGGTTATATCTCCTCATATATATATATTTTCAATTTTACATTTGAAAACAATTTGTCCCTTGATTATTTTTTGCTTTCTCAAGTCATAAATAACTAAAGAAGAAAGAAATTTTGTCCTTCAAGTCATGTGTTCCCTTGCAATTTTGTTGTCATTGTTTTCATCTTTGGATTTCATTTGGTAGTTTTCTTTAAATTCTTTGAATCTTTTTTTAATCTTTATTTTTTGTGTTGAACCTCTCTTGATTGTTCAAAAAAACAAGAGAGCTACTGCAGTTTGCAGTTAAAAAAAAAAGTTAACAATTAGGATTGCAACTTTAAACTATTATAAGTTTTAATTCGTGCATTGAAACAACTGTTATAATATATGAAATCGAAGCTCCTTTCGATTCCGAAAAAACATCTATACAAAATAGTTTGTTCTCCGGGTTTTGGAAGCCAAATTCCATCATTTACACTAATTACGAACCTTTTATTGTTTGGTGGCACGATATTGCATTGTTCTCTTTACTTGTCCTTTAATGTTCCAATTTGATCCTCTTATCGATGTCCTTAGCAATTCAAACTTTCTTTTTCCTTTGAGTTCCTATGTTCCTAGGTTTTTTGCCTGAAGGGACCGCATAATTTGATATCACTGCCTTGGTAGTTGAAAATTGGTTATATCTCCTCATATATATATATTTTCAATTTTACATTTGAAAACAATTTGTCCCTTGATTATTTTTTGCTTTCTCAAGTCATAAATAACTAAAGAAGAAAGAAATTTTGTCCTTCAAGTCATGTGTTCCCTTGCAATTTTGTTGTCATTGTTTTCATCTTTGGATTTCATTTGGTAGTTTTCTTTAAATTCTTTGAATATTTTTTTTAATCTTTATTTTTTGTGTTGAACCTCTCTTGATTGTTCAAAAAAACAAGAGAGCTACTAGCTTGCGCTAAAAAGAAGAAGTTAATAATTAGGATTGCAACTTTAAACTATTATAACTTTTAATTCATGCATTGAAACAACTGTTATAATATATGAAATCGAAGCTCCTTTCGATTCCGAAAAACATATATACAAAATAGTTTGTTCTCCGGGTTTTGGAAGCCAAATTCCATCATTTACACTAATTACGAACCTTTTATTGTTTGGTGGCACGATATTGTATTGTTCCCTTTACTTGTCCTTTAATGTTCCAATTTGATCCTCTTATCGATGTCCTTAGCAATTCAAACTTTCTTTTTCCTTTGAGTTCCTATGTTCCTAGGTTTTTTGCCTGAAGGACCGCATAATTTGATATCAGTGCCTTGGTAGTTGAAAATTGGTTATATCTCCTCATATATATATATTTTCAATTTTACATTTGAAAACAATTTGTCCCTTGATTATTTTTTGCTTTCTCAAGTCATAAATAACTAAAGAAGAAAGAAATTTTGTCCTTCAAGTCATGTGTTCCCTTGCAATTTTGTTGTCATTGTTTTCATCTTTGGATTTCATTTGGTAGTTTTCTTTAAATTCTTTGAATATTTATTTTAATCTTTATTTTTTGTGTTGAACCTCTCTTGATTGTTCAAAAAAACAAGAGAGCTACTTGCGGATTTGCGATTAAAAAAAAAGAAGTTAACAATTAAGATTGCAACTTTAAACTATTATAAGGTTTAATTCATGCATTGAAACAAGTGTTATAATATATGCAATCTACGCTCCTTTCGATTGCCAAAAAACATCTATACAAAATAGTTTGTGCTCCGGGTTTTGAACGCCAGATTCCATCATTTACACTAATTACTTACGAACCTTTTATTGTTTGGTGGCACGATATTGCATTGTTCTCTTTACTTGTCCTTTAATGTTCCAATTTGATCCTCTTATCGATGTCCTTAGCAATTCAAACTTTCTTTTTCCTTTGAGTTCCTATGTTCCTAGGTTTTTGCCTGAAGGGACCGCATAATTTGATATCAATGCCTTGGTAGTTGAAAATTGGTTATATCTCCTCATATATATATATTTTCAATTTTACATTTGAAAACAATTTGTCCCTTGATTATTTTTTGCTTTCTCAAGTCATAAATAACTAAAGAAGAAAGAAATTTTGTCCTTCAAGTCATGTGTTCCCTTGCAATTTTGTTGTCATTGTTTTCATCTTTGGATTTCATTTGGTAGTTTTCTTTAAATTCTTTGAATCTTTTTTTTAATCTTTATTTTTTGTGTTGAACCTCTCTTGATTGTTCAAAAAAACAAGAGAGCTACTGCAGTTTGCAGTTAAAAAAAAAAGAAGTTAACAATTAGGATTGCAACTTTAAACTATTATAAGTTTTAATTCGTGCATTGAAACAACTGTTATAATATATGAAATCGAAGCTCCTTTCGATTCCGAAAAAACATCTATACAAAATAGTTTGTTCTCCGGGTTTTGGAAGCCAAATTCCATCATTTACACTAATTACGAACCTTTTATTGTTTGGTGGCACGATATTGCATTGTTCTCTTTACTTGTCCTTTAATGTTCCAATTTGATCCTCTTATCGATGTCCTTAGCAATTCAAACTTTCTTTTTCCTTTGAGTTCCTATGTTCCTAGGTTTTTTGCCTGGAAGGACCGCATAATTTGATATCAGTGCCTTGGTAGTTGAAAATTGGTTATATCTCCTCATATATATATATTTTCAATTTTACATTTGAAAACAATTTGTCCCTTGATTATTTTTTGCTTTCTCAAGTCATAAATAACTAAAGAAGAAAGAAATTTTGTCCTTCAAGTCATGTGTTCCCTTGCAATTTTGTTGTCATTGTTTTCATTTTTGGATTTCATTTGGTAGTTTTCTTTAAATTCTTTGAATCTTTTTTTTAATCTTTATTTTTTGTGTTCAACCTCTCTTGATTGTTCAAGAAAATAAGAGAGCTACTGTAGTTTGCGGTTAAAAAAAGAAGAAGTTAACAATTAGGATTGCAACTTTAAACTATTATAACTTTTAATTCGTGCATTGAAACAACTGTTATAATATATGAAATCGAAGCTCCTTTCGATTCCGAAAAAACATCTATACAAAATAGTTTGTTCTCCGGGTTTTGGAAGCCAAATTCCATCATTTACACTAATTACGAACCTTTTATTGTTTGGTGGCACGATATTGCATTGTTCTCTTTACTTGTCCTTTAATGTTCCAATTTGATCCTCTTATCGATGTCCTTAGCAATTCAAACTTTCTTTTTCCTTTGAGTTCCTATGTTCCTAGGTTTTTTGCCTGAAGGGACCGCATAATTTGATATCAATGCCTTGGTAGTTGAAAATTGGTTATATCTCCTCATATATATATATTTTCAATTTTACATTTGAAAACAATTTGTCCCTTGATTATTTTTTGCTTTCTCAAGTCATAAATAACTAAAGAAGAAAGAAATTTTGTCCTTCAAGTCATGTGTTCCCTTGCAATTTTGTTGTCATTGTTTTCATCTTTGGATTTCATTTGGTAGTTTTCTTTAAATTCTTTGAATATTTTTTTTAATCTTTATTTTTTGTGTTGAACCTCTCTTGATTGTTCAAAAAAACAAGAAACTCTTTTGCGGTTGCGATTAAAAAAAAAGAAGTTCACAATAAGGATAGCAACTTTAAACTATTATAAGTTTTAATTCATGCATTGAAACAATCGTTATAATATATAAAATCGAAGCTCCTTTCGATTCCGAAAAAACATCTATACAAAATAGTTTGTTCTCCGGGTTTTGGAAGCCAAATTCCATCATTTACACTAATTACGAACCTTTTATTGTTTGGTGGCACGATATTGCATTGTTCTCTTTACTTGTCCTTTAATGTTCCAATTTGATCCTCTTATCGATGTCCTTAGCAATTCAAACTTTCTTTTTCCTTTGAGTTCCTATGTTCCTAGGTTTTTTGCCTGAAGGGACCGCGTAATTTGATATGTGTGCCTTGGTAGTTGAAAATTGGTTATATCTCCTCATATATATATATTTTCAATTTTACATTTGAAAACAATTTGTCCCTTGATTATTTTTTGCTTTCTCAAGTCATAAATAACTAAAGAAGAAAGAAATTTTGTCCTTCAAGTCATGTGTTCCCTTGCAATTTTGTTGTCATTGTTTTCATCTTTGGATTTCATTTGGTAGTTTTCTTTAAATTCTTTGAATATTTTTTTAATCTTTATTTTTTGTGTTGAACCTCTCTTGATTGTTCAAAAACAAGAGAGCTACTGCAGCTTGCGCTTAAAAAAAGAAGTTAACAATTAGGATTGCAACTTTAAACTATTATAAGTTTTAATTCGTGCATTGAAACAACTGTTATAATATATGAAATCGAAGCTCCTTTCGATTCAAAAAACATCTATACAAAATAGTTTGTTCTCCGGTTTTGTAAGCCAAATTCCATCATTTACACTAATTACGAACCTTTTATTGTTTGGTGGCACGATATTGCATTGTTCTCTTTACTTGTCCTTTAATGTTCCAATTTGATCCTCTTATCGATGTCCTTAGCAATTCAAACTTTCTTTTTCCTTTGAGTTCCTATGTTCCTAGGTTTTTTGCCTGAAGGGACCGCATAATTTGATATCATAGCCTTGGTAGTTGAAAATTGGTTATATCTCCTCATATATATATATTTTCAATTTTACATTTGAAAACAATTTGTCCCTTGATTATTTTTTGCTTTCTCAAGTCATAAATAACTAAAGAAGAAAGAAATTTTGTCCTTCAAGTCATGTGTTCCCTTGCAATTTTGTTGTCATTGTTTTCATCTTTGGATTTCATTTGGTAGTTTTCTTTAAATTCTTTGAATCTTTTTTTTAATCTTTATTTTTGTGTTGAACCTCTCTTGATTGTTCAAAAAAACAAGAGAGCTACTGCAGTTTGCAGTTAAAAAAAAGAAGTTAACAATTAGGATTGCAACTTTAAACTATTATAAGTTTTAATTCGTGCATTGAAACAACTGTTATAATATATGAAATCGTAAGTCCTTTCGATTCAAAAACATCTATACAAAATAGTTTGTTCTCCGGTTTTGGAAGCCAAATTCCATCATTTACACTAATTACGAACCTTTTATTGTTTGGTGGCACGATATTGCATTGTTCTCTTTACTTGTCCTTTAATGTTCCAATTTGATCCTCTTATCGATGTCCTTAGCAATTCAAACTTTCTTTTTCCTTTGAGTTCCTATGTTCCTAGGTTTTTTGCCTGAAGGGACCGCATAATTTGATATCAGTGCCTTGGTAGTTGAAAATTGGTTATATCTCCTCATATATATATATTTTCAATTTTACATTTGAAAACAATTTGTCCCTTGATTATTTTTTGCTTTCTCAAGTCATAAATAACTAAAGAAGAAAGAAATTTTGTCCTTCAAGTCATGTGTTCCCTTGCAATTTTGTTGTCATTGTTTTCATCTTTGGATTTCATTTGGTAGTTTTCTTTAAATTCTTTGAATCTTTTTTTTAATCTTTATTTTTTGTGTTGAACCTCTCTTGATTGTTCAAAAAAACAAGAGAGCTACTGCAGTTTGCAGTTAAAAAAAAGAAGTTAACAATTAGGATTGCAACTTTAAACTATTATAAGTTTTAATTCGTGCATTGAAACAACTGTTATAATATATGAAATCGAAGCTCCTTTCGATTCCGAAAAAACATCTATACAAAATAGTTTGTTCTCCGGGTTTTGGAAGCCAAATTCCATCATTTACACTAATTACGAACCTTTTATTGTTTGGTGGCACGATATTGCATTGTTCTCTTTACTTGTCCTTTAATGTTCCAATTTGATCCTCTTATCGATGTCCTTAGCAATTCAAACTTTCTTTTTCCTTTGAGTTCCTATGTTCCTAGGTTTTTTCCCTGAAGGGACCGCATAATTTGATATCAGTGCCTTGGTAGTTGAAAATTGGTTATATCTCCTCATATATATATATTTTCAATTTTACATTTGAAAACAATTTGTCCCTTGATTATTTTTTGCTTTCTCAAGTCATAAATAACTAAAGAAGAAAGAAATTTTGTCCTTCAAGTCATGTGTTCCCTTGCAATTTTGTTGTCATTGTTTTCATCTTTGGATTTCATTTGGTAGTTTTCTTTAAATTCTTTGAATATTTTTTTTAATCTTTATTTTTTGTGTTGAACCTCTCTTGATTGTTCAAAAAAACAAGAGAGCTACTGCAGTTTGCAGTTAAAAAAAAAAGAAGTTAACAATTAGGATTGCAACTTTAAACTATTATAAGTTTTAATTCGTGCATTGAAACAACTGTTATAATATATGAAATCGAAGCTCCTTTCGATTCCGAAAAAACATCTATACAAAATAGTTTGTTCTCCGGGTTTTGGAAGCCAAATTCCATCATTTACACTAATTACGAACCTTTTATTGTTTGGTGGCACGATATTGCATTGTTCTCTTTACTTGTCCTTTAATGTTCCAATTTGATCCTCTTATCGATGTCCTTAGCAATTCAAACTTTCTTTTTCCTTTGAGTTCCTATGTTCCTAGGTTTTTTGCCTGAAGGGACCGCATAATTTGATATCAGTGCCTTGGTAGTTGAAAATTGGTTATATCTCCTCATATATATATATTTTCAATTTTACATTTGAAAACAATTTGTCCCTTGATTATTTTTTGCTTTCTCAAGTCATAAATAACTAAAGAAGAAAGAAATTTTGTCCTTCAAGTCATGTGTTCCCTTGCAATTTTGTTGTCATTGTTTTCATCTTTGGATTTCATTTGGTAGTTTTCTTTAAATTCTTTGAATATTTTTTTAATCTTTATTTTTTGTGTTGAACCTCTCTTGATTGTTCAAAAAAACAAGAGAGCTACTGCAGTTTGCAGTTAAAAAAAAAAGAAGTTAACAATTAGGATTGCAACTTTAAACTATTATAAGTTTTAATTCGTGCATTGAAACAACTGTTATAATATATGAAATCGAAGCTCCTTTCGATTCCGAAAAAACATCTATACAAAATAGTTTGTTCTCCGGTTTTTGGAAGCCAAATTCCATCATTTACACTAATTACGAACCTTTTATTGTTTGGTGGCACGATATTGCATTGTTCTCTTTACTTGTCCTTTAATGTTCCAATTTGATCCTGTTATCGATGTCCTTAGCAATTCAAACTTTCTTTTTCCTTTGAGTTCCTATGTTCCTAGGTTTTTTGCCTGAAGGGACCGCATAATTTGATATCAATGCCTTGGTAGTTGAAAATTGGTTATATCTCCTCATATATATATATTTTCAATTTTACATTTGAAAACAATTTGTCCCTTGATTATTTTTTGCTTTCTCAAGTCATAAATAACTAAAGAAGAAAGAAATTTTGTCCTTCAAGTCATGTGTTCCCTTGCAATTTTGTTGTCATTGTTTTCATCTTTGGATTTCATTTGGTAGTTTTCTTTAAATTCTTTGAATCTTTTTTTAATCTTTATTTTTTGTGTTGAACCTCTCTTGATTGTTCAAAAAACAAGAGAGCTCTTTACTGATTTGCGATTAAAAAAAATATACAAAGAACTTAACAATTAGGATTGCAACGTTAAACTATTATAACTTTTAATTCGTGCATTGAAACAACTGTTATAATATATGAAATCGAAGCTCCTTTCGATTCCGAAAAAAATCTATACAAAATAGTTTGTTCTCCGGGTTTTGGAAGCCAAATTCCATCATTTACACTAATTACGAACCTTTTATTGTTTGGTGGCACGATATTGCATTGTTCTCTTTACTTGTCCTTTAATGTTCCAATTTGATCCTCTTATCGATGTCCTTAGCAATTCAAACTTTCTTTTTCCTTTGAGTTCCTATGTTCCTAGGTTTTTTGCCTGAAGGGACCGCATAATTTGATATCAGTGCCTTGGTAGTTGAAAATTGGTTATATCTCCTCATATATATATATTTTCAATTTTACATTTGAAAACAATTTGTCCCTTGATTATTTTTTGCTTTCTCAAGTCATAAATAACTAAAGAAGAAAGAAATTTTGTCCTTCAAGTCATGTGTTCCCTTGCAATTTTGTTGTCATTGTTTTCATCTTTGGATTTCATTTGGTAGTTTTCTTTAAATTCTTTGAATCTTTTTTTAATCTTTATTTTTTGTGTTGAACCTCTCTTGATTGTTCAAAAAAACAAGAGAGCTACTACAGTTTGCAGTTAAAAAAAAAGAAGTTAACAATTAGGATTGCAACTTTAAACTATTATAAGTTTTAATTCGTGCATTGAAACAACTGTTATAATATATGAAATCGAAGCTCCTTTCGATTCCGAAAAAACATCTATACAAAATAGTTTGTTCTCCGTGTTTTGGAAGCCAAATTCCATCATTTACACTAATTACGAACCTTTTATTGTTTGGTGGCACGATATTGCATTGTTCTCTTTACTTGTCCTTTAATGTTCCAATTTGATCCTGTTATCGATGTCCTTAGCAATTCAAACTTTCTTTTTCCTTTGAGTTCCTATGTTCCTAGGTTTTTTGCCTGAAGGACCGCATAATTTGATATCAGTGCCTTGGTAGTTGAAAATTGGTTATATCTCCTCATATATATATATTTTCAATTTTACATTTGAAAACAATTTGTCCCTTGATTATTTTTTGCTTTCTCAAGTCATAAATAACTAAAGAAGAAAGAAATTTTGTCCTTCAAGTCATGTGTTCCCTTGCAATTTTGTTGTCATTGTTTTCATCTTTGGATTTCATTTGGTAGTTTTCTTTAAATTCTTTGAATATTTATTTTAATCTTTATTTTTTGTGTTGAACCTCTCTTGATTGTTCAAAAAAACAAGAGAGCTACTGCAGTTTGCAGTTAAAAAAAAAGAAGTTAACAATTAGGATTGCAACTTTAAACTATTATAACTTTTAATTCGTGCATTGAAACAACTGTTATAATATATGAAATCGAAGCTCCTTTCGATTCCGAAAAAACATCTATACAAAATAGTTTGATCTCCACGTATTGAAAGCCAAATTCCATCATTTACACTAATTACGAACCTTTTATTGTTTGGTGGCACGATATTGCATTGTTCTCTTTACTTGTCCTTTAATGTTCCAATTTGATCCTCTTATCGATGTCCTTAGCAATTCAAACTTTCTTTTTCCTTTGAGTTCCTATGTTCCTAGGTTTTTTGCCTGAAGGGACCGCATAATTTGATATCAATGCCTTGGTAGTTGAAAATTGGTTATATCTCCTCATATATATATATTTTCAATTTTACATTTGAAAACAATTTGTCCCTTGATTATTTTTTGCTTTCTCAAGTCATAAATAACTAAAGAAGAAAGAAATTTTGTCCTTCAAGTCATGTGTTCCCTTGCAATTTTGTTGTCATTGTTTTCATCTTTGGATTTCATTTGGTAGTTTTCTTTAAATTCTTTGAATCTTTTTTTTAATCTTTATTTTTTGTGTTGAACCTCTCTTGATTGTTCAAAAAAAACAAGAGAAACTACTTGCAGATTTGCGATTAAAAAAAAGAAGTTAACAATTAGGATTGCAACTTTAAACTATTATAAGTTTTAATTTTGGCATTGTACCGACTGCTATAATATATGTAATCGACGCTCCTTTCGATTCAAAAACATCTATACAAAATAGTTTGTTCTCCGGTTTTGGAAGCCAAATTCCATCATTTACACTAATTACGAACCTTTTATTGTTTGGTGGCACGATATTGCATTGTTCTCTTTACTTGTCCTTTAATGTTCCAATTTGATCCTCTTATCGATGTCCTTAGCAATTCAAACTTTCTTTTTCCTTTGAGTTCCTATGTTCCTAGGTTTTTTGCCTGAAGGGACCGCATAATTCGATATCAATGCCTTGGTAGTTGAAAATTGGTTATATCTCCTCATATATATATATTTTCAATTTTACATTTGAAAAAATTTTGTCCCTTGATTATTTTTTGCTTTCTCAAGTCATAAATAACTAAAGAAGAAAGAAATTTTGTCCTTCAAGTCATGTGTTCCCTTGCAATTTTGTTGTCATTGTTTTCATCTTTGGATTTCATTTGGTAGTTTTCTTTAAATTCTTTGAATCTTTTTTTTAATCTTTATTTTTTGTGTTGAACCTCTCTTGATTGTTTGAAAAAACAAGAGAGCAGCTGCAGTTTGCAGTTAAAAAAAAAGAAGTTAACAATTAGGATTGCAACTTTAAACTATTATAAGTTTTAATTCGTGCATTGAAACAACTGTTATAATATATGAACTCGAAGCTCCTTTCGATTCCGAAAAAACATCTATACCAAATAGTTTGTTCTCCAGGTTTTGGAAGCCAAATTCCATCATTTACACTAATTACGAACCTTTTATTGTTTGGTGGCACGATATTGCATTGTTCTCTTTACTTGTCCTTGAATGTTCCCATTTGATCCTCTTATCGATGTCCTTAGCAATTCAAACTTTCCTTTTCCTTTGAGTTCCTATGTTCCTTGGTTTTTTGCCTGAAGGGACCGCATAATTTGATATCAGTGCCTTGGTAGTTGAAAATTGGTTATATCTCCTCATATATATATATTTTCAATTTTACATTTGAAAACAATTTGTCCCTTGATTATTTTTTGCTTTCTCAAGTCATAAATAACTAAAGAAGAAAGAAATTTTGTCCTTCAAGTCATGTGTTCCCTTGCAATTTTGTTGTCATTGTTTTCATCTTTGGATTTCATTTGGTAGTTTTCTTTAAATTCTTTGAATCTTTTTTTTAATCTTTATTTTTTGTGTTGAACCTCTCTTGATTGTTCAAAAAAACAAGAGAGCTACTGCAGTTTGCAGTTAAAAAAGAAGAAGTTAACAATTAGGATTGCAACTTTAAACTATTATAAGTTTTAATTCGTGCATTGAAACAACTGTTATAATATATGAAATCGAAGCTCCTTTCGATTCCGAAAAAACATCTATACAAAATAGTTTGTTCTCCGGGTTTTGGAAGCCAAATTCCATCATTTACACTAATTACGAACCTTTTATTGTTTGGTGGCACGATATTGCATTGTTCTCTTTACTTGTCCTTTAATGTTCCAATTTGATCCTGTTATCGATGTCCTTAGCAATTCAAACTTTCTTTTTCCTTTGAGTTCCTATGTTCCTAGGTTTTTTGCCTGAAGGGACCGCATAATTTGATATCAGTGCCTTGGTAGTTGAAAATTGGTTATATCTCCTC
Source organism: Hippophae gyantsensis (assembly GCA_030763125.1). Taxonomy (NCBI): domain Eukaryota; kingdom Viridiplantae; phylum Streptophyta; class Magnoliopsida; order Rosales; family Elaeagnaceae; genus Hippophae; species Hippophae gyantsensis. The sequence continues at coordinate 43,334,594 of CM061030.1, read as the reverse complement.
ATATATATATATTTTCAATTTTACATTTGAAAACAATTTGTCCCTTGATTATTTTTTGCTTTCTCAAGTCATAAATAACTAAAGAAGAAAGAAATTTTGTCCTTCAAGTCATGTGTTCCCTTGCAATTTTGTTGTCATTGTTTTCATCTTTGGATTTCATTTGGTAGTTTTCTTTAAATTCTTTGAATATTTTTTTTAATCTTTATTTTTTGTGTTGAACCTCTCTTGATTGTTCAAAAAAACAAGAGAGCTACTAATTCTTGATTAAAAAAAAGAAGTTAACAATTAGGATTGAAATTTTAAACTATTATAAGTTTTAATTCTTGCATTGAAACAACTGTTATAATATATGAAACCGAAGCTCATTTCGATTACGAAAAAACATCTATACAAAATAGTTTGTTCTCCGGGTTTTGGAAGCCAAATTCCATCATTTACACTAATTACGAACCTTTTATTGTTTGGTGGCACGATATTGCATTGTTCTCTTTACTTGTCCTTTAATGTTCCAATTTGATCCTCTTATCGATGTCCTTAGCAATTCAAACTTTCTTTTTCCTTTGAGTTCCTATGTTCCTAGGTTTTTTGCCTGAAGGGACCGCATAATTTGATATCAATGCCTTGGTAGTTGAAAATTGGTTATATCTCCTCATATATATATATTTTCAATTTTACATTTGAAAACAATTTGTCCCTTGATTATTTTTTGCTTTCTCAAGTCATAAATAACTAAAGAAGAAAGAAATTTTGTCCTTCAAGTCATGTGTTCCCTTGCAATTTTGTTGTCATTGTTTTCATCTTTGGATTTCATTTGGTAGTTTTGTTTAAATTCTTTGAATCTTTTTTTTAATCTTTATTTTTTGTGTTGAACCTCTCTTGATTGTTCAAAAAAACAAGAGAGCTACTGCAGTTTGCAGTTAAAAAAAAAGAAGTTAACAATTAGGATTGTAAATTTAAACTATTATAAGTTTTAATTCGTGCATTGAAACAACTTATATAATATATGAAATCGAACCTCCTTTCGATTCCGAAAAAACATCTATACAAAATAGTTTGTTCTCCTGGTTTTGGAAGCCAAATTCCATCATTTACACTAATTACGAACCTTTTATTGTTTGGTGGCACGATATTGCATTGTTCTCTTTACTTGTCCTTTAATGTTCCAATTTGATCCTCTTATCGATGTCCTTAGCAATTCAAACTTTCTTTTTCCTTTGAGTTCCTATGTTCCTAGGTTTTTTGCCTGAAGGGACCGCATAATTTGATATCAATGCCTTGGTAGTTGAAAATTGGTTATATCTCCTCATATATATATATTTTCAATTTTACATTTGAAAACAATTTGTCCCTTGATTATTTTTTGCTTTCTCAAGTCATAAATAACTAAAGAAGAAAGAAATTTTGTCCTTCAAGTCATGTGTTCCCTTGCAATTTTGTTGTCATTGTTTTCATCTTTGGATTTCATTTGGTAGTTTTCTTTAAATTCTTTGAATATTTTTCTTAATCTTTATTTTTTGTGTTCAACCTCTCTTGATTGTTCAAAAAAACAAAAGAGCTACTGTACTTTACAGTTCAAAAAGAAGAAGTTAACAATTAGGATTGCAACTTTAAACTATTATAACTTTTAATTCGTGCATTGAAACAACTGTTATAATATATGAAATCGAAGCTCCTTTCGATTCCGAAAAAACATCTATACAAAATAGTTTGTTCTACCGGTTTTGGAAGCCAAATTCCATCATTTACACTAATTACGAACCTTTTATTGTTTGGTGGCACGATATTGCATTGTTCTCTTTACTTGTCCTTTAATGTTCCAATTTGATCCTCTTATCGATGTCCTTAGCAATTCAAACTTTCTTTTTCCTTTGAGTTCCTATGTTCCTAGGTTTTTTGCCTGAAGGGACCGCATAATTTGATATCAGTGCCTTGGTAGTTGAAAATTGGTTATATCTCCTCATATATATATATTTTCAATTTTACATTTGAAAACAATTTGTCCCTTGATTATTTTTTGCTTTCTCAAGTCATAAATAACTAAAGAAGAAAGAAATTTTGTCCTTCAAGTCATGTGTTCCCTTGCAATTTTGTTGTCATTGTTTTCATCTTTGGATTTCATTTGGTAGTTTTCTTTAAATTCTTTGAATATTTTTTTTAATCTTTATTTTTTGTGTTGAACCTCTCTTGATTGTTCAAAAACAAGAGAGCTACTGCAGCTTGCGCTAAAAAAAAGAAGTTAACAATTAGGATTGCAACTTTAAACTATTATAAGTTTTAATTCGTGCATTGAAACAACTCATATAATATATGAAATCGAAGCTCCTTTCGATTCGAAAAAACATCTATACAAAATAGTTTGCTCTTCCAGTTTTGGAAGCCAAATTCCATCATTTACACTAATTACGAACCTTTTATTGTTTGGTGGCACGATATTGCATTGTTCTCTTTACTTGTCCTTTAATGTTCCAATTTGATCCTCTTATCGATGTCCTTAGCAATTCAAACTTTCTTTTTCCTTTGAGTTCCTAGGTTCCTAGGTTTTTTGCCTGAAGGGACCGCATAATTCGATATCAATGCCTTGGTAGTTGAAAATTGGTTATATCTCCTCATATATATATATTTTCAATTTTACATTTGAAAACAATTTGTCCCTTGATTATTTTTTGCTTTCTCAAGTCATAAATAACTAAAGAAGAAAGAAATTTTGTCCTTCAAGTCATGTGTTCCCTTGCAATTTTGTTGTCATTGTTTTCATCTTTGGATTTCATTTGGTAGTTTTCTTTAAATTCTTTGAATATTTTTTTTAATCTTTATTTTTTGTGTTCAACCTCTCTTGATTGTTCAAAAAACAAGAGAGCTACTGCAGCTTGCGCTAAAAAAAGAAGTTAATAATTAGGGTTGCAACTTAAAACTGTTATAAGTTTTAATTTGTGCTTTGAAACAACTATTATAATATATGAAATCGAAGTTCCTTTCAATTCTAAAAAAACATCTATACAAAATAGTTTGTTCTCCGGGTTTTGGAAGCCAAATTCCATCATTTACACTAATTACGAACCTTTTATTGTTTGGTGGCACGATATTGCATTGTTCTCTTTACTTGTCCTTTAATGTTCCAATTTGATCCTCTTATCGATGTCCTTAGCAATTCAAACTTTCTTTTTCCTTTGAGTTCCTATGTTCCTAGGTTTTTTGCCTGAAGGGACCGCATAATTTGATATCAGTGCCTTGGTAGTTGAAAATTGGTTATATCTCCTCATATATATATATTTTCAATTTTACATTTGAAAACAATTTGTCCCTTGATTATTTTTTGCTTTCTCAAGTCATAAATAACTAAAGAAGAAAGAAATTTTGTCCTTCAAGTCATGTGTTCCCTTGCAATTTTGTTGTCATTGTTTTCATCTTTGGATTTCATTTGGTAGTTTTCTTTAAATTCTTTGAATCTTTTTTTTAATCTTTATTTTTTGTGTTCAACCTCTCTTGATTGTTCAAGAAAACAAGAGAGCTACTGCAGTTTGCAGTTAAAAAAAGAAGAAGTTAACAATTAGGATTGCAACTTTAAACTATTATAAGTTTTAATTCGTGCATTGAAACAACTGTTATAATATATGAAATCGAAGCTCCTTTCGATTCCGAAAAAACATCTATACAAAATAGTTTGTTCTCCGGGTTTTGGAAGCCAAATTCCATCATTTACACTAATTACGAACCTTTTATTGTTTGGTGGCACGATATTGCATTGTTCTCTTTACTTGTCCTTTAATGTTCCAATTTGATCCTCTTATCGATGTCCTTAGCAATTCAAACTTTCTTTTTCCTTTGAGTTCCTATGTTCCTAGGTTTTTTGCCTGAAGGGACCGCATAATTTGATATCAGTGCCTTGGTAGTTGAAAATTGGTTATATCTCCTCATATATATATATTTTCAATTTTACATTTGAAAACAATTTGTCCCTTGATTATTTTTTGCTTTCTCAAGTCATAAATAACTAAAGAAGAAAGAAATTTTGTCCTTCAAGTCATGTGTTCCCTTGCAATTTTGTTGTCATTGTTTTCATCTTTGGATTTCATTTGGTAGTTTTCTTTAAATTCTTTGAATATTTTTTTTAATCTTTATTTTTTGTGTTCAACCTCTCTTGATTGTTCAAAAAAACAAGAGAGCTACTGCAGTTTGCAGTTAAAAAAAAAAGAAGTTAACAATTAGGATTGCAACTTTAAACTATTATAAGTTTTAATTCGTGCATTGAAACAACTGTTATAATATATGAAATCGAAGCTCCTTTCGATTCCGAAAAAACATCTATACAAAATAGTTTGTTCTCCGGGTTTTGGAAGCCAAATTCCATCATTTACACTAATTACGAACCTTTTATTGTTTGGTGGCACGATATTGCATTGTTCTCTTTACTTGTCCTTTAATGTTCCAATTTGATCCTCTTATCGATGTCCTTAGCAATTCAAACTTTCTTTTTCCTTTGAGTTCCTATGTTCCTAGGTTTTTTGCCTGAAGGGACCGCATAATTTGATATCAATGCCTTGGTAGTTGAAAATTGGATATATCTCTTCATATATATATATTTTCAATTTTACATTTGAAAACAATTTTTCCCTTGATTATTTTTTGCTTTCTCAAGTCATAAATAACTAAAGAAGAAAGAAATTTTGTCCTTCAAGTCATGTGTTCCCTTGCAATTTTGTTGTCATTGTTTTCATCTTTGGATTTCATTTGGTAGTTTTCTTTAAATTCTTTGAATCTTTTTTTTAATCTTTATTTTTTGTGTTGAACCTCTCTTGATTGTTCAAAAAAACAAGAGAGCTACTGCAGTTTGCAGTTAAAAAAAAAGAAGTTAACAATTAGGATTGCAACTTTAAACTATTATAAGTTTTAATTCGTGCATTGAAACAACTGTTATAATATATGAAATCGAAGCTCCTTTCGATTCCGAAAAAACATCTATACAAAATAGTTTGTTCTCCTGGTTTTGGAAGCCAAATTCCATCATTTACACTAATTACGAACCTTTTATTGTTTGGTGGCACGATATTGCATTGTTCTCTTTACTTGTCCTTTAATGTTCCAATTTGATCCTGTTATCGATGTCCTTAGCAATTCAAACTTTCTTTTTCCTTTGAGTTCCTATGTTCCTAGGTTTTTTGCCTGAAGGGACCGCATAATTTGATATCAGTGCCTTGGTAGTTGAAAATTGGTTATATCTCCTCATATATATATATTTTCAATTTTACATTTGAAAACAATTTGTCCCTTGATTATTTTTTGCTTTCTCAAGTCATAAATAACTAAAGAAGAAAGAAATTTTGTCCTTCAAGTCATGTGTTCCCTTGCAATTTTGTTGTCATTGTTTTCATCTTTGGATTTCATTTGGTAGTTTTCTTTAAATTCTTTGAATATTTTTTTTAATCTTTATTTTTTGTGTTCAACCTCTCTTGATTGTTCAAAAAAACAAGAGAGCTACTGCAGTTTGCGATTAAAAAAAAAGAAGTTAACAATTAGGATTGCAACTTTAAACTATTATAAGTTTTAATTCGTGCATTGAAACAACTATTATAATATATGAAATCGAAGCTCCTTTCGATTCCGAAAAAACATCTATACAAAATAGTTTGTTCTCCGGGTTTTGGAAGCCAAATTCCATCATTTACACTAATTACGAACCTTTTATTGTTTGGTGGCACGATATTGCATTGTTCTCTTTACTTGTCCTTTAATGTTCCAATTTGATCCTGTTATCGATGTCCTTAGCAATTCAAACTTTCTTTTTCCTTTGAGTTCCTATGTTCCTAGGTTTTTTGCCTGAAGGACCGCATAATTTGATATCAGTGCCTTGGTAGTTGAAAATTGGTTATATCTCCTCATATATATATATTTTCAATTTTACATTTGAAAACAATTTGTCCCTTGATTATTTTTTGCTTTCTCAAGTCATAAATAACTAAAGAAGAAAGAAATTTTGTCCTTCAAGTCATGTGTTCCCTTGCAATTTTGTTGTCATTGTTTTCATCTTTGGATTTCATTTGGTAGTTTTCTTTAAATTCTTTGAATCTTTTTTTAATCTTTATTTTTTGTGTTCAACCTCTCTTGATTGTTCAAAAAACAAGAGAGCTACTAGCTTGCGCTTAAAAAAAGAAGTTAACAATTAGGATTGCAACTTTAAACTATTATAAGTTTTAATTCGTGCATTGAAACAACTATTATAATATATGAAATCGAAGCTCTTTTCGATTCCGAAAAACATCTATACAAAATAGTTTGTTCTCCGGGTTTTGGAAGCCAAATTCCATCATTTACACTAATTACGAACCTTTTATTGTTTGGTGGCACGATATTGCATTGTTCTCTTTACTTGTCCTTTAATGTTCCAATTTGATCCTCTTATCGATGTCCTTAGCAATTCAAACTTTCTTTTTCCTTTGAGTTCCTATGTTCCTAGGTTTTTTGCCTGAAGGGACCGCATAATTTGATATCAATGCCTTGGTAGTTGAAAATTGGTTATATCTCCTCATATATATATATTTTCAATTTTACATTTGAAAACAATTTGTCCCTTGATTATTTTTTGCTTTCTCAAGTCATAAATAACTAAAGAAGAAAGAAATTTTGTCCTTCAAGTCATGTGTTCCCTTGCAATTTTGTTGTCATTGTTTTCATCTTTGGATTTCATTTGGTAGTTTTCTTTAAATTCTTTGAATATTTTTTTTTAATCTTTATTTTTTGTGTTCAACCTCTCTTGATTGTTCAAAAACAAGAGAGCTACTGCTTTGCACTTAAAAAAAAGAAGTTAACAATTAGGATTGCAACTTTAAACTATTATAACTTTTAATTCGTGCATTGAAACAACTATTATAATATATGAAATCGAAGCTCTTTTCGATTCCGAAAAAACATCTAAACAAAATAGTTTGTTCTTCGGGTTTTGGAAGCCAAATTCCATCATTTACACTAATTACGAACCTTTTATTGTTTGGTGGCACGATATTGCATTGTTCTCTTTACTTGTCCTTTAATGTTCCAATTTGATCCTGTTATCGATGTCCTTAGCAATTCAAACTTTCTTTTTCCTTTGAGTTCCTATGTTCCTAGGTTTTTTGCCTGAAGGGACCGCATAATTTGATATCAGTGCCTTGGTAGTTGAAAATTGGTTATATCTCCTCATATATATATATTTTCAATTTTACATTTGAAAACAATTTGTCCCTTGATTATTTTTTGCTTTCTCAAGTCATAAATAACTAAAGAAGAAAGAAATTTTGTCCTTCAAGTCATGTGTTCCCTTGCAATTTTGTTGTCATTGTTTTCATCTTTGGATTTCATTTGGTAGTTTTCTTTAAATTCTTTGAATCTTTTTTTTAATCTTTATTTTTTGTGTTCAACCTCTCTTGATTGTTCAAAAAAACAAGAGAGCTACTTTAGCTTGCGCTTAAAAAAAGAAGTTAATAATTAGGGTCGCAAATTAAAACTGTTATAAGTTTTAATTCGTGCTTTGAAACAACTATTATAATATATGAAATCGAAGCTTGTTTCGATTCCGAAAAAACATCTATAGAAAATAGTTTGTTCTTCCGGTTTTGGAAGCCAAATTCCATCATTTACACTAATTACGAACCTTTTATTGTTTGGTGGCACGATATTGCATTGTTCTCTTTACTTGTCCTTTAATGTTCCAATTTGATCCTCTTATCGATGTCCTTAGCAATTCAAACTTTCTTTTTCCTTTGAGTTCCTATGTTCCTAGGTTTTTTGCCTGAAGGGACCGCATAATTTGATATCAATGCCTTGGTAGTTGAAAATTGGTTATATCTCCTCATATATATATATTTTCAATTTTACATTTGAAAACAATTTGTCCCTTGATTATTTTTTGCTTTCTCAAGTCATAAATAACTAAAGAAGAAAGAAATTTTGTCCTTCAAGTCATGTGTTCCCTTGCAATTTTGTTGTCATTGTTTTCATCTTTGGATTTCATTTGGTAGTTTTCTTTAAATTCTTTGAATATTTTTTTAATCTTTATTTTTTGTGTTCCACCTCTCTTGATTGTTCAGAAAAACAAGAGAGCTACTGTAGTTTGCAGTTAAAAAAAAAAGAAGTTAACAATTAGGATTGCAACTTTAAACTATTATAAGTTTTAATTCGTGCATTGAAACAACTATTATAATATATGAAATCGAAGCTCTTTCGATTCAAAAACATCTATACAAAATAGTTTGTTCTCCGGTATTTGGAAGCCAAATTCCATCATTTACACTAATTACGAACCTTTTATTGTTTGGTGGCACGATATTGCATTGTTCTCTTTACTTGTCCTTTAATGTTCCAATTTGATCCTCTTATCGATGTCCTTAGCAATTCAAACTTTCTTTTTCCTTTGAGTTCCTATGTTCCTAGGTTTTTTGCCTGAAGGGACCGCATAATTTGATATCAGTGCCTTGGTAGTTGAAAATTGGATATATCTCTTCATATATATATATTTTCAATTTTACATTTGAAAACAATTTGTCCCTTGATTATTTTTTGCTTTCTCAAGTCATAAATAACTAAAGAAGAAAGAAATTTTCTCCTTCAACTCATGTGTTCCCTTGCAATTTTGTTGTCATTGTTTTCATCTTTGGATTTCATTTGGTAGTTTTCTTTAAATTCTTTGAATATTTTTTTAATCTTTATTTTTTGTGTTCCACCTCTCTTGATTGTTCAGAAAAACAAGAGAGCTACTGTAGTTTGCAGTTAAAAAAAAAGAAGTTAACAATTAGGATTGCAACTTTAAACTATTATAAGTTTTAATTCGTGCATTGAAACAACTGTTATAATATATGAAATCGAACCACTTTTCGATTCCGAAAAAACATCTATACAAAATAGTTTCTTCTCCGGGTTTTGGAAGCCAAATTCCATCATTTACACTAATTACGAACCTTTTATTGTTTGGTGGCACGATATTGCATTGTTCTCTTTACTTGTCCTTTAATGTTCCAATTTGATCCTCTTATCGATGTCCTTAGCAATTCAAACTTTCTTTTTCCTTTGAGTTCCTATGTTCCTAGGTTTTTTGCCTGAAGGGACCGCATAATTTGATATCAATGCCTTGGTAGTTGAAAATTGGTTATATCTCCTCATATATATATATTTTCAATTTTACATTTGAAAACAATTTGTCCCTTGATTATTTTTTGCTTTCTCAAGTCATAAATAACTAAAGAAGAAAGAAATTTTGTCCTTCAAGTCATGTGTTCCCTTGCAATTTTGTTGTCATTGTTTTCATCTTTGGATTTCATTTGGTAGTTTTCTTTAAATTCTTTGAATGTTTTTTTTAATCTTTATTTTTTGTGTTCAACCTCTCTTGATTGTTCAAAAAACAAGAGCGCTACTGAAGTATGCAGTTAAAAAAAAGAAGTTAACAATTATGATTGTAACTTTAAACTATTATAAGTTTTAATTCGTGCATAGAAACAACTCTTATAATATATGAAATCGAAACTCCTTTCGATTCCCAAAAAACAACTATACAAAATAGTTTGTTCTCCGGTTTTGGAAGCCAAATTCCATCATTTACACTAATTACGAACCTTTTATTGTTTGGTGGCACGATATTGCATTGTTCTCTTTACTTGTCCTTTAATGTTCCAATTTGATCCTCTTATCGATGTCCTTAGCAATTCAAACTTTCTTTTTCCTTTGAGTTCCTATGTTCCTAGGTTTTTTGCCTGAAGGGACCGCATAATTTGATATCAATGCCTTGGTAGTTGAAAATTGGTTATATCTCCTCATATATATATATTTTCAATTTTACATTTGAAAACAATTTGTCCCTTGATTATTTTTTGCTTTCTCAAGTCATAAATAACTAAAGAAGAAAGAAATTTTGTCCTTCAAGTCATGTGTTCCCTTGCAATTTTGTTGTCATTGTTTTCATCTTTGGATTTCATTTGGTAGTTTTCTTTAAATTCTTTGAATCTTTTTTTTAATCTTTATTTTTTGTGTTCAACCTCTCTTGATTGTTCAAGAATACAAGAGAGCTCTTTGATTTGCGATTAAAAAGAAAAGAAGTTACCAATTACGATTGCAACTTTAACCTATTATAACTTTTAATTCGTCCAATGAAACAACTATTATAATATATCAAATCGAAGCTCTTTTCGATTCCGAAAAACATCTATACAAAATAGTTTGTTCTCCGGGTTTTGGAAGCCAAATTCCATCATTTACACTAATTACGAACCTTTTATTGTTTGGTGGCACGATATTGCATTGTTCTCTTTACTTGTCCTTTAATGTTCCAATTTGATCCTCTTATCGATGTCCTTAGCAATTCAAACTTTCTTTTTCCTTTGAGTTCCTATGTTCCTAGGTTTTTTGCCTGAAGGGACCGCATAATTTGATATCAATGCCTTGGTAGTTGAAAATTGGTTATATCTCCTCATATATATATATTTTCAATTTTACATTTGAAAACAATTTGTCCCTTGATTATTTTTTGCTTTCTCAAGTCATAAATAACTAAAGAAGAAAGAAATTTTGTCCTTCAAGTCATGTGTTCCCTTGCAATTTTGTTGTCATTGTTTTCATCTTTGGATTTCATTTGGTAGTTTTCTTTAAATTCTTTGAATATTTTTTTTAATCTTTATTTTTTGTGTTCAACCTCTCTTGATTGTTCAAAAAAACAAGAGAGCTACTGCAGTTTGCAGTTAAAAAAAAGAAGTTAACAATTAGGATTGCAACTTTAAACTATTATAAGTTTTAATTCGTGCATTGAAACAACTGTTATAATATATGAAATCGAAGCTCCTTTCGATTCCGAAAAAACATCTATACAAAATAGTTTGTTCTCCGGGTTTTGGAAGCCAAATTCCATCATTTACACTAATTACGAACCTTTTATTGTTTGACGGCACGATATTGCATTGTTCTCTTTACTTGTCCTTTAATGTTCCAATTTGATTCTCTTATCGTTGTCCTTAGCAATTCAAACTTTCTTTTTCCTTTGAGTTCCTATGTTCCTATGTTTTTTGCTTGAAGGGACCGCATAATTTGATATCAGTGCCTTGGTAGTTGAAAATTGGTTATATCTCCTCATATATATATATTTTCAATTTTACATTTGAAAACAATTTTTCCCTTGATTATTTTTTGCTTTCTCAAGTCATAAATAACTAAAGAAGAAAGAAATTTTGTCCTTCAAGTCATGTGTTCCCTTGCAATTTTGTTGTCATTGTTTTCATCTTTGGATTTCATTTGGTAGTTTTGTTTAAATTCTTTGAATCTTTTTTTTAATCTTTATTTTTTGTGTTGAACCTCTCTTGATTGTTCAAAAAAGCAAGAGAGAACTACTACAGTTTGCAACTTTAAAAAAAGAAGTTAATAATTAGGGTTGCAAATTAAAACTGTTATAAGTTTTAATTGGTGCTTTGAAACAACTATTATAATATATTAAATCGAAGCTTGTTTCGATTCGTAAAAACATCTATACAAAATAGTTTGTTCTCCGTGTTTTGGAAGCCAAATTCCATCATTTACACTAATTACGAACCTTTTATTGTTTGGTGGCACGATATTGCATTGTTCTCTTTACTTGTCCTTTAATGTTCCAATTTGATCCTGTTATCGATGTCCTTAGCAATTCAAACTTTCTTTTTCCTTTGAGTTCCTATGTTCCTAGGTTTTTTGCCTGAAGGGACCGCATAATTTGATATCAGTGCCTTGGTAGTTGAAAATTGGTTATATCTCCTCATATATATATATTTTCAATTTTACATTTGAAAACAATTTGTCCCTTGATTATTTTTTGCTTTCTCAAGTCATAAATAACTAAAGAAGAAAGAAATTTTGTCCTTCAAGTCATGTGTTCCCTTGCAATTTTGTTGTCATTGTTTTCATCTTTGGATTTCATTTGGTAGTTTTCTTTAAATTCTTTGAATCTTTTTTTTAATCTTCATTTTTTGTGTTGAACCTCTCTTGATTGTTCAAAAAAACAAGAGAGCTACTACAGTTTGCAGTTAAAAAAAAAAGAAGTTAACAATTAGGATTGCAACTTTAAACTATTATAACTTTTAATTCGTGCATTGAAACAACTATTATAATATATGAAATCGAAGCTCCTTTCGATTCCGAATAAACATCTATACAAAATAGTTTGTTCTCCGGGTTTTGGAAGCCAAATTCCATCATTTACACTAATTACGAACCTTTTATTGTTTGGTGGCACGATATTGCATTGTTCTCTTTACTTGTCCTTTAATGTTCCAATTTGATCCTCTTATCGATGTCCTTAGCAATTCAAACTTTCTTTTTCCTTTGAGTTCCTATGTTCCTAGGTTTTTTGCCTGAAGGGACCGCATAATTTGATATCAGTGCCTTGGTAGTTGAAAATTGGTTATATCTCCTCATATATATATATTTTCAATTTTACATTTGAAAACAATTTGTCCCTTGATTATTTTTTGCTTTCTCAAGTCATAAATAACTAAAGAAGAAAGAAATTTTGTCCTTCAAGTCATGTGTTCCCTTGCAATTTTGTTGTCATTGTTTTCATCTTTGGATTTCATTTGGTAGTTTTCTTTAAATTCTTTGAATCTTTTTTTAATCTTTATTTTTTGTGTTCAACCTCTCTTGATTGTTCAAAAAAACAAGAGAGCTACTGCAGTTTGCAGTTAAAAAAAAAAGAAGTTAACAATTAGGATTGCAACTTTAAACTATTATAAGTTTTAATTCGTGCATTGAAACAACTGTTATAATATATGAAATCGAAGCTCTTTTCGATTCCGAAAAAACATCTATACAAAATAGTTTGTTCTCCGGGTTTTGGAAGCCAAATTCCATCATTTACACTAATTACGAACCTTTTATTGTTTGGTGGCACGATATTGCATTGTTCTCTTTACTTGTCCTTTAAGGTTCCAATTTGATCCTCTTATCGATGTCCTTAGCAATTCAAACTTTCTTTTTCCTTTGAGTTCCTATGTTCCTAGGTTTTTGCCTGAAGGGACCGCATAATTTGATATCAGTGCCTTGGTAGTTGAAAATTGGTTATATCTCCTCATATATATATATTTTCAATTTTACATTTGAAAACAATTTGTCCCTTGATTATTTTTTGCTTTCTCAAGTCATAAATAACTAAAGAAGAAAGAAATTTTGTCCTTCAAGTCATGTGTTCCCTTGCAATTTTGTTGTCATTGTTTTCATCTTTGGATTTCATTTGGTAGTTTTCTTTAAATTCTTTGAATCTTTTTTTTAATCTTTATTTTTTGTGTTCAACCTCTCTTGATTGTTCAAGAAAACAAGAGAGCTACTGCAGTTTGCAGTTAAAAAAAGAAGAAGTTAACAATTAGGATTGCAACTTTAAGCTATTATAACTTTTAATTAGGTGCATTGAAACAACTATTATAATATATGAAATCGAAGCTCCTTTCGATTCCAAAAAAACATCTATACAAAATAGTTTGTTCTCCGGGTTTTGGAAGCCAAATTCCATCATTTACACTAATTACGAACCTTTTATTGTTTGGTGGCACGATATTGCATTGTTCTCTTTACTTGTCCTTTAATGTTCCAATTTGATCCTCTTATCGATGTCCTTAGCAATTCAAACTTTCTTTTTCCTTTGAGTTCCTATGTTCCTAGGTTTTTTGCCTGAAGGGACCGCATAATTTGATATCAGTGCCTTGGTAGTTGAAAATTGGTTATATCTCCTCATATATATATATTTTCAATTTTACATTTGAAAACAATTTGTCCCTTGATTATTTTTTGCTTTCTCAAGTCATAAATAACTAAAGAAGAAAGAAATTTTGTCCTTCAAGTCATGTGTTCCCTTGCAATTTTGTTGTCATTGTTTTCATCTTTGGATTTCATTTGGTAGTTTTCTTTAAATTCTTTGAATCTTTTTTTTAATCTTTATTTTTTGTGTTCAACCTCTCTTGATTGTTCAAAAAAACAAGAGAGCTACTGCAGTTTGCAGTTAAAAAAAAAGAAGTTAACAATTAGGATTGCAACTTTAAACTATTATAAGTTTTAATTCGTGCATTGAAACAACTGTTATAATATATGAAATCGAAGCTCTTTTCGATTCCGAAAAAACATCTATACAAAATAGTTTGTTCTCCGGGTTTTGGAAGCCAAATTCCATCATTTACACTAATTACGAACCTTTTATTGTTTGGTGGCACGATATTGCATTGTTCTCTTTACTTGTCCTTTAATGTTCCAATTTGATCCTCTTATCGATGTCCTTAGCAATTCAAACTTTCTTTTTCCTTTGAGTTCCTATGTTCCTAGGTTTTTTGCCTGAAGGGACCGCATAATTTGATATCAGTGCCTTGGTAGTTGAAAATTGGTTATATCTCCTCATATATATATATTTTCAATTTTACATTTGAAAACAATTTGTCCCTTGATTATTTTTTGCTTTCTCAAGTCATAAATAACTAAAGAAGAAAGAAATTTTGTCCTTCAAGTCATGTGTTCCCTTGCAATTTTGTTGTCATTGTTTTCATCTTTGGATTTCATTTGGTAGTTTTCTTTAAATTCTTTGAATCTTTTTTTTAATCTTTATTTTTTGTGTTCAACCTCTCTTGATTGTTCAAAAAAACAAGAGAGCTACTGCAGTTTGCAGTTAAAAAAAAAGAAGTTAACAATTAGGATTGCAACTTTAAACTATTATAAGTTTTAATTCGTGCATTGAAACAACTGTTATAATATATGAAATCGAAGCTCCTTTCGATTCCGAAAAAACATCTATACAAAATAGTTTGTTCTCCGGGTTTTGGAAGCCAAATTCCATCATTTACACTAATTACGAACCTTTTATTGTTTGGTGGCACGATATTGCATTGTTCTCTTTACTTGTCCTTTAAGGTTCCAATTTGATCCTCTTATCGATGTCCTTAGCAATTCAAACTTTCTTTTTCCTTTGAGTTCCTATGTTCCTAGGTTTTTTTCCTGAAGGGACCGCATAATTTGATATCAGTGCCTTGGTAGTTGAAAATTGGTTATATCTCTTCATATATATATATTTTCAATTTTACATTTGAAAACAATTTGTCCCTTGAATATTTTTTGCTTTCTCAAGTCATAAATAACTAAAGAAGAAAGAAATTTTCTCCTTCAAGTCATGTGTTCCCTTGCAATTTTGTTGTCATTGTTTTCATATTTGGATTTCATTTGGTAGTTTTCTTTAAATTCTTTGAATCTTTTTTTTAATCTTTATTTTTTGTGTACAACCTCTCTTGATTGTTCAAAAAAACAAGAGAGCTACTGCAGTTTGCAGTTAAAAAAAAAGAAGTTAACAATTAGGATTGCAACTTTAAACTTTTATAACTTTTAATTCGTGCATTGAAACAACTGTTATAATATATGAAATCGAAGCTCTTTTCGATTCCGAAAAAAAGCTATACAAAATAGTTTGTTCTCCGGGTTTTGGAAGCCAAATTCCATCATTTACACTACTTACGAACCTTTTATTGTTTGGTGGCACGATATTGCATTGTTCTCTTTACTTGTCCTTTAATGTTCCAATTTGATCCTCTTATCGATGTCCTTAGCAATTCAAACTTTCTTTTTCCTTTGAGTTCCTATGTTCCTAGGTTTTTTGCCTGAAGGGACCGCATAATTTGATATCAGTGCCTTGGTAGTTGAAAATTGGTTATATCTCTTCATATATATATATTTTCAATTTTACATTTGAAAACAATTTGTCCCTTGATTATTTTTTGCTTTCTCAAGTCATAAATAACTAAAGAAGAAAGAAATTTTGTCCTTCAAGTCATGTGTTCCCTTGCAATTTTGTTGTCATTGTTTTCATCTTTGGATTTCATTTGGTAGTTTTCTTTAAATTCTTTGAATCTTTTTTTTAATCTTTATTTTTTGTGTTCAACCTCTCTTGATTGTTCAAAAAAACAAGAGAGCTACTACAGTTTGCAGTTAAAAAAAAAGAAGTTAACAATTAGGATTGCAACTTTAAACTATTATAAGTTTTAATTCGTGCATTGAAACAACTGTTATAATATATGAAATCGAAGCTCCTTTCGATTCCGAAAAAACATCTATACAAAATAGTTTGTTCTCCGGGTTTTGGAAGCCAAATTCCATCATTTACACTAATTACGAACCTTTTATTGTTTGGTGGCACGATATTGCATTGTTCTCTTTACTTGTCCTTTAATGTTCCAATTTGATCCTCTTATCGATGTCCTTAGCAATTCAAACTTTCTTTTTCCTTTGAGTTCCTATGTTCCTAGGTTTTTTGCCTGAAGGGACCGCATAATTT
Source organism: Hippophae gyantsensis (assembly GCA_030763125.1). Taxonomy (NCBI): domain Eukaryota; kingdom Viridiplantae; phylum Streptophyta; class Magnoliopsida; order Rosales; family Elaeagnaceae; genus Hippophae; species Hippophae gyantsensis. The sequence continues at coordinate 43,318,318 of CM061030.1, read as the reverse complement.
GATATCAGTGCCTTGGTAGTTGAAAATAGGTTATATCTCTTCATATATATATATTTTCAATTTTACATTTGAAAACAATTTGTCCCTTGATTATTTTTTGCTTTCTCAAGTCATAAATAACTAAAGAAGAAAGAAATTTTGTCCTTCAAGTCATGTGTTCCCTTGCAATTTTGTTGTCATTGTTTTCATCTTTGGATTTCATTTGGTAGTTTTCTTTAAATTCTTTGAATCTTTTTTTTAATCTTTATTTTTTGTGTTCAACCTCTCTTGATTGTTCAAAAAAACAAGAGAGCTACTGCAGTTTGCAGTTAAAAAAAAGAAGTTAACAATTAGGATTGCAACTTTAAACTATTATAAGTTTTAATTCTTGCCTTGAAACAACTATTATAATATATGAAATCGAAGCTCTTTTCGATTCCGAAAAAACATCTAAACAAAATAGTTTGTTCTCCGGGTTTTGGAAGCCAAATTCCATCATTTACACTAATTACGAACCTTTTATTGTTTGGTGGCACGATATTGCATTGTTCTCTTTACTTGTCCTTTAATGTTCCAATTTGATCCTCTTATCGATGTCCTTAGCAATTCAAACTTTCTTTTTCCTTTGAGTTCCTATGTTCCTAGGTTTTTTGCCTGAAGGGACCGCATAATTTGATATCAGTGCCTTGGTAGTTGAAAATTGGTTATATCTCTTCATATATATATATTTTCAATTTTACATTTGAAAACAATTTGTCCCTTGATTATTTTTTGCTTTCTCAAGTCATAAATAACTAAAGAAGAAAGAAATTTTGTCCTTCAAGTCATGTGTTCCCTTGCAATTTTGTTGTCATTGTTTTCATCTTTGGATTTCATTTGGTAGTTTTCTTTAAATTCTTTGAATCTTTTTTTTAATCTTTATTTTTTGTGTTCAACCTCTCTTGATTGTTCAAAAAAACAAGAGAGCTACTGCAGTTTGCAGTTAAAAAAAAGAAGTTAACAATTAGGATTGCAACTTTAAACTATTATAACTTTTAATTCGTGCATTGAAACAACTGTTATAATATATGAAATCGAAGCTCCTTTCGATTCCGAAAAAACATCTATACAAAATAGTTTGTTCTCCGGGTTTTGGAAGCCAAATTCCATCATTTACACTAATTACGAACCTTTTATTGTTTGGTGGCACGATATTGCATTGTTCTCTTTACTTGTCCTTTAATGTTCCAATTTGATCCTCTTATCGATGTCCTTAGCAATTCAAACTTTCTTTTTCCTTTGAGTTCCTATGTTCCTAGGTTTTTTGCCTGAAGGGACCGCATAATTTGATATCAGTGCCTTGGTAGTTGAAAATTGGTTATATCTCTTCATATATATATATTTTCAATTTTACATTTGAAAACAATTTGTCCCTTGATTATTTTTTGCTTTCTCAAGTCATAAATAACTAAAGAAGAAAGAAATTTTGTCCTTCAAGTCATGTGTTCCCTTGCAATTTTGTTGTCATTGTTTTCATCTTTGGATTTCATTTGGTAGTTTTCTTTAAATTCTTTGAATCTTTTTTTTAATCTTTATTTTTTGTGTTCAACCTCTCTTGATTGTTCAAAAAAACAAGAGAGCTACTGCAGTTTGCAGTTAAAAAAAAAAAGAAGTTAACAATTAGGATTGCAACTTTAAACTATTATAACTTTTAATTCGTGCATTGAAACAACTATTATAATATATGAAATCGAAGCTCTTTTCGATTCCGAAAAAACATCTAAACAAAATAGTTTGTTCTCCGGGTTTTGGAAGCCAAATTCCATCATTTACACTAATTACGAACCTTTTATTGTTTGGTGGCACGATATTGCATTGTTCTCTTTACTTGTCCTTTAATGTTCCAATTTGATCCTCTTATCGATGTCCTTAGCAATTCAAACTTTCTTTTTCCTTTGAGTTCCTATGTTCCTAGGTTTTTTGCCTGAAGGGACCGCATAATTTGATATCAGTGCCTTGGTAGTTGAAAATTGGTTATATCTCTTCATATATATATATTTTCAATTTTACATTTGAAAACAATTTGTCCCTTGATTATTTTTTGCTTTCTCAAGTCATAAATAACTAAAGAAGAAAGAAATTTTGTCCTTCAAGTCATGTGTTCCCTTGCAATTTTGTTGTCATTGTTTTCATCTTTGGATTTCATTTGGTAGTTTTCTTTAAATTCTTTGAATCTTTTTTTAATCTTTATTTTTTGTGTAGAACCTCTCTTGATTGGTCAAAAAAACAAGAGAGCTACTGCAGCTTGCAGTTAAAAAAAAAGAAGTTACCAATTAGGATTCCAAGTTTAAACTATTATAACTTTTAATTCGTGCATTGAAACAACTATTATAATATATGAAATCGAAGCTCTTTTCGATTCTAAAAAAACATCTAAACAAAATAGTTTGTTCTCCGGGTTTTGGAAGCCAAATTCCATCATTTACACTAATTACGAACCTTTTATTGTTTGGTGGCACGATATTGCATTGTTCTCTTTACTTGTCCTTTAATGTTCCAATTTGATCCTCTTATCGATGTCCTTAGCAATTCAAACTTTCTTTTTCCTTTGAGTTCCTATGTTCCTAGGTTTTTTGCCTGAAGGGACCGCATAATTTGATATCAGTGCCTTGGTAGTTGAAAATTGGTTATATCTCTTCATATATATATATTTTCAATTTTACATTTGAAAACAATTTGTCCCTTGATTATTTTTTGCTTTCTCAAGTCATAAATAACTAAAGAAGAAAGAAATTTTGTCCTTCAAGTCATGTGTTCCCTTGCAATTTTGTTGTCATTGATTTCATCTTTGGATTTCATTTGGTAGTTTTCTTTAAATTCTTTGTATCTTTTTTTTAATCTTTATTTTTTGTGTTCAACCTCTCTTGATTGTTCAAAAAAACAAGAGAGCTACTGCAGTTTGCAGTTAAAAAAAAGAAGTTAACAATTAGGATTGCAACTTTAAACTATTATAACTTTTAATTCGTGCATTGAAACAACTGTTATAATATATGAAATCGAAGCTCTTTTCGATTCCAAAAAAACATCTAAACAAAATAGTTTGTTCTTCGGGTTTTGGAAGCCAAATTCCATCATTTACACTAATTACGAACCTTTTATTGTTTGGTGGCACGATATTGCATTGTTCTCTTTACTTGTCCTTTAATGTTCCAATTTGATCCTGTTATCGATGTCCTTAGCAATTCAAACTTTCTTTTTCCTTTGAGTTCCTATGTTCCTAGGTTTTTTGCCTGAAGGGACCGCATAATTTGATATCAGTGCCTTGGTAGTTGAAAATTGGTTATATCTCTTCATATATATATATTTTCAATTTTACATTTGAAAACAATTTGTCCCTTGATTATTTTTTGCTTTCTCAAGTCATAAATAACTAAAGAAGAAAGAAATTTTGTCCTTCAAGTCATGTGTTCCCTTGCAATTTTGTTGTCATTGTTTTCATCTTTGGATTTCATTTGGTAGTTTTCTTTAAATTCTTTGAATCTTTTTTTAATCTTTATTTTTTGTGTTCAACCTCTCTTGATTGTTCAAAAAACAAGAGAGCTACTAGCTTGCGCTAAAAAAAAGAAGTTAACAATCAGGATTGCAACTTTAAACTATTATAAGTTTTAATTCTTGCCTTGAAACAACTATTATAATATATGAAATCGAAGCTCTTTTCGATTCCGAAAAACATCTATACAAAATAGTTTGTTCTCCGGGTTTTGGAAGCCAAATTCCATCATTTACACTAATTACGAACCTTTTATTGTTTGGTGGCACGATATTGCATTGTTCTCTTTACTTGTCCTTTAATGTTCCAATTTGATCCTCTTATCGATGTCCTTAGCAATTCAAACTTTCTTTTTCCTTTGAGTTCCTATGTTCCTAGGTTTTTTGCCTGAAGGGACCGCATAATTTGATATCAATGCCTTGGTAGTTGAAAATTGGATATATCTCTTCATATATATATATTTTCAATTTTACATTTGAAAACAATTTTTCCCTTGATTATTTTTTGCTTTCTCAAGTCATAAATAACTAAAGAAGAAAGAAATTTTGTCCTTCAAGTCATGTGTTCCCTTGCAATTTTGTTGTCATTGTTTTCATCTTTGGATTTCATTTGGTAGTTTTCTTTAAATTCTTTGAATCTTTTTCTTGTTCTTTATTTTCTATGTTCAACCTATCTTGATTGTTCAAAAAAAAAAGGGCTACTGCAGTTTGCAGTTAAAAAAAGAAGAAGTTAACAATTAGGATTGCAACTTTAAGCTATTATAACTTTTAATTCGTGCATTGAAACAACTATTATAATATATGAAATCGAAGCTCTTTTCGATTTCAAAAAAACTTCTAAACAAAATAGTTTGTTCTCCGGGTTTTGGAAGCCAAATTCCATCATTTACACTAATTAAGAACCTTTTATTATTTGGTGGCACGATATTGCATTGTTCTCTTTACTTGTCCTTTAATGTTCCAATTTGATCCTCTTATCGATGTCCTTAGCAACTCAAACTTTCTCTTTCCTTTGAGTTCCTATGTTCCTAGGTTTTTTGCCTGAAGGGACCGCATAATTTGATATCAGTGGCTTGGTAGTTGAAAATAGGTTATATCTCTTCATATATATATTTTTTCAATTTTACATTTGAAAACAATTTGTCCCTTGATTATTTTTTGCTTTCTCAAGTCATAAATAACTAAAGAAGAAAGAAATTTTGTCCTTCAAGTCATGTGTTCCCTTGCAATTTTGTTGTCATTGTTTTCATCTTTGGATTTCATTTGGTAGTTTTCTTTAAATTCTTTGAATCTTTATTTTTTGTGTTCAACCTCTCTTGATTGTGCAAAAAAACAAGAGAGCTACTGCTTTGCGCAAAAAAAGAAGTTAACAATTAGGATTGCAATTTTAAACTATTATAACTTTTAATTGGTGCATAGAAACAACTATTATAATATAAGAAATCGAAGCTCTTTTCGATTTGAAACAAACATCTAAACAAAATAGTTTGTTCTCCGGGTTTTGGAAGCCAAATTCCATCATTTACACTAATTACGAACCTTTTATTGTTTGGTGGCACGATATTGCATTGTTCTCTTTACTTGTCCTTTAATGTTCCAATTTGATCCTCTTATCGATGTCCTTAGCAATTCAAACTTTCTTTTTCCTTTGAGTTCCTATGTTCCTAGGTTTTTTGCCTGAAGGGACCGCATAATTTGATATCAGTGCCTTGGTAGTTGAAAATTGGTTATATCTCTTCATATATATATATTTTCAATTTTACATTTGAAAACAATTTGTCCCTTGATTATTTTTTGCTTTCTCAAGTCATAAATAACTAAAGAAGAAAGAAATTTTGTCCTTCAAGTCATGTGTTCCCTTGCAATTTTGTTGTCATTGTTTTCATCTTTGGATTTCATTTGGTAGTTTTCTTTAAATTCTTTGAATCTTTTTTTTAATCTTTATTTTTTGTGTTCAACCTCTCTTGATTGTTCAAAAAAACAAGAGAGCTACTGCAGTTTGCAGTTAAAAAAAAGAAGTTAACAATTAGGATTGCAACTTTAAACTATTATAACTTTTAATTCGTGCATTGAAACAACTATTATAATATATGAAATCGAAGCTCTTTTCGATTCCGAAAAAACATCTAAACAAAATAGTTTGTTCTCCGGGTTTTGGAAGCCAAATTCCATCATTTACACTACTTACCAACCTTTTATTGTTTGGTGGCACGATATTGCATTGTTCTCTTTACTTGTCCTTTAATGTTCCAATTTGATCCTCTTATCGATGTCCTTAGCAATTCAAACTTTCTTTTTCCTTTGAGTTCCTATGTTCCTAGGTTTTTTGCCTGAAGGGACCGCATAATTTGATATCAGTGCCTTGGTAGTTGAAAATTGGTTATATCTCTTCATATATATATATTTTCAATTTTACATTTGAAAACAATTTTTCCCTTGATTATTTTTTGCTTTCTCAAGTCATAAATAACTAAAGAAGAAAGAAATTTTGTCCTTCAAGTCATGTGTTCCCTTGCAATTTTGTTGTCATTGTTTTCATCTTTGGATTTCATTTGGTAGTTTTCTTTAAATTCTTTGTATCTTTTTTTTATTCTTTATTTTTATGTGTTCAACCTCTCTTGATTGTTCAAAAAAACAAGAGAGCTACTGCAGTTTGTAGTTTAAAAAAAAGTTAACAATTAGGATTGCAACTTTAAATTGTTATAACATTTAATTCGTGCATCGAAAGAACTATTATAAAATATTAAATCGAAGCTCTTTTCGATTCCGAAAAAACATCTAAACAAAATAGTTTGTTCTCCGGGTTTTGGAAGCCAAATTCCATCATTTACACTACTTACCAATCTTTTATTGTTTGGTGGCACGATATTGCATTGTTCTCTTTTCTTGTCCTTTAATGTTCCAATTTGATCCTCTTATCCATGTCCTTAGCAATTCAAACTTTCTTTTTCCTTTGAGTTCCTAGGTTCCTAGGTTTTTTGCCTGAAGGGACCACATAATTTGATATCAGTGCCTTGGTAGTTGAAAATTGGATATATCTCTTCATATATATATATTTTCAATTTTACATTTGAAAACAATTTGTCCCTTGATTATTTTTTGCTTTCTCAAGTCATAAATAACTAAAGAAGAAAGAAATTTTGTCCTTCAAGTCATGTGTTCCCTTGCAATTTTGTTGTCATTGTTTTCATCTTTGGATTTCATTTGGTAGTTTTCTTTAAATTCTTTGAATGTTTTTTTTAATCTTTATTTTTTGTGTTCAACCTCTCTTGATTGTTCAAAAAAACAAGAGAGCTACTGCAGTTTGCAGTTAAAAAAAAAAGAAGTTAACAATTAGGATTGCAACTTTAAACTATTATAACTTTTAATTCGTGCATTGAAACGACTCTTATAATATATGAAATCGAAGCTCTTTTCGATTCCGAAAAAACATCTAAACAAAATAGTTTGTTCTTCGGGTTTTGGAAGCCAAATTCCATCATTTACACTAATTACGAACCTTTTATTGTTTGGTGGCACGATATTGCATTGTTCCCTTTACTTGTCCTTTAATGTTCCAATTTGATCCTCTTATCGATGTCCTTAGCAATTCAAACTTTCTTTTTCCTTTGAGTTCCTAGGTTCCTAGGTTTTTTGCCTGAAGGGACCACATAATTTGATATCAGTGCCTTGGTAGTTGAAAATTGGATATATCTCTTCATATATATATATTTTCAATTTTACATTTGAAAACAATTTGTCCCTTGATTATTTTTTGCTTTCTCAAGTCATAAATAACTAAAGAAGAAAGAAATTTTGTCCTTCAAGTCATGTGTTCCCTTGCAATTTTGTTGTCATTGTTTTCATCTTTGGATTTCATTTGGTAGTTTTCTTTAAATTCTTTGAATCTTTTTTTTAATCTTTATTTTTTGTGTTCAACCTCTCTTGATTGTTCAAGAAAACAAGAGAGCTACTGCAGTTTGCAGTTAAAAAAAGAAGAAGTTAACAATTAGGATTGCAACTTTAAACTATTATAACTTTTAATTCGTGCATTGAAACAACTATTATAATATATGAAATCGAAGCTCTTTTCGATTCCAAAAAAACATCTAAACAAAATAGTTTGTTCTCCGGGTTTTGGAAGCCAAATTCCATCATTTACACTAATTACGAACCTTTTATTGTTTGGTGGCACGATATTGCATTGTTCTCTTTACTTGTCCTTTAATGTTCCAATTTGATCCTCTTATCGATGTCCTTAGCAATTCAAACTTTCTTTTTCCTTTGAGTTCCTATGTTCCTAGGTTTTTTGCCTGAAGGGACCGCATAATTTGATATCAGTGCCTTGGTAGTTGAAAATTGGTTATATCTCTTCATATATATATATTTTCAATTTTACATTTGAAAACAATTTGTCCCTTGATTATTTTTTGCTTTCTCAAGTCATAAATAACTAAAGAAGAAAGAAATTTTGTCCTTCAAGTCATGTGTTCCCTTGCAATTTTGTTGTCATTGTTTTCATCTTTGGATTTCATTTGGTAGTTTTCTTTAAATTCTTTGAATCTTTTTTTAATCTTTATTTTTTGTGTTCAACCTCTCTTGATTGTTCAAAAAAACAAGAGAGCTACTGCAGCTTGCAGTTAAAAAAAAGAAGTTAACAATTAGGATTGCAACTTTAAACTATTATAACTTTTAATTCGTGCATTGAAACAACTATTATAATATATGAAATCGAAGCTCTTTTCGATTCCGAAAAAACATCTAAACAAAATAGTTTGTTCTCCGGGTTTTGGAAGCCAAATTCCATCATTTACACTACTTACCAACCTTTTATTGTTTGGTGGCACGATATTGCATTGTTCTCTTTACTTGTCCTTTAATGTTCCAATTTGATCCTCTTATCGATGTCCTTAGCAATTCAAACTTTCTTTTTCCTTTGAGTTCCTATGTTCCTAGGTTTTTTGCCTGAAGGGACCGCATAATTTGATATCAGTGCCTTGGTAGTTGAAAATTGGTTATATCTCTTCATATATATATATTTTCAATTTTACATTTGAAAACAATTTGTCCCTTGATTATTTTTTGCTTTCTCAAGTCATAAATAACTAAAGAAGAAAGAAATTTTGTCCTTCAAGTCATGTGTTCCCTTGCAATTTTGTTGTCATTGTTTTCATCTTTGGATTTCATTTGGTAGTTTTCTTTAAATTCTTTGAATCTCTTTTTTAATCTTTATTTTTTGTGTACAACCTCTCTTGATTGTTCAAAAAAACAAGAGAGCTACTGCAGTTTGCAGTTAAAAAAAAAGAAGTTAACAATTAGGATTGCAACTTTAAACTATTATAACTTTTAATTCGTGCATTGAAACAACTATTATAATATATGAAATCGAAGCTCTTTTCGATTCCGAAAAAACATCTATACAAAATAGTTTGTTCTACGGGTTTTGGAAGCCAAATTCCATCATTTACACTACTTACCAACCTTTTATTGTTTGGTGGCACGATATTGCATTGTTCTCTTTACTTGTCCTTTAATGTTCCAATTTGATCCTCTTATCGATGTCCTTAGCAATTCAAACTTTCTTTTTCCTTTGAGTTCCTATGTTCCTAGGTTTTTTGCCTGAAGGGACTGCATAATTTGATATCAGTGCCTTGGTAGTTGAAAATTGGATATATCTCTTCATATATATATATTTTCAATTTTACATTTGAAAACAATTTGTCCCTTGATTATTTTTTGCTTTCTCAAGTCATAAATAACTAAAGAAGAAAGAAATTTTGTCCTTCAAGTCATGTGTTCCCTTGCAATTTTGTTGTCATTGTTTTCATCTTTGGATTTCATTTGGTAGTTTTCTTTAAATTCTTTGAATCTTTTTTTTAATCTTTATTTTTTGTGTTCAACCTCTCTTGATTGTTCAAGAAAACAAGAGAGCTACTGCAGTTTGCAGTTAAAAAAAGAAGAAGTTAACAATTAGGATTGCAACTTTAAACTGTTATAACTTTTAATTCATGCATCAAAACAACTATTATAATATATGAAATCGAAGCTCTTTTCGATTCCGAAAAAACATCTAAACAAAATAGTTTGTTCTCCGGGTTTTGGAAGCCAAATTCCATCATTTACACTACTTACCAATCTTTTATTGTTTGGTGGCACGATATTGCATTGTTCTCTTTTCTTGTCCTTTAATGTTCCAATTTGATCCTCTTATCCATGTCCTTAGCAATTCAAACTTTCTTTTTCCTTTGAGTTCCTAGGTTCCTAGGTTTTTTGCCTGAAGGGACCACATAATTTGATATCAGTGCCTTGGTAGTTGAAAATTGGATATATCTCTTCATATATATATATTTTCAATTTTACATTTGAAAACAATTTGTCCCTTGATTATTTTTTGCTTTCTCAAGTCATAAATAACTAAAGAAGAAAGAAATTTTGTCCTTCAAGTCATGTGTTCCCTTGCAATTTTGTTGTCATTGTTTTCATCTTTGGATTTCATTTGGTAGTTTTCTTTAAATTCTTTGAATCTTTTTTTTAATCTTTATTTTTTGTGTTCAACCTCTCTTGATTGTTCAAAAAACAAGAGAGCTACTGCAGTTTGCAGTTAAAAAAAAGAAGTTAACAATTAGGATTGCAACTTTAAACTATTATAACTTTTAATTCGTGCATTGAAACAACTATTATAATATATGAAATCGAAGCTCTTTTCGATTCCGAAAAAACATCTAAACAAAATAGTTTGTTCTCCGGGTTTTGGAAGCCAAATTCCATCATTTACACTAATTACGAACCTTTTATTGTTTGGTGGCACGATATTGCATTGTTCTCTTTACTTGTCCTTTAATGTTCCAATTTGATCCTCTTATCGATGTCCTTAGCAATTCAAACTTTCTTTTTCCTTTGAGTTCCTATGTTCCTAGGTTTTTTGCCTGAAGGGACCGCATAATTTGATATCAGTGCCTTGGTAGTTGAAAATAGGTTATATCTCTTCATATATATATTTTTTCAATTTTACATTTGAAAACAATTTGTCCCTTGATTATTTTTTGCTTTCTCAAGTCATAAATAACTAAAGAAGAAAGAAATTTTGTCCTTCAAGTCATGTGTTCCCTTGCAATTTTGTTGTCATTGTTTTCATCTTTGGATTTCATTTGGTAGTTTTCTTTAAATTCTTTGAATCTTTTTTTTAATCTTTATTTTTTGTGTTCAACCTCTCTTGATTGTTCAAAAAAACAAGAGAGCTACTTCAGTTTGCGATTAAAAAAAAGAAGGTAACAATTAGGATTGGAGCTTTAAACTATAATAACTTTTAGTTCGTTGATTGAAAGAAGTATTATAATATTTGAAATCGAAGCTGTTTTCCATTCGGAAAAAACATCTAAACAAAATAGTTTGTTCTCCGGGTTTTGGAAGCCAAATTCCATCATTTACACTACTTACCAATCTTTTATTGTTTGGTGGCACGATATTGCATTGTTCTCTTTTCTTGTCCTTTAATGTTCCAATTTGATCCTCTTATCCATGTCCTTAGCAATTCAAACTTTCTTTTTCCTTTGAGTTCCTAGGTTCCTAGGTTTTTTGCCTGAAGGGACCACATAATTTGATATCAGTGCCTTGGTAGTTGAAAATTGGATATATCTCTTCATATATATATATTTTCAATTTTACATTTGAAAACAATTTGTCCCTTGATTATTTTTTGCTTTCTCAAGTCATAAATAACTAAAGAAGAAAGAAATTTTGTCCTTCAAGTCATGTGTTCCCTTGCAATTTTGTTGTCATTGTTTTCATCTTTGGATTTCATTTGGTAGTTTTCTTTAAATTCTTTGAATCTTTTTTTTAATCTTTATTTTTTGTGTTCAACCTCTCTTGATTGTTCAAAAAAACAAGAGAGCTCTTTGCTTGCGTTAAAAAAAAAGAATTTAACAATTAGGATTGCAACTTTAAACTATTATAAATTTTAATTCGTGCATTGAAACAACTATTATAATATATGAAATCGAAGCTCTTTTCGATTACGAAAAAACATCTAAACAAAATAGTTTGTTCTCGTGGTTTTGGAAGCCAAATTCCATCATTTACACTAATTACGAACCTTTTATTGTTTGGTGGCACGATATTGCATTGTTCTCTTTACTTGTCCTTTAATGTTCCAATTTGATCCTCTTATCGATGTCCTTAGCAATTCAAACTTTCTTTTTCCTTTGAGTTCCTATGTTCCTAGGTTTTTTGCCTGAAGGGACCGCATAATTTGATATCAATGCCTTGGTAGTTGAAAATAGGTTATATCTCTTCATATATATATATTTTCAATTTTACATTTGAAAACAATTTTTCCCTTGATTATTTTTTGCTTTCTCAAGTCATAAATAACTAAAGAAGAAAGAAATTTTGTCCTTCAAGTCATGTGTTCCCTTGCAATTTTGTTGTCATTGTTTTCATCTTTGGATTTCATTTGGTAGTTTTCTTTAAATTCTTTGAATCTTTTTTTTAATCTTTATTTTTTGTGTTCAACCTCTCTTGATTGTTCAAAAAAACAAGAGAGCTACTGCAGTTTGCAGTTAAAAAAAAAAGAAGTTAACAATTAGGATTGCAACTTTAAACTATTATAAGTTTTAATTCTTGCCTTGAAACAACTATTATAATATATGAAATCGAAGCTCTTTTCGATTCCAAAAAAACTTCTAAACAAAATAGTTTGTTCTCCGGGTTTTGGAAGCCAAATTCCATCATTTACACTAATTATGAACCTTTTATTGTTTGGTGGCACGATGTTGCATTGTTCTCTTTACTTGTCCTTTAATGTTCCAATTTGATCCTCTTATCGATGTCCTTAGCAATTTAAACTTTCTTTTTCCTTTGAGTTCCTAGGTTCCTAGGTTTTTTGCCTGAAGGGACCGCATAATTTGATATCAGTGCCTTGGTAGTTGAAAATAGGTTATATCTCTTCATATATATATATTTTCAATTTTACATTTGAAAACAATTTTTCCCTTGATTATTTTTTGCTTTCTCAAGTCATAAATAACTAAAGAAGAAAGAAATTTTGTCCTTCAAGTCATGTGTTCCCTTGCAATTTTGTTGTCATTGTTTTCATCTTTGGATTTCATTTGGTAGTTTTCTTTAAATTCTTTGAATCTTTTTTTTAATCTTTATTTTTTGTGTTCAACCTCTCTTGATTGTTCAAGAAAACAAGAGAGCTACTGCAGTTTGCAGTTAAAAAAAGAAGTTAACAATTAGGATTGCAACTTTAAACTATTATAACTTTTAATTCGTGCATTGAAACAACTATTATAATATATGAAATCGAAGCTCTTTTCGATTCCGAAAAAACATCTAAACAAAATAGTTTGTTCTCCGGGTTTTGGAAGCCAAATTCCATCATTTACACTAATTACGAACCTTTTATTGTTTGGTGGCACGATATTGCATTGTTCTCTTTACTTGTCCTTTAATGTTCCAATTTGATCCTCTTATCGATGTCCTTAGCAATTCAAACTTTCTTTTTCCTTTGAGTTCCTAGGTTCCTAGGTTTTTTGCCTGAAGGGACCGCATAATTTGATATCAGTGCCTTGGTAGTTGAAAATAGGTTATATCTCTTCATATATATATATTTTCAATTTTACATTTGAAAACAATTTGTCCCTTGATTATTTTTTGCTTTCTCAAGTCATAAATAACTAAAGAAGAAAGAAATTTTGTCCTTCAAGTCATGTGTTCCCTTGCAATTTTGTTGTCATTGTTTTCATCTTTGGATTTCATTTGGTAGTTTTCTTTTAATTCTTTGAATCTTTTTTTTAATCTTTATTTTTTGTGTTCAACCTCTCTTGATTGTTCAAAAAAAACAAGAGACCTACTGCAGTTTGCAGTTAAAAAAAAAAGAAGTTAACAATTAGGATTGCAACTTTAAACTATTATAACTTTTAATTCGTGCATTGAAACAACTATTATAATATATGAAATCGAAGCTCTTTTCGATTCCGAAAAAAAAATCTAAACAAAATAGTTTGTTCTCCGGGTTTTGGAATTCACATTCCATCATTTGCACTACTTACCAACCTTTTATTGTTTGGTGGCACGATATTGCATTGTTCTCTTTCCTTGTCCTTTAATGTTCCAATTTGATCCTCTTATCGATGTCCTTAGCAATTCAAACTTTCTTTTTCATTTGAGTTCCTAGGTTCCTAGGTTTTTTGCCAGAAGGGACCGCATAATTTGATATCAGTGCCTTGGTAGTTGAAAATAGGTTATATCTCTTCATATATATATATTTTCAATTTTACATTTGAAAACAATTTGTCCCTTGATTATTTTTTGCTTTCTCAAGTCATAAATAACTAAAGAAGAAAGAAATTTTGTCCTTCAAGTCATGTGTTCCCTTGCAATTTTGTTGTCATTGTTTTCATCTTTGGATTTCATTTGGTAGTTTTCTTTAAATTCTTTGAATCTTTTTTTTAATCTTTATTTTTTGTGTTCAACCTCTCTTGATTGTTCAAAAAAACAAGAGAGCTACTGCAGTTTGCAGTTAAAAAAAAAAGAAGTTAACAATTAGGATTGCAACTTTAAACTATTATAACTTTTAATTCGTGCATTGAAACAACTATTATAATATATGAAATCGAAGCTCTTTTCGATTCCGAAAAAACATCTAAACAAAATAGTTTGTTCTTCGGGTTTTGGAAGCCAAATTCCATCATTTACACTAATTACGAACCTTTTATTGTTTGGTGGCACGATATTGCATTGTTCTCTTTACTTGTCCTTTAATGTTCCAATTTGATCCTGTTATCGATGTCCTTAGCAATTCAAACTTTCTTTTTCCTTTGAGTTCCTAGGTTCCTAGGTTTTTTGCCTGAAGGGACCGCATAATTTGATATCAGTGCCTTGGTAGTTGAAAATAGGTTATATCTCTTCATATATATATATTTTCAATTTTACATTTGAAAACAATTTTTCCCTTGATTATTTTTTGCTTTCTCAAGTCATAAATAACTAAAGAAGAAAGAAATTTTGTCCTTCAAGTCATGTGTTCCCTTGCAATTTTGTTGTCATTGTTTTCATCTTTGGATTTCATTTGGTAGTTTTCTTTAAATTCTTTGAATCTTTTTTTTAATCTTTATTTTTTGTGTTCAACCTCTCTTGATTGTTCAAAAAAACAAGAGAGCTACTGCAGTTTGCAGTTAAAAAAAAAGAAGTTAACAATTAGGATTGCAACTTTAAACTATTATAACTTTTAATTCGTGCATTGAAACAACTATTATAATATATGAAATCGAAGCTCTTTTCGATTCCGAAAAAACATCTAAACAAAATAGTTTGTTCTCCGGGTTTTGGAATCCAAATTCCATCATTTACACTACTTACCAACCTTTTATTGTTTGGTGGCACGATATTGCATTGTTCTCTTTACTTGTCCTTTAATGTTCCAATTTGATCCTCTTATCGATGTCCTTAGCAATTCAAACTTTCTTTTTCCTTTGAGTTCCTAGGTTCCTAGGTTTTTTGCATGAAGGGACCGCATAATTTGATATCAGTGCCTTGGTAGTTGAAAATAGGTTATATCTCTTCATATATATATATTTTCAATTTTACATTTGAAAACAATTTTTCCCTTGATTATTTTTTGCTTTCTCAAGTCATAAATAACTAAAGAAGAAAGAAATTTTGTCCTTCAAGTCATGTGTTCCCTTGCAATTTTGTTGTCATTGTTTTCATCTTTGGATTTCATTTGGTAGTTTTGTTTAAATTCTTTGAATCTATTTTTAATCTTTATTTTTTGTGTTGAACCTCTCTTGATTGTTCAAAAAAACAAGACAGCTACTGCAGTTCGCAGTTTAAAAAAAGAAGTTAACAATTAGGGTTGCAAATTGAAACTTGTATAACTTTTAATTCATGCATTGAAACAACTATTATAATATATGAAATCGAAGCTCTTTTCGATTCCGAAAAAAAATCTAACTAAAATAGTTTGTTCTTCGGGTTTTGGAATCCAAATTCCATCATTTACACTAATTACGAACCTTTTATTGTTTGGTGGCACGATATTGCATTGTTCTCTTTACTTGTCCTTTAATGTTCCAATTTGATCCTCTTATCGATGTCCTTAGCAATTCAAACTTTCTTTTTCCTTTGAGTTCCTAGGTTCCTAGGTTTTTTGCCTGAAGGGACCGCATAATTTGATATCAATGCCTTGGTAGTTGAAAATAGGTTATATCTCTTCATATATATATATTTTCAATTTTACATTTGAAAACAATTTGTCCCTTGATTATTTTTTGCTTTCTCAAGTCATAAATAACTAAAGAAGAAAGAAATTTTGTCCTTCAAGTCATGTGTTCCCTTGCAATTTTGTTGTCATTGTTTTCATCTTTGGATTTCATTTGGTAGTTTTCTTTAAATTCTTTGAATCTTTTTTTTAATCTTTATTTTTTGTGTTCAACCTCTCTTGATTGTTCAAAAAAACAAGAGAGCTACTGCAGTTTGCAGTTAAAAAAAAAGAAGTTAACAATTAGGATTGCAACTTTAAACTATTATAACTTTTAATTCGTGCATTGAAACAACTATTATAATATATGAAATCGAAGCTCTTTTCGATTCCGAAAAAACATCTAAACAAAATAGTTTGTTCTTCGGGTTTTGGAAGCCAAATTCCATCATTTACACTAATTACGAACCTTTTATTGTTTGGTGGCACGATATTGCATTGTTCTCTTTACTTGTCCTTTAATGTTCCAATTTGATCCTCTTATCGATGTCCTTAGCAATTCAAACTTTCTTTTTCCTTTGAGTTCCTAGGTTCCTAGGTTTTTTGCCTGAAGGGACCGCATAATTTGATATCAGTGCCTTGGTAGTTGAAAATAGGTTATATCTCTTCATATATATATATTTTCAATTTTACATTTGAAAACAATTTTTCCCTTGATTATTTTTTGCTTTCTCAAGTCATAAATAACTAAAGAAGAAAGAAATTTTGTCCTTCAAGTCATGTGTTCCCTTGCAATTTTGTTGTCATTGTTTTCATCTTTGGATTTCATTTGGTAGTTTTCTTTAAATTCTTTGAATCTTTTTCTTGTTCTTTATTTTTTGTGTTCAACCTCTCTTGATTGTTCAAAAAAACAAGAGAGCTTCTATAGTTTGTAGTTTAAAAAAAAGAAGTTAACAATTAGGATTGCAACTTTAAACTATTATAACTTTTAATTCATGCATCAAAACAACTATTATAATATATGAAATCGAAGCTCTTTTCGATTCCAAAAAAACATCTAAACAAAATAGTTTGTTCTCCGGGTTTTGGAAGCCAAATTCCATCATTTACACTAATTACGAACTTTTTATTTTTTGGTGGCACGATATTGCATTGTTCTCTTTACTTGTCCTTTAATGTTCCAATTTGATCCTCTTATCGATGTCCTTAGCAATTCAAACTTTCTTTTTCCTTTGAGTTCCTAGGTTCCAAGGTTTTTTGCCTGAAGGGACCGCATAATTTGATATCAATACCTTGGTAGTTGAAAATAGGTTATATCTCTTCACATATATATTTTTTTCAATTTTACATTTGAAAACAATTTGTCCCTTGATTATTTTTTACTTTCTCAAGTCATAAATAACTAAAGAAGAAAGAAATTTTGTCCTTCAAGTCATGTGTTCCCTTGCAATTTTGTTGTCATTGTTTCCATCTTTGGATTTCATTTGGTAGTTTTCTTTAAATTCTTTGAATCTTTTTTTTAATCTTTATTTTTTGTGTTGAACCTCTCTTGATTGTTCAAAAAAACAAGAGAGCTACTGTAGTTTGTGGGTTAAAAAAAAGAAGTTAACAATTAAGATTGCAACTTTAAACTGTTATAACTTTTAATTCATGCATCAAAACAACTATTATAATATATGAAATCGAAGCTCTTTTCGATTCCAAAAAAACATCTAAACAAAATAGTTTGTTCTCCGGGTTTTGGAAGCCAAATTCCATCATTTACACTAATTACGAACCTTTTATTGTTTGGTGGCACGATATTGCATTGTTCTCTTTACTTGTCCTTTAATGTTCCAATTTGATCCTCTTATCGATGTCCTTAGCAATTCAAACTTTCTTTTTCCTTTGAGTTCCTAGGTTCCTAGGTTTTTTGCCTGAAGGGACCGCATAATTTGATATCAGTGCCTTGGTAGTTGAAAATAGGTTATATCTCTTCATATATATATATTTTCAATTTTACATTTGAAAACAATTTTTCCCTTGATTATTTTTTGCTTTCTCAAGTCATAAATAACTAAAGAAGAAAGAAATTTTGTCCTTCAAGTCATGTGTTCCCTTGCAATTTTGTTGTCATTGTTTTCATCTTTGGATTTCATTTGGTAGTTTTCTTTAAATTCTTTGAATCTTTTTTTTAATCTTTATTTTTTGTGTTCAACCTCTCTTGATTGTTCAAAAAAACAAGAGAGCTACTAGCTTGCGATTAAAAGAAGAAGTTAACAATTAGGATTGCAACTTTAAGCTATTATAACTTTTAATTCGGGCATTGAAACAACTATTATAATATATGAAATCGAAGCTCTTTTCGATTCCAAAAAAACATCTAAACAAAATAGTTTGTTCTCCGGGTTTTGGAAGCCAAATTCCATCATTTACACTAATTATGAACCTTTTATTGTTTGGTGGCACGATGTTGCATTGTTCTCTTTACTTGTCCTTTAATGTTCCAATTTGATCCTCTTATCGATGTCCTTAGCAATTTAAACTTTCTTTTTCCTTTGAGTTCCTAGGTTCCTAGGTTTTTTGCCTGAAGGGACGGCATAATTTGATATCAGTGCCTTGGTAGTTGAAAATAGGTTATATCTCTTCATATATATATATTTTCAATTTTACATTTGAAAACAATTTTTCCCTTGATTATTTTTTGCTTTCTCAAGTCATAAATAACTAAAGAAGAAAGAAATTTTGTCCTTCAAGTCATGTGTTCCCTTGCAATTTTGTTGTCATTGTTTTCATCTTTGGATTTCATTTGGTAGTTTTCTTTAAATTCTTTGAATCTTTTTTTTAATCTTTATTTTTTGTGTTCAACCTCTCTTGATTGTTCAAGAAAACAAGAGAGCTACTGTAGTTTGTGGGTTAAAAAAAAGAAGTTAACAATTAAGATTGCAACTTTAAACTGTTATAACTTTTAATTCATGCATCAAAACAACTATTATAATATATGAAATCGAAGCTCTTTTCGATTCCAAAAAAACATCTAAACAAAATAGTTTGTTCTCCGGGTTTTGGAAGCCAAATTCCATCATTTACACTAATTACGAACCTTTTATTGTTTGGTGGCACGATGTTGCATTGTTCTCTTTACTTGTCCTTTAATGTTCCAATTTGATCCTCTTATCGATGTCCTTAGCAATTTAAACTTTCTTTTTCCTTTGAGTTCCTAGGTTCCTAGGTTTTTTGCCTGAAGGGACCGCATAATTTGATATCAGTGCCTTGGTAGTTGAAAATAGGTTATATCTCTTCATATATATATATTTTCAATTTTACATTTGAAAACAATTTTTCCCTTGATTATTTTTTGCTTTCTCAAGTCATAAATAACTAAAGAAGAAAGAAATTTTGTCCTTCAAGTCATGTGTTCCCTTGCAATTTTGTTGTCATTGTTTTCATCTTTGGATTTCATTTGGTAGTTTTCTTTAAATTCTTTGAATCTTTTTTTTAATCTTTATTTTTTGTGTTCAACCTCTCTTGATTGTTAAAAAAAAAAGAGAGCTACTGCAGTTTGCGGTTAAAAAAAAGAAGTTAACAATTAGGATTGCAACTTTGAACTATTATAACTTTTAATTCGTGCATTGAAACAACTATTATAATATATGAAATCGAAGCTCTTTTCGATTCCGAAAAAACATCTAAACAAAATAGTTTGTTCTCCGGGTTTTGGAATCCAAATTCCATCATTTACACTACTTACCAAGCTTTTATTGTTTGGTGGCACGATATTGCATTGTTCTCTTTACTTGTCCTTTAATGTTCCAATTTGATCCTCTTATCGATGTCCTTAGCAATTCAAACTTTCTTTTTCCTTTGAGTTCCTAGGTTCCTAGGTTTTTTGCCTGAAGGGACCGCATAATTTGATATCAGTGCCTTGGTAGTTGAAAATAGGTTATATCTCTTCATATATATATATTTTCAATTTTACATTTGAAAACAATTTTTCCCTTGATTATTTTTTGCTTTCTCAAGTCATAAATAACTAAAGAAGAAAGAAATTTTGTCCTTCAAGTCATGTGTTCCCTTGCAATTTTGTTGTCATTGTTTTCATCTTTGGATTTCATTTGGTAGTTTTCTTTAAATTCTTTGAATCTTTTTTTTAATCTTTATTTTTTGTGTTCAACCTCTCTTGATTGTTCAAAAAAACAAGAGAGCTACTACAGTTTGCAGTTAAAAAAAAAGAAGTTAACAATTAGGATTGCAACTTTAAACTGTTATAACTTTTAATTCATGCATCAAAACAACTATTATAATATATGAAATCGAAGCTCTTTTCGATTCCGAAAAAACATCTAAACAAAATAGTTTGTTCTCCGGGTTTTGGAAGCCAAATTCCATCATTTACACTAATTACGAACCTTTTATTGTTTGGTGGCACGATATTGCATTGTTCTCTTTACTTGTCCTTTAATGTTCCAATTTGATCCTCTTATCGATGTCCTTATTAATTCAAACTTTTTTTTCCTTTGAATTCCTAGGTTCCTAGGTTTTTTGCTGAAGGGACCGCATAATTTGATATCAATGCCTTGGTAGTTGAAAATAGGTTATATCTCTTCATATATATATATTTTCAATTTTACATTTGAAAACAATTTGTCCCTTGATTATTTTTTGCTTTCTCAAGTCATAAATAACTAAAGAAGAAAGAAATTTTGTCCTTCAAGTCATGTGTTCCCTTGCAATTTTGTTGTCATTGTTTCCATCTTTGGATTTCATTTGGTAGTTTTCTTTAAATTCTTTGAATCTTTTTTTTAATCTTTATTTTTTGTGTTGAACCTCTCTTGATTGTTCAAAAAAACAAGAGAGCTACTGCAGTTTGCAGTTAAAAAAAAAGAAGTTAACAATCAGGATTGCAACTTTAAACTATTATAAGTTTTAATTCTTGCCTTGAAACAACTATTATAATATATGAAATCGAAGCTCTTTTCGATTCCAAAAAAACTTCTAAACAAAATAGTTTGTTCTCCGGGTTTTGGAAGCCAAATTCCATCATTTAAACTTATTATGAACCTTTTATTGTTTGGTGGCACGATGTTGCATTGTTCTCTTTACTTGTCCTTTAATGTTCCAATTTGATCCTCTTATCGATGTCTTTAGAAATTTAAACTTTCTTTTTCCTTTGAGTTCCTAGGTTCCTAGGTCTTTTGCCTGAAGGGACCGCATAATTTGATATCAGTGCCTTCGTAGTTGAAAATAGGTTATATCTCTTCATATATATATATTTTCAATTTTACATTTGAAAACAATTTTTCCCTTGATTATTTTTTGCTTTCTCAAGTCATAAATAACTAAAGAAGAAAGAAATTTTGTCCTTCAAGTCATGTGTTCCCTTGCAATTTTGTTGTCATTGTTTTCATCTTTGGATTTCATTTGGTAGTTTTCTTTAAATTCTTTGAATCTTTTTTTTAATCTTTATTTTTTGTGTTCAACCTCTCTTGATTGTTCAAAAAACAAGAGAGCTACTATGATTTGCGATTAAAAAAAAAGAAGTTAACAATTAGGATTGCAACTTTAAACTATTATAACTTTTAATTCGTGCATTGAAACAACTATTATAATATATGAAATCGAAGCTCTTTTCGATTCCGAAAAAACATCTAAACAAAATAGTTTGTTCTCCGGGTTTTGGAAGCCAAATTCCATCATTTACACTAATTACGAACCTTTTATTGTTTGGTGGCACGATGTTGCATTGTTCTCTTTACTTGTCCTTTAATGTTCCAATTTGATCCTCTTATCGATGTCCTTAGCAATTTAAACTTTCTTTTTCCTTTGAGTTCCTAGGTTCCTAGGTTTTTTGCCTGAAGGGACCGCATAATTTGATATCAGTGCCTTGGTAGTTGAAAATAGGTTATATCTCTTCATATATATATATTTTCAATTTTACATTTGAAAACAATTTTTCCCTTGATTATTTTTTGCTTTCTCAAGTCATAAATAACTAAAGAAGAAAGAAATTTTGTCCTTCAAGTCATGTGTTCCCTTGCAATTTTGTTGTCATTGTTTTCATCTTTGGATTTCATTTGGTAGTTTTCTTTAAATTCTTTGAATCTTTTTTTTAATCTTTATTTTTTGTGTTCAACCTCTCTTGATTGTTCAAAAAAACAAGAGAGCTACTGCAGTTTGCAGTTAAAAAAAAGAAGTTAACAATTAGGATTGCAACTTTAAACTATTATAACTTTTAATTCGTGCATTGAAACAACTATTATAATATATGAAATCGAAGCTCTTTTCGATTCCGAAAAAACATCTAAACAAAATAGTTTGTTCTCCGGGTTTTGGAATCCAAATTCCATCATTTACACTACTTACCAACCTTTTATTGTTTGGTGGCACGATATTGCATTGTTCTCTTTACTTGTCCTTTAATGTTCCAATTTGATCCTCTTATCGATGTCCTTAGCAATTCAAACTTTCTTTTTCCTTTGAGTTCCTAGGTTCCTAGGTTTTTTGCCTGAAGGGACCGCATAATTTGATATCAGTGCCTTGGTAGTTGAAAATAGGTTATATCTCTTCATATATATATATTTTCAATTTTACATTTGAAAACAATTTTTCCCTTGATTATTTTTTGCTTTCTCAAGTCATAAATAACTAAAGAAGAAAGAAATTTTGTCCTTCAAGTCATGTGTTCCCTTGCAATTTTGTTGTCATTGTTTTCATCTTTGGATTTCATTTGGTAGTTTTCTTTAAATTCTTTGAATCTTTTTCTTGTTCTTTAGTTTCTGCGTTCAACCTATCTTGATTGTTCAAAAAACAAGAGAGCTACTGCAGTTTGCGCTAAAAAAAAGAAGTTAACAATTAGGATTGCACATTTCAACTGTTATAACATTTAATTCATGCACTGAAACAACTATTATAATATATGAAATCGAAGCTCTTTTCGATTCCGAAAAACATCTAAACAAAATAGTTTGTTCTCCGGGTTTTGGAATCCAAATTCCATCATTTACACTACTTACCAACCTTTTATTGTTTGGTGGCACGATATTGCATTGTTCTCTTTACTTGTCCTTTAATGTTCCAATTTGATCCTCTTATCGATGTCCTTAGCAATTCAAACTTTCTTTTTCCTTTGAGTTCCTAGGTTCCTAGGTTTTTTGCCTGAAGGGACCGCATAATTTGATATCAGTGCCTTGGTAGTTGAAAATAGGTTATATCTCTTCATATATATATATTTTCAATTTTACATTTGAAAACAATTTTTCCCTTGATTATTTTTTGCTTTCTCAAGTCATAAATAACTAAAGAAGAAAGAAATTTTGTCCTTCAAGTCATGTGTTCCCTTGCAATTTTGTTGTCATTGTTTTCATCTTTGGATTTCATTTGGTAGTTTTCTTTAAATTCTTTGAATCTTTATTTTTTGTGTTCAACCTCTCTTGATTGTGCAAAAAAACAAGAGAGCTACCTAGCTTTGCTAAAAAAAGAAGAAGTTAACAATTAGGATTGCAACTTTAAACTATTATAACTTTTAATTCGTGCATTGAAACAACTATTATAATATATGAAATCGAAGCTCTTTTCGATTCCAAAAAAACTTCTAAACAAAATAGTTTGTTCTCCGGGTTTTGGAAGCCAAATTCCATCATTTACACTAATTACGAACCTTTTATTATTTGGTGGCACGATATTGCATTGTTCTCTTTACTTGTCCTTTAATGTTCCAATTTGATCCTCTTATCGATGTCCTTAGCAATTCAAACTTTCTTTTTCCTTTGAGTTCCTAGGTTCCTAGGTTTTTTGCCTGAAGGGACCGCATAATTTGATATCAGTGCCTTGGTAGTTGAAAATAGGTTATATCTCTTCATATATATATATTTTCAATTTTACATTTGAAAACAATTTTTCCCTTGATTATTTTTTGCTTTCTCAAGTCATAAATAACTAAAGAAGAAAGAAATTTTGTCCTTCAAGTCATGTGTTCCCTTGCAATTTTGTTGTCATTGTTTTCATCTTTGGATTTCATTTGGTAGTTTTCTTTAAATTCTTTGAATCTTTTTTTAAATCTTTATTTTTTGTGTTCAACCTCTCTTGATTGTTCAAAAAAACAAGAGAGCTACTACATTGCGATTAAAAAAAGAAGTTAACAATTAGGATTGCAACTTTAAGCTATTATAATTTTTAATTCGTGCATTGAAACAACTATTATAATATATGAAATCGAAGCTCTTTTCGATTTCCAAAAAACATCTAAACAAAATAGTTTGTTCTCCGGGTTTTGGAATCCAAATTCCATCATTTACACTACTTACCAACCTTTTATTGTTTGGTGGCACGATATTGCATTGTTCTCTTTACTTGTCCTTTAATGTTCCAATTTGATCCTCTTATCGATGTCCTTAGCAATTCAAACTTTCTTTTTCCTTTGAGTTCCTAGGTTCCTAGGTTTTTTGCCTGAAGGGACCGCATAATTTGATATCAGTGCCTTGGTAGTTGAAAATAGGTTATATCTCTTCATATATATATATTTTCAATTTTACATTTGAAAACAATTTTTCCCTTGATTATTTTTTGCTTTCTCAAGTCATAAATAACTAAAGAAGAAAGAAATTTTGTCCTTCAAGTCATGTGTTCCCTTGCAATTTTGTTGTCATTGTTTTCATCTTTGGATTTCATTTGGTAGTTTTCTTTAAATTCTTTGAATCTTTTTTTTAATCTTTATTTTTTGTGTTCAACCTCTCTTGATTGTTCAAAAAAACAAGAGAGCTACTGCAGTTTGCAGTTAAAAAAAAGAAGTTAACAATTAGGATTGCAACTTTAAACTATTATAACTTTTAATTCGTGCATTGAAACAACTATTATAATATATGAAATCGAAGCTCTTTTCGATTCCTGAAAAACATCTAAACAAAATAGTTTGTTCTCCGGGTTTTGGAATCCAAATTCCATCATTTACACTACTTACCAACCTTTTATTGTTTGGTGGCACGATATTGCATTGTTCTCTTTACTTGTCCTTTAATGTTCCAATTTGATCCTCTTATCGATGTCCTTAGCAATTCAAACTTTCTTTTTCCTTTGAGTTCCTAGGTTCCTAGGTTTTTTGCCTGAAGGGACCGCATAATTTGATATCAGTGCCTTGGTAGTTGAAAATAGGTTATATCTCTTCATATATATATATTTTCAATTTTACATTTGAAAACAATTTTTCCCTTGATTATTTTTTGCTTTCTCAAGTCATAAATAACTAAAGAAGAAAGAAATTTTGTCCTTCAAGTCATGTGTTCCCTTGCAATTTTGTTGTCATTGTTTTCATCTTTGGATTTCATTTGGTAGTTTTCTTTAAATTCTTTGAATCTTTTTTTAATCTTTATTTTTTGTGTTCAACCTCTCTTGATTGTTCAAAAAAACAAGAGATCTACTACAGTTTGCAGTTTAAAAAAAAAGAAATAAAAATTAGGGTTGTAACTTTAAACTGTTATAACTTTTAATTCATGCATTGAAACAACTATTATAATATATCAAATCGAAGCTCTTTTCGATTCCAAAAAAACTTCTAAACAAAATAGTTTGTTCTCCGGGTTTTGGAATCCAAATTCCATCATTTACACTACTTACCAACCTTTTATTGTTTGGTGGCACGATATTGCATTGTTCTCTTTACTTGTCCTTTAATGTTCCAATTTGATCCTCTTATCGATGTCCTTAGCAATTCAAACTTTCTTTTTCCTTTGAGTTCCTAGGTTCCTAGGTTTTTTGCCTGAAGGGACCGCATAATTTGATATCAGTGCCTTGGTAGTTGAAAATAGGTTATATCTCTTCATATATATATATTTTCAATTTTACATTTGAAAACAATTTTTCCCTTGATTATTTTTTGCTTTCTCAAGTCATAAATAACTAAAGAAGAAAGAAATTTTGTCCTTCAAGTCATGTGTTCCCTTGCAATTTTGTTGTCATTGTTTTCATTTTTGGATTTCATTTGGTAGTTTTCTTTAAATTCTTTGAATCTTTTTTTTAATCTTTATTTTTTGTGTTCAACCTCTCTTGATTGTTAAAGAAAACAAGAGAGCTACTGCAGTTTGCAGTTAAAAAAAGAAGTTACCAATTAGGGTTGCAAATTGAAACTATTATAACTTTTAATTCGTGCATTGAAACAACTATTATAATATATGAAATCGAAGCTCTTTTCGATTCCGAAAAAACATCTAAACAAAATAGTTTGTTCTTCGGGTTTTGGAATCCAAATTCCATCATTTACACTACTTACCAACCTTTTATTGTTTGGTGGCACGATATTGCATTGTTCTCTTTACTTGTCCTATAATGTTCCAATTTGATCCTCTTATCGATGTCCTTAGCAATTCAAACTTTCTTTTTCCTTTGAGTTCCTAGGTTCCTAGGTTTTTTGCCTGAAGGGACCGCATAATTCGATATCAATGCCTTGGTAGTTGAAAATAGGTTATATCTCTTCATATATATATATTTTCAATTTTACATTTGAAAACAATTTTTCCCTTGATTATTTTTTGCTTTCTCAAGTCATAAATAACTAAAGAAGAAAGAAATTTTGTCCTTCAAGTCATGTGTTCCCTTGCAATTTTGTTGTCATTGTTTTCATCTTTGGATTTCATTTGGTAGTTTTCTTTAAATTCTTTGAATCTTTTTTTTAATCTTTATTTTTTGTGTTCAACCTCTCTTGATTGTTCAAAAAAACAAGAGAGCTACTGCAGTTTGCAGTTAAAAAAAGAAGAAGTTAACAATTAGGATTGCAACTTTAAACTGTTATAACTTTTAATTCATGCATCAAAACAACTATTATAATATATGAAATCGAAGCTCTTTTCGATTCCGAAAAAACATCTAAACAAAATAGTTTGTTCTCCGGGTTTTGGAAGCCAAATTCCATCATTTACACTACTTACCAACCTTTTATTGTTTGGTGGCACGATATTGCATTGTTCTCTTTACTTGTCCTTTAATGTTCCAATTTGATCCTCTTATCGATGTCCTTAGCAATACAAACTTTCTTTTTCCTTTGAGTTCCTTGGTTCCAAGGTTTTTTGCCTGAAGGGACCGCATAATTTGATATCAATGCCTTGGTAGATGAAAATAGGTTATATCTCTTCATATATATATAATCTCTATTTTACATTTGAAAACAATTTGTCCCTTGATTATTTTTTGCTTTCTCAAGTCATAAATAACTAAAGAAGAAAGAAATTTTGTCCTTCAAGTCATGTGTTCCCTTGCAATTTTGTTGTCATTGTTTTCATCTTTGGATTTCATTTGGTAGTTTTCTTTAAATTCTTTGAATCTTTTTTTAATCTTTATTTTTTGTGTTCAACCTCTCTTGATTGTTCAAGAAAACAAGAGAGCTACTGCAGTTTGCAGTTAAAAAAAGAAGTTAACAATTAGGGTTGCAAATTGAAACTGTTATAAATTTTAATTCGTGCATTGAAACAACTATTATAATATATGAAATCGAAGCTCTTTTCGATTACGAAAAAACATCTAAACAAAATAGTTTGTTCTCCGGGTTTTGGAATCCAAATTCCATCATTTACACTACTTACCAACCTTTTATTGTTTGGTGGCACGATATTGCATTGTTCTCTTTACTTGTCCTTTAATGTTCCAATTTGATCCTCTTATCGATGTCCTTAGCAATTCAAACTTTCTTTTTCCTTTGAGTTCCTAGGTTCCTAGGTTTTTTGCCTGAAGGGACCGCATAATTTGATATCAGTGCCTTGGTAGTTGAAAATAGGTTATATCTCTTCATATATATATATTTTCAATTTTACATTTGAAAACAATTTTTCCCTTGATTATTTTTTGCTTTCTCAAGTCATAAATAACTAAAGAAGAAAGAAATTTTGTCCTTCAAGTCATGTGTTCCCTTGCAATTTTGTTGTCATTGTTTTCATCTTTGGATTTCATTTGGTAGTTTTCTTTAAATTCTTTGAATCTTTTTTTTAATCTTTATTTTTTGTGTCAACCTCTCTTGATTGTTCAAGAAAACAAGAGAGCTACTGCAGTTTGCAGTTAAAAAAAGAAGAAGTTAACAATTAGGATTGCAACTTTAAACTATTATAACTTTTAATTCGTGCATTGAAACAACTATTATAATATATGAAATCGAAGCTCTTTTCGATTCCTAAAAAAAAATCTAAACAAAATAGTTTGTTCTCCGGGTTTTGGAATTCACATTCCATCATTTGCACTACTTACCAACCTTTTATTGTTTGGTGGCACGATATTGCATTGTTCTCTTTCCTTGTCCTTTAATGTTCCAATTTGATCCTCTTATCGATGTCCTTAGCAATTCAAACTTTCTTTTTCATTTGAGTTCCTAGGTTCCTAGGTTTTTTGCCAGAAGGGACCGCATAATTTGATATCAGTGCCTTGGTAGTTGAAAATTGGTTATATCTCTTCATATATATATATTTTCAATTTTACATTTGAAAACAATTTGTCCCTTGATTATTTTTTGCTTTCTCAAGTCATAAATAACTAAAGAAGAAAGAAATTTTGTCCTTCAAGTCTTGTGTTCCCTTGCAATTTTGTTGTCATTGTTTTCATCTTTGGATTTCATTTGGTAGTTTTCCTTAAATTCTTTGAATCTTTTTCTTGTTCTTTATTTTTTGTGTTCAACCTCTCTTGATTGTTCAAAAAACAAGAGAGCTACTAGTTTGCGCTAAAAAAAGGAAGTTAACAATTAGGATTGCAACTTTAAACTATTATAACTTTTAATTCGTGCATTGAAACAACTATTATAATATATGAAATCGAAGCTCTTTTCGATTCTGAAAAAACATCTAAACAAAATAGTTTGTTCTTCGGGTTTTGGAATCCAAATTCCATCATTTACACTACTTACCAACCTTTTATTGTTTGGTGGCACGATATTGCATTGTTCTCTTTACTTGTCCTTTAATGTTCCAATTTGATCCTCTTATCGATGTCCTTAGCAATTCAAACTTTCTTTTTCCTTTGAGTTCCTAGGTTCCTAGGTTTTTTGCCTGAAGGGACCGCATAATTTGATATCAGTGCCTTGGTAGTTGAAAATAGGTTATATCTCTTCATATATATATATTTTCAATTTTACATTTGAAAACAATTTTTCCCTTGATTATTTTTTGCTTTCTCAAGTCATAAATAACTAAAGAAGAAAGAAATTTTGTCCTTCAAGTCATGTGTTCCCTTGCAATTTTGTTGTCATTGTTTTCATCTTTGGATTTCATTTGGTAGTTTTCTTTAAATTCTTTGAATCTTTTTTTTAATCTTTATTTTTTGTGTTCAACCTCTCTTGATTGTTCAAAAAAACAAGAGAGCTACTGCAGTTTGCAGTTAAAAAAAAAAGAAGTTAACAATTAGGATTGCAACTTTAAACTATTATAACTTTTAATTCGTGCATTGAAACAACTATTATAATATATGAAATCGAAGCTCTTTTCGATTCCGAAAAAACATCTAAACAAAATAGTTTGTTCTCCGGGTTTTGGAATCCAAATTCCATCATTTACACTACTTACCAACCTTTTATTGTTTGGTGGCACGATATTGCATTGTTCTCTTTACTTGTCCTTTAATGTTCCAATTTGATCCTCTTATCGATGTCCTTAGCAATTCAAACTTTCTTTTTCCTTTGAGTTCCTAGGTTCCTAGGTTTTTTGCCTGAAGGGACCGCATAATTTGATATCAGTGCCTTGGTAGTTGAAAATAGGTTATATCTCTTCATATATATATTTTCAATTTTACATTTGAAAACAATTTGTCCCTTGATTATTTTTTGCTTTCTCAAGTCATAAATAACTAAAGAAGAAAGAAATTTTGTCCTTCAAGTCATGTGTTCCCTTGCAATTTTGTTGTCATTGTTTTCATCTTTGGATTTCATTTGGTAGTTTTCTTTAAATTCTTTGAATCTTTTTCTTGTTCTTTATTTTCTGCGTTCAACCTATCTTGATTGTTCAAAAAAACAAGTAAGCTACTGTAGTTTGTAGTTAAAAAAAAGAAGTTAACAATTAGGATTGCAACTTTAAACTATTATAACTTTTAATTCGTGCATTGAAACAACTATTATAATATATGAAATCGAAGCTCTTTTCGATTCCGAAAAAACATCTAAACAAAATAGTTTGTTCTCCGGGTTTTGGAATCCAAATTCCATCATTTACACTACTTACCAACCTTTTATTGTTTGGTGGCACGATATTGCATTGTTCTCTTTACTTGTCCTTTAATGTTCCAATTTGATCCTCTTATCGATGTCCTTAGCAATTCAAACTTTCTTTTTCCTTTGAGTTCCTAGGTTCCTAGGTTTTTTGCCTGAAGGGACCGCATAATTTGATATCAGTGCCTTGGTAGTTGAAAATAGGTTATATCTCTTCATATATATATATTTTCAATTTTACATTTGAAAACAATTTGTCCCTTGATTATTTTTTGCTTTCTCAAGTCATAAATAACTAAAGAAGAAAGAAATTTTGTCCTTCAAGTCATGTGTTCCCTTGCAATTTTGTTGTCATTGTTTTCATCTTTGGATTTCATTTGGTAGTTTTCTTTAAATTCTTTGAATCTTTTTTTAATCTTTATTTTTTGTGTTCAACCTCTCTTGATTGTTCAAAAAAACAAGAGAGCTACTGCAGTTTGCAGTTAAAAAAAAAAGAAGTTAACAATTAGGATTGCAACTTTAAACTATTATAACTTTTAATTCGTGCATTGAAACAACTATTATAATATATGAAATCGAAGCTCTTTTCGATTCCGAAAAAACATCTAAACAAAATAGTTTGTTCTCCGGGTTTTGGAATCCAAATTCCATCATTTACACTACTTACCAACCTTTTATTGTTTGGTGGCACGATATTGCA
The DNA here is from genome assembly GCA_030763125.1 of Hippophae gyantsensis. Classification (NCBI taxonomy): domain Eukaryota; kingdom Viridiplantae; phylum Streptophyta; class Magnoliopsida; order Rosales; family Elaeagnaceae; genus Hippophae; species Hippophae gyantsensis. Next base: position 43,287,787 of record CM061030.1, on the reverse strand, counting down.
TTGTTCTCTTTACTTGTCCTTTAATGTTCCAATTTGATCCTCTTATCGATGTCCTTAGCAATTCAAACTTTCTTTTTCCTTTGAGTTCCTAGGTTCCTAGGTTTTTTGCCTGAAGGGACCGCATAATTTGATATCAGTGCCTTGGTAGTTGAAAATAGGTTATATCTCTTCATATATATATATTTTCAATTTTACATTTGAAAACAATTTTTCCCTTGATTATTTTTTGCTTTCTCAAGTCATAAATAACTAAAGAAGAAAGAAATTTTGTCCTTCAAGTCATGTGTTCCCTTGCAATTTTGTTGTCATTGTTTTCATCTTTGGATTTCATTTGGTAGTTTTCTTTAAATTCTTTGAATCTTTTTTTTTAATCTTTATTTTTTGTGTTCAACCTCTCTTGATTGTTCAAAAAAACAAGAGAGCTACTGCAGTTTGCAGTTAAAAAAAAAGAAGTTAACAATTAGGATTGCAACTTTAAACTATTATAACTTTTAATTCATGCATTGAAACAACTATTATAATATATGAAATCGAAGCTCTTTTCGATTGCGGAAAAACATCTAAACAAAATAGTTTGTTCTCCGGGTTTTGGAATCCAAATTCCATCATTTACACTACTTACCAACCTTTTATTGTTTGGTGGCACGATATTGCATTGTTCTCTTTACTTGTCCTTTAATGTTCCAATTTGATCCTCTTATCGATGTCCTTAGCAATTCAAACTTTCTTTTTCCTTTGAGTTCCTAGGTTCCTAGGTTTTTTGCCTGAAGGGACCGCATAATTTGATATCAATGCCTTGGTAGTTGAAAATAGGTTATATCTCTTCATATATATATTTTTTCAATTTTACATTTGAAAACAATTTGTCCCTTGATTATTTTTTGCTTTCTCAAGTCATAAATAACTAAAGAAGAAAGAAATTTTGTCCTTCAAGTCATGTGTTCCCTTGCAATTTTGTTGTCATTGTTTTCATCTTTGGATTTCATTTGGTAGTTTTCTTTAAATTCTTTGAATCTTTTTTTTAATCTTTATTTTTTGTGTTCAACCTCTCTTGATTGTTCAAAAAAACAAGAGAGCTACTGCAGTTTGCAGTTAAAAAAAAGAAGTTAACAATTAGGATTGCAACTTTAAACTATTATAACTTTTAATTCGTGCATTGAAACAACTATTATAATATATGAAATCGAAGCTCTTTTCGATTCCTAAAAAACATCTAAACAAAATAGTTTGTTCTCTGGGTTTTGGAAGCCAAATTCCATCATTTACACTACTTACCAACCTTTTATTGTTTGGTGGCACGATATTGCATTGTTCTCTTTACTTGTCCTTTAATGTTCCAATTTGATCCTCTTATCGATGTCCTTAGCAATTCAAACTTTCTTTTTCCTTTGAGTTCCTAGGTTCCTAGGTTTTTTGCCTGAAGGGACCGCATAATTTGATATCAGTGCCTTGGTAGTTGAAAATAGGTTATATCTCTTCATATATATATATTTTCAATTTTACATTTGAAAACAATTTGTCCCTTGATTATTTTTTGCTTTCTCAAGTCATAAATAACTAAAGAAGAAAGAAATTTTGTCCTTCAAGTCATGTGTTCCCTTGCAATTTTGTTGTCATTGTTTTCATCTTTGGATTTCATTTGGTAGTTTTCTTTAAATTCTTTGAATCTTTTTCTTGTTCTTTATTTTCTGCGTTCAACCTATCTTGATTGTTCAAAAAAAAGTAAGCTACTGTAGTTTATAGTTTAAAAAAAACAAGTTAACAATTAAGATTGCAACTTTAAACTGTTATAACTTTTAATTCATGCATCAAAACAACTATTATAATATATGAAATCGAAGCTCTTTTCGATTCCAAAAAAACATCTAAACAAAATAGTTTGTTCTCCGGGTTTTGGAAGCCAAATTCCATCATTTACACTACTTACCAACCTTTTATTGTTTGGTGGCACGATATTGCATTGTTCTCTTTTCTTGTCCTTTAATGTTCCAATTTGATCCTCTTATCCATGTCCTTAGCAATTCAAACTTTCTTTTTCCTTTGAGTTCCTAGGTTCCTAGGTTTTTTGCCTGAAGGGACCGCATAATTTGATATCAATGCCTTGGTAGTTGAAAATAGGTTATATCTCTTCATATATATATTTTTTCAATTTTACATTTGAAAACAATTTGTCCCTTGATTATTTTTTGCTTTCTCAAGTCATAAATAACTAAAGAAGAAAGAAATTTTGTCCTTCAAGTCATGTGTTCCCTTGCAATTTTGTTGTCATTGTTTTCATCTTTGGATTTCATTTGGTAGTTTTCTTTAAATTCTTTGAATCTTTTTTTTAATCTTTATTTTTTGTGTTCAACCTCTCTTGATTGTTCAAAAAAACAAGAGAGCTACTGCAGTTTGCAGTTAAAAAAAAAAGAAGTTAACAATTAGGATTGCAACTTTAAACTATTATAACTTTTAATTCGTGCATTGAAACAACTATTATAATATATGAAATCGAAGCTCTTTTCGATTCCGAAAAAACATCTAAACAAAATAGTTTGTTCTTCGGGTTTTGGAATCCAAATTCCATCATTTACACTACTTACCAACCTTTTATTGTTTGGTGGCACGATATTGCATTGTTCTCTTTACTTGTCCTTTAATGTTCCAATTTGATCCTCTTATCGATGTCCTTAGCAATTCAAACTTTCTTTTTCCTTTGAGTTCCTATGTTCCTAGGTTTTTTGCCTGAAGGGACCGCATAATTTGATATCTGTGCCTTGGTAGTTGAAAATAGGTTATATCTCTTCATATATATATTTTTTCAATTTTACATTTGAAAACAATTTGTCCCTTGATTATTTTTTGCTTTCTCAAGTCATAAATAACTAAAGAAGAAAGAAATTTTGTCCTTCAAGTCATGTGTTCCCTTGCAATTTTGTTGTCATTGTTTTCAACTTCGGATTTCATTTGGTAATTTTCTTTAAATTCTTTGAATCTTTTTTTTAATCTTTATTTTTTGTGTTCAACCTATCTTGATTGCTCAAAAAAACAAGAGAGCTACTGCAGTTTGCAGTTAAAAAAAAAGAATTTAACAATTAGGATTGCAACTTTAAACTATTATAAATTTTAATTCGTGCATTGAAACAACTATTATAATATATGAAATCGAAGCTCTTTTCGATTACGAAAAAACATCTAAACAAAATAGTTTGTTCTCCGGGTTTTGGAATCCAAATTCCATCATTTACACTACTTACCAACCTTTTATTGTTTGGTGGCACGATATTGCATTGTTCTCTTTACTTGTCCTTTAATGTTCCAATTTGATCCTCTTATCGATGTCCTTAGCAATTTAAACTTTCTTTTTCCTTTGAGTTCCTAGGTTCCTAGGTTTTTTGCCTGAAGGGACGGCATAATTTGATATCAGTGCCTTGGTAGTTGAAAATAGGTTATATCTCTTCATATATATATTTTTTCAATTTTACATTTGAAAACAATTTGTCCCTTGATTATTTTTTGCTTTCTCAAGTCATAAATAACTAAAGAAGAAAGAAATTTTGTCCTTCAAGTCATGTGTTCCCTTGCAATTTTGTTGTCATTGTTTTCATCTTTGGATTTCATTTGGTAGTTTTCTTTAAATTCTTTGAATCTTTTTTTTTAATCTTTATTTTTTGTGTTCAACCTCTCTTGATTGTTCAAAAAAACAAGAGAGCTACTGCAGTTTGCAGTTAAAAAAAAAGAAGTTAACAATTAGGATTGCAACTTTAAACTATTATAACTTTTAATTCGTGCATTGAAACAACTATTATAATATATGAAATCGAAGCTCTTTTCGATTCCGAAAAAACATCTAAACAAAATAGTTTGTTCTCCGGGTTTTGGAAGCCAAATTCCATCATTTACACTACTTACCAACCTTTTATTGTTTGGTGGCACGATATTGCATTGTTCTCTTTACTTGTCCTTTAATGTTCCAATTTGATCCTCTTATCGATGTCCTTAGCAATTCAAACTTTCTTTTTCCTTTGAGTTCCTAGGTTCCTAGGTTTTTTGCCTGAAGGGACCGCATAATTTGATATCAGTGCCTTGGTAGTTGAAAATAGGTTATATCTCTTCATATATATATATTTTCAATTTTACATTTGAAAACAATTTGTCCCTTGATTATTTTTTGCTTTCTCAAGTCATAAATAACTAAAGAAGAAAGAAATTTTGTCCTTCAAGTCATGTGTTCCCTTGCAATTTTGTTGTCATTGTTTTCATCTTTGGATTTCATTTGGTAGTTTTCTTTAAATTCTTTGAATCTTTTTCTTGTTCTTTATTTTCTGCGTTCAACCTATCTTGATTGTTCAAAAAAACAAGAGAGCTACTGCAGTTTGCAGTTAAAAAAAGAAGAAGTTAACAATTAGGATTGCAACTTTAAACTATTATAACTTTTAATTCATGCATTGAAACAACTATTATAATATATGAAATCGAAGCTCTTTTCGATTCCGAAAAAACATCTAAACAAAATAGTTTGTTCTCCGGGTTTTGGAATCCAAATTCCATCATTTACACTACTTACCAACCTTTTATTGTTTGGTGGCACGATATTGCATTGTTCTCTTTACTTGTCCTTTAATGTTCCAATTTGATCCTCTTATCGATGTCCTTAGCAATTCAAACTTTCTTTTTCCTTTGAGTTCCTAGGTTCCTAGGTTTTTTGCCTGAAGGGACCGCATAATTTGATATCAATGCCTTGGTAGTTGAAAATAGGTTATATCTCTTCATATATATATTTTTTCAATTTTACATTTGAAAACAATTTGTCCCTTGATTATTTTTTGCTTTCTCAAGTCATAAATAACTAAAGAAGAAAGAAATTTTGTCCTTCAAGTCATGTGTTCCCTTGCAATTTTGTTGTCATTGTTTTCATCTTTGGATTTCATTTGGTAGTTTTCTTTAAATTCTTTGAATCTTTTTTTTAATCTTTATTTTTTGTGTTCAACCTCTCTTGATTGTTCAAAAAAACAAGAGAGCTACTGCAGTTTGCGATTAAAAAAAAAGAAGTTAACAATTAGGATTGCAACTTTACACTATTATAACTTTTAATTCGTGCATTGAAACAACTATTATAATATATGAAATCGAAGCTCTTTTCGATTCTGAAAAAACATCTAAACAAAATAGTTTGTTCTTCGGGTTTTGGAATCCAAATTCCATCATTTACACTACTTACCAACCTTTTATTGTTTGGTGGCACGATATTGCATTGTTCTCTTTACTTGTCCTATAATGTTCCAATTTGATCCTCTTATCGATGTCCTTAGCAATTCAAACTTTCTTTTTCCTTTGAGTTCCTAGGTTCCTAGGTTTTTTGCCTGAAGGGACCGCATAATTTGATATCAATGCCTTGGTAGTTGAAAATAGGTTATATCTCTTCATATATATATTTTTTCAATTTTACATTTGAAAACAATTTGTCCCTTGATTATTTTTTGCTTTCTCAAGTCATAAATAACTAAAGAAGAAAGAAATTTTGTCCTTCAAGTCATGTGTTCCCTTGCAATTTTGTTGTCATTGTTTTCATCTTTGGATTTCATTTGGTAGTTTTCTTTAAATTCTTTGAATCTTTTTCTTGTTCTTTATTTTCTCCATTCAATCTATCTTGATTGTTCAAAAAAACAAGAGAGCTACTACAGTTTGCAGTTAAAAAAAAAGTTAATAATTAGGTTTGCAACTTTAAACTGTTATAACTTTTAATTCATTCATCAAAGCAACTATTATAATATATCAAATCCAAGCTCTTTTCGACTCCTAAAAAACATCTAAACAAAATAGTTTGTTCTACGGGTTTTTGAAGCCAAATTCCATCATTTACACTACTTACCAACCTTTTATTGTTTGGTGGCACGATATTGCATTGTTCTCTTTACTTGTCCTTTAATGTTCCAATTTGATCCTCTTATCGATGTCCTTAGCAATTCAAACTTTCTTTTTCCTTTGAGTTCCTAGGTTCCTAGGTTTTTTGCCTGAAGGGACCGCATAATTTGATATCAGTGCCTTGGTAGTTGAAAATAGGTTATATCTCTTCATATATATATATTTTCAATTTTACATTTGAAAACAATTTTTCCCTTGATTATTTTTTGCTTTCTCAAGTCATAAATAACTAAAGAAGAAAGAAATTTTGTCCTTCAAGTCATGTGTTCCCTTGCAATTTTGTTGTCATTGTTTTCATCTTTGGATTTCATTTGGTAGTTTTCTTTAAATTCTTTGAATCTTTTTCTTATTCTTTATTTCTGCGTTCAACCTATCTTGATTGTTCAAAAAAACAAGTAAGCTACTATAGTTTGCGCTAAAAAAAGAAGTTAAAAATTAGGCTTGTAACTTTAAACTATTATAAATTTTAATTCGTGCATTGAAACAACTATTATAATATATGAAATCGAAGCTCTTTTCGATTACGAAAAAACATCTAAACAAAATAGTTTGTTCTCCGGGTTTTGGAATCCAAATTCCATCATTTACACTACTTACCAACCTTTTATTGTTTGGGGGCACGATATTGCATTGTTCTCTTTACTTGTCCTTTAATGTTCCAATTTGATCCTCTTATCGATGTCCTTAGCAATTCAAACTTTCTTTTTCCTTTGAGTTCCTAGGTTCCTAGGTTTTTTGCCTGAAGGGACCGCATAATTTGATATCAATGCCTTGGTAGTTGAAAATAGGTTATATCTCTTCATATATATATTTTTTCAATTTTACATTTGAAAACAATTTGTCCCTTGATTATTTTTTGCTTTCTCAAGTCATAAATAACTAAAGAAGAAAGAAATTTTGTCCTTCAAGTCATGTGTTCCCTTGCAATTTTGTTGTCATTGTTTTCATCTTTGGATTTCATTTGGTAGTTTTCTTTAAATTCTTTGAATCTTTTTCTTGTTCTTTATTTTCTGCGTTCAACCTATCTTGATTGTTCAAGAAAACAAGAGAGCTACTGCAGTTTGCAGTTAAAAAAAGAAGAAGTTAACAATTAGGATTGCAACTTTAAACTGTTATAACTTTTAATTCATGCATCAAAACAACTATTATAATATATGAAATCGAAGCTCTTTTCGATTCCGAAAAAACATCTAAACAAAATAGTTTGTTCTCCGGGTTTTGGAAGCCAAATTCCATCATTTACACTACTTACCAATCTTTTATTGTTTGGTGGCACGATATTGCATTGTTCTCTTTTCTTGTCCTTTAATGTTCCAATTTGATCCTCTTATCCATGTCCTTAGCAATTCAAACTTTCTTTTTCCTTTGAGTTCCTAGGTTCCTAGGTTTTTTGCCTGAAGGGACCGCATAATTTGATATCAATGCCTTGGTAGTTGAAAATAGGTTATATCTCTTCATATATATATTTTTTCAATTTTACATTTGAAAACAATTTGTCCCTTGATTATTTTTTGCTTTCTCAAGTCATAAATAACTAAAGAAGAAAGAAATTTTGTCCTTCAAGTCATGTGTTCCCTTGCAATTTTGTTGTCATTGTTTTCATCTTTGGATTTCATTTGGTAGTTTTCTTTAAATTCTTTGAATCTTTTTCTTGTTCTTTATTTTCTGCGTTCAACCTATCTTGATTGTTCAAAAAAACAAGTAAGCTACTGTAGTTTGTAGTTTAAAAAAAAGAAGTTAACAATTAAGATTGCAACTTTAAACTGTTATAACTTTTAATTCATGCATCAAAACAACTATTATAATATATGAAATCGAAGCTCTTTTCGATTCCGAAAAAACATCTAAACAAAATAGTTTGTTCTCCGGGTTTTGGAAGCCAAATTCCATCATTTACACTACTTACCGACCATTTATGGTTTGGTGGCACGATATTGCATTGTTCTCTTTTCTTGTCCTTTAATGTTCCAATTTGATCCTCTTATCCATGTCCTTAGCAATTCAAACTTTCTTTTTCCTTTGAGTTCCTAGGTTCCTAGGTTTTTTGCCTGAAGGGACCGCATAATTTGATATCAAAGCCTTGTTCATTGAAAATAGATTATATCTCTTCATATATATATTTTTTCAATTTTACATTTGAAAACAATTTGTCCCTTGATTATTTTTTGCTTTCTCAAGTCATAAATAACTAAAGAAGAAAGAAATTTTGTCCTTCAAGTCATGTGTTCCCTTGCAATTTTGTTGTCATTGTTTTCATCTTTGGATTTCATTTGGTAGTTTTCTTTAAATTCTTTGAATCTTTTTCTTGTTCTTTATTTTCTGCATTCAACCTATCTTGATTGTTCAAAAAAACAAGAGAGGTACTACAGTTTGCAGTTTAAAAAAAAAGTTAATAATTAGGTTTGCAACTTTAAACTGTTATAACTTTTAATTCATTCATCAAAGCAACTATTATAATATATCAAATCCAAGCTCTTTTCGACTCCTAAAAAACATCTAAACAAAATAGTTTCTTCTGCGGGTTTTTGAAGCCAAATTCCATCATTTAGACTTCTTATAGATCATTTATGGTTTGTGGGCACCATATTGCATTGTTTTCTTTTCTTTTTCTTTAATGTTCCAATTTGATCCTCTTATCCATGTCCTTAACAATTCAAACTTTCTTTTTCCTTTGAGTTCCTAGGTTCCTAGGTTTTTTTCCTGAAGGGTCCGCATAATTTGATATCAAAGCCTTGTTCGTTGAAAATAGATTATATCTGTTCATATATATATTTTTTCAATTTTACATTTGAAAAAAATTTGTCCCTCGATTATTTTTTGCTTTCTCAAGTCATAAATAACTAAAGAAGAAAGAAATTTTGTCCTTCAAGTCATGTGTTCCCTTGCAATTTTGTTGTCATTGTTTTCATCTTTGGATTTCATTTGGTAGTTTTCTTTAAATTCTTTGTATCTTTTTTTTAATCTTTATTTTCTGCGTCAACCTATCTTGATTGTTCAAAAAAACAAGTAAGCTACTGTAGTTTGTAGTTTAAAAAAAAGAAGTTAACAATTAAGATTGCAACTTTAAACTGTTATAACTTTTAATTCATGCATCAAAACAACTATTATAATATATCAAATCGAAGCTCTTTTCGACTCCTAAAAAACATATAAACAAAATAGTTTGTTCTGCGGGTTTTTGAAGCCAAATTCCATCATTTACACTTCTTATAGACCATTTATGGTTTGTGGGCACCATATTGCATTGTTCTCTTTTCTTTTCCTTTAATGTTCCAATTTGATCCTCTTATCCATGTCCTTAACAATTCAAACTTTCTTTTTCCTTTGAGTTCCTAGGTTCCTAGGTTTTTTTCCTGAAGGGTCCGCATAATTTGATATCAAAGCCTTGTTCGTTGAAAATAGGTTATATCTCTTCATATATATATTTTTTCAATTTTACATTTGAAAACAATTTGTCCCTTGATTATTTTTTGCTTTCTCAAGTCATAAATAACTAAAGAAGAAAGAAATTTTGTCCTTCAAGTCATGTGTTCCCTTGCAATTTTGTTGTCATTGTTTTCATCTTTGGATTTCATTTGGTAGTTTTCTTTAAATTCTTTGTATCTTTTTTTTAATCTTTATTTTTTGTGTTCAACATCTCTTGATTGTTCAAAAAAACTAGAAAGCTACTGCAGTTTGCAGTTTAAAAAAAAGAAGTTAACAATTAGGATTGCAACTTTAAACTATTATAACTTTTAATTCGTGCATCGAAACAAATATTATAATATATGAAATCGAAGCTCTTTTCGATTCCTAAAAAACATCTAAACAAAATAGTTTGTTCTGCGGGTTTTGGAAGCCAAATTCCATCATTTACACTTCTTACAGACCATTTATGGTTTGGTGGCACCATATTGCATTGTTCTCTTTTCTTGTCCTTTAATGTTCCAATTTGATCCTCTTAGCCATGTCCTTAGCAATTCAAACTTTCCTTTTCCTTTGAGTTCCTAGGTTCCTAGGTTTTTTGCCTGAAGGGTCCGCATAATTTGATATCAATGCCTTGTTCGTTGAAAATAGGTTATATCTCTTCATATATATATTTTTTCAATTTTACATTTGAAAAAAATTTGTCCCTTGATTATTTTTTGCTTTCTTAAGTCATAAATAACTAAAGAAGAAATAAATTTTGTCCTTCAAGTCATGTGTTCCCGTGCAATTTTGTTATCATTGTTTTCATCTTTGGATTTCATTTGGTAGTTTTCTTTAAATTCTTTGTATCTTTTTTTTATCTTTATTTTCTGCGTTCAAACTATCTTGGTTGTTCAAAAAAAACAAGAGTACTAATGTACTTTGTAGTTTAAAAAAAAGAAGTTAACAATTAGGATTGCAACTTTCAACTGGTATAACTTTTAATTCATGCATCGAAACAACTATTATAATATATGAAATTGAAGCTCTTTTCGATTCCTAAAAAACATCTAAACAAAATGGTTTGTTCTGTGGGTTTTGGAAGCCAAATTCCATCATTTACACTTCTTACAGACCATTTATGGTTTGGTGGCACCATATTGCATTGTTCTCTTTTCTTGTCCTTTAATGTTTAAATTTTATCCTCTTAACCATGTCCTTAGCAATTCAAAATTTCATTTTCCTTTGAGTTCCTAGTTTCCTAGGTTTTTTGCCTGAAGGGTCTGCATAATTTGATATCAATGCCTTGTTAGTTGAAAATAGTTTATATCTCTTCATATATATATTTTTTCAATTTTACATTTGAAAAAATTTTGTCCCTTGATTATTTTTTGGTTTCTAAAGTCATAAATAACTAAAGAAGAATGATATTTTATCATTAAAGTCATGTGTTCCCTTGCAATTTTGTTGTCATTGTTTTCGTCTTCGGATTTCATTTGGTAGTTTTCTTTAAATTCTTTGTATCTTTTTTTTATCTTTATTTTCTGCGTTCAACCTATTTTGATTGTTCAAAACAACAAGAGAGCTACAACAGTTTGCAGTTAAAAAAAGAAGTTAACAATTAGGATTGCAACTTTAAACTGTTATAACTTTTAATTCGTGCATCGAAACACCTATTATAATATATGAAATCGAAGCTCTTTTCAATTCCTAAAAAACATCTAAACAAAATAGTTTGTTCAGTGGGGTTTGGAAGCCAAATTCCATCATTTACACTTCTTACAGACCATTTATGGTTTGGTGGCACCATATTGCATTGTCCTCTTTTCTTGTCATTTAATGTTCCCATTTTATCCTCTTAACCATGTCCTTAGCAATTCAAAATTTCCTTTTCCTTTGAGTTCCTAGCTTCCTAGGTTTTTTGCCTGAAGGGTCTGCATAATTTGATATCAATGCCTTGTTAGTTGAAAATAGGTTATTTCTCTTCATATATATATTTTTCCATTTTACATTTGAAAAAAAATTGTCCCTTGATTATTTTTTGGTTTCTAAAGTCATAAATAACTAAAGAAGAAAGAAATTTTGTCCTTCAAGTCATGTGTTCCCTTGCAATTTTGTTGTCATTGTTTTCATCTTTGGATTTCATTTGGTAGTTTTCTTTAAATTCTTTGTATCTTTTTTTATCTTTATTTTCTGCGTTCAACCTATCTTGATTGTTCAAAAAAACAAGAGAGCTACTATAGTTTGCAGTTTAAAAAAAAGAAGTTAACAATTGGGATTGCAACTTCAAACTCTTATAACTTTTAATTCGTGCATCGAAACAACTATTATAATATATGAAATCGAAGCTCTTTTCGATTCCTAAAAAACATCTAAACAAAATAGTTTGTTCTGCGGGTTTTGGAAGCCAAATTCCATCATTTACACTTCTTACAGACCATTTATGGTTTGGTGGCACCATATTGCATTGTTCTCTTTTCTTGTCCTTTAATGTTCCCATTTTATCCTCTTAACCATTTCCTTAGCAATTCAAAATTTCATTTTCCTTTGAGTTCCTAGTTTCCTAGGTTTTTTGCGTGAAGGGTCTGCATAATTTGATATCAATGCCTTGTTAGTTGAAAATAGGTTATATCTCTTCATATATATATTTTTTCAATTTTACATTTGAAAAAAATTTGTCCCTTGATTATTTTTTGCTTTCTTAAGTCATAAATAACTAAAGAAGAAAGAAATTTTGTCCTTCAAGTCATGTGTTCCCTTGCAATTTTGTTATCATTGTTTTCATCTTTGGATTTCATTTGGTAGTTTTCTTTAAATTCTTTGTATCTTTTTTTTATCTTTATTTTCTGCGTTCAACCTATCTTGATTGTTCAAAAAAACAAGAGAGCTACTGTAGTTTGCAGTTTAAAAAAAAGAAGTTAACAATTGGGATTGCAACTTTAAACTCTTATAACTTTTAATTCGTGCATCGAAACAACTATTATAATATATGAAATCGAAGCTCTTTTCGATTCCTAAAAAACATCTAAACAAAATAGTTTGTTCTGCGGGTTTTGGAAGCCAAATTCCATCATTTACACTTCTTACAGACCATTTATGGTTTGGTAGCATCATATTGCATTGTTCTCTTTTCTTGTCCTTTAATGTTCCCATTTTATCCTCTTAACAATTTCCTTAGCAATTCAAAATTTCATTTTCCTTTGAGTTCCTAGTTTCCTAGGTTTTTTGCCTGAAGGGTCCGCACAATTTGATATCAATGTCTTGTTCGTTGAAAATAGGTTATATCTCTTCATATATATATTTTTCAATTTTACATTTGAAAAAAAAATTTCCCTTGATTATTTTTTGCTTTCTTAAGTCATAAATAACTAAAGAAGAAAGAAATTTTGTCCTTCAAGTCATGTGTTCCCGTGCAATTTTGTTATCATTGTTTTCATCTTTGGATTTCATTTGGTAGTTTTCTTTAAATTCTTTGTATCTTTTTTTTATCTTTATTTTCTGCGTTCAAACTATCTTGGTTGTTCAAAAAAAAACAAGAGAACTACTGTAGTTTGCAGTTTAAAAAAAAGAAGTTAACAATTAGGATTGCAACTTTCAACTGGTATAACTTTTAATTCATGCATCGAAACAACTATTATAATATATGAAATTGAAGCTCTTTTCGATTCCTAAAAAACATCTAAACAAAATGGTTTGTTCTGTGGGTTTTGGAAGCCAAATTCCATCATTTACACTTCTTACAGACCATTTATGGTTTGGTGGCATCATATTGCATTGTTCTCTTTTCTTGTCCTTTAATGTTCCCATTTTATCCTCTTAACCATTTCCTTAGCAATTCAAAATTTCATTTTCCTTTGAGTTCCTAGTTTCCTAGGTTTTTTGCCGGAAGGGTCCGCACAATTTGATATCAATGTCTTGTTCGTTGAAAATAGGTTATATCTCTTCATATATATATTTTTTCAATTTTACATTTGAAAAAAATTTGTCCCTTGATTATTTTTTGCTTTCTTAAGTCATAAATAACTAAAGAAGAAAGAAATTTTGTCCTTCAAGTCATGTGTTCCCGTGCAATTTTGTTATCATTGTTTTCATCTTTGGATTTCATTTGGTAGTTTTCTTTAAATTCTTTGTATCTTTTTTTTATCTTTATTTTCTGCGTTCAAACTATCTTGGTTGTTCAAAAAAAACAAGAGTACTAATGTACTTTGTAGTTTAAAAAAAAGAAGTTAACAATTAGGATTGCAACTTTCAACTGGTATAACTTTTAATTCGTGCATCGCAACAACTATTATAATATATGAAATCGAAGCTCTTTTCGATTCCTAAAAAACATCTAAACAAAATAGTTTGTTCTATGGGTTTTGGAAGCCAAATTCCATCATTTACACTTCTTACAGACCATTTATGGTTTGGTAGCATCATATTGCATTGTTCTCTTTTCTTGTCCTTTAATGTTCCCATTTTATCCTCTTAACAATTTCCTTAGCAATTCAAAATTTCATTTTCCTTTGAGTTCCTAGTTTCCTAGGTTTTTTGCCTGAAGGGTCCGCACAATTTGATATGAATGTCTTGTTCGTTGAAAATAGGTTATATCTCTTCATATATATATTTTTTCAATTTTACATTTGAAAAAAATTTGTCCCTTGATTATTTTTTGCTTTCTTAAGTCATAAATAACTAAAGAAGAAAGAAATTTTGTCCTTCAAGTCATGTGTTCCCGTGCAATTTTGTTATCATTGTTTTCATCTTTGGATTTCATTTGGTAGTTTTCTTTAAATTCTTTGTATCTTTTTTTTATCTTTATTTTCTGCGTTCAAACTATCTTGGTTGTTCAAAAAAAAAACAAGAGAACTACTGTAGTTTGCAGTTTAAAAAAAAGAAGTTAACAATTGGGATTGCAACTTCAAACTCTTATAACTTTTAATTCGTGCATCGAAACAACTATTATAATATATGAAATCGAAGCTCTTTTCGATTCCTAAAAAACATCTAAACAAAATAGTTTGTTCTGCTGGTTTTGGAAGCCAAATTCCATCATTTACACTTCTTACAGACCATTTATGGTTTGGTGGCACCATATTGCATTGTTCTCTTTTCTTGTCCTTTAATGTTTAAATTTTATCCTCTTAACCATGTCCTTAGCAATTCAAAATTTCATTTTCCTTTGAGTTCCTAGTTTCCTAGGTTTTTTGCCTGAAGGGTCCGCACAATTTGATATCAATGTCTTGTTCGTTGAAAATAGGTTATATCTCTTCATATATATATTTTTTCAATTTTACATTTGAAAAAAACTTTCCCTTGATTATTTTTTGCTTTCTTAAGTCATAAATAACTAAAGAAGAAAGAAATTTTCTCGTTCAAGTCATGTGTTCCCGTGCAATTTTGTTATCATTGTTTTCATCTTTGGATTTCATTTGGTAGTTTTCTTTAAATTCTTTGTATCTTTTTTTTATCTTTATTTCTGCGTTCAAATTATCTTGATTGTTCAAAAAAACAAGAGAGCTACTGTAGTTTGCAATTTAAAAAAAAGAAGTTAACAATTGGGATTGCAACTTTAAACTCTTATATCTTTTAATTCGTGCATCGAAACAACTATTATAATATATGAAATCGAAGCTCTTTTCGATTCCTAAAAAACATCTAAACAAAATAGTTTGTTCTGCTGGTTTTGGAAGCCAAATTCCATCATTTACACTTCTTACAGACCATTTATGGTTTGGTGGCACCATATTGCATTGTTCTCTTTTCTTGTCCTTTAATGTTCCCATTTTATCCTCTTAACCATTTCCTTAGCAATTCAAAATTTCATTTTCCTTTGAGTTCCTAGTTTCCTAGGTTTTTTGCCGGAAGGGTCCGCACAATTTGATATCAATGTCTTGTTCGTTGAAAATAGGTTATATCTCTTCATATATATATTTTTTCAATTTTACATTTGAAAAAAATTTGTCCCTTGATCATTTTTTGCTTTCTTAAGTCATAAATAACTAAAGAAGAAAGAAATTTTGTCCTTCAAGCCATGTGTTCCCTTGCAATTTTGTTATCATTGTTTTCATCTTTGGATTTCATTTGTTAGTTTTCTTTAAATTCTTTGTATCTTTTTTTTATCTTTATTTTCTGCGTTCAACCTATCTTGATTGTTCAAAAAAACAAGAGAGCTACTATAGTTTGCAGTTTAAAAAAAAGAAGTTAACAATTGGGATTGCAACTTCAAACTCTTATAACTTTTAATTCGTGCATCGAAACAACTATTATAATATATGAATTCGAAGCTCTTTTCGATTCCTAAAAAACATCTAAACAAAATAGTTTGTTCTGCGGGTTTTTGAACCAAATGCCATCATTTACACTTCTTACATACCATTTATGGTTTGGTGGCACCATATTGCATTGTTCTCTTTTCTTGTCCTTTAATGTTCCCATTTTATCCTCTTAACCCTGTCCTTAGCAATTCGAAATTTCCTTTTCCTTTGAGTTCCTAGGTTCCTAGGTTTTTTGCCTGAAGGGTCCGCATAATTTGATATCAATGCCTTGTTCGTTGAAAATAGGTTATATCTCTTCATATATATATTTTTTCAATTTTACATTTGAAAAATATTTTTCCCTTGATTATTATTTGCTTTCTTAATTCATAAATAACTAAAGAAGAAAGAAATTTTGTCGTTCAAGTCATGTGTTCCCGTGCAATTTTATTATCATTGTTTTCATCTTTGGATTTCATTTGGTAGTTTTCTTTAAATTCTTTGTTTCTTTTTTCTTAACTTTATTTTCTGCTTTCAACCTATTTTGATTGTTCAAAACAACAAGAGAGCTACAACAGTTTGCAGTTTAAAAACAAGAAGTTAACAATTAAGATTGAACTTTAAACTGTTATAACTTTTAATTCGTGCATCGAAACACCTATTATAATATATGAAATCGAAGCTCTTTTCGATTCCTAAAAAACATCTAAACAAAATAGTTTGTTCTGCGGGTTTTTGAAGCCAAATTCCATCATTTACACTTCTTACATACCATTTATGGTTTGGTGGCACCATATTGCATTTTTCTCTTTTCTTGTCCTTTAATGTTCCCATTTTATCCTCTTAACCATGTCCTTAGCAATTCAAAATTTCCATTTCCTTTGAGTTCCTAGGTTCCTAGGTTTTTTGCCTAAAGGGTCCGCATAATTTGATATCAATGTCTTGTTCGTTGAAAATAGGTTATATCTCTTCATATATATATTTTTTCAATTTTACATTTGAAAAAAAAATTTCCCTTGATTATTTTTTGCTTTCTTAAGTCATAAATAACTAAAGAAGAAAGAAATTTTCTCGTTCAAGTCATGTGTTCCCGTGCAATTTTGTTATCATTGTTTTCATCTTTGGATTTCATTTGGTAGTTTTCTTTAAATTCTTTGTATCTTTTTTTTATCTTTATTTTCTGCGTTCAAACTATCTTGGTTGTTCAAAAAAAACAAGAGAACTACTGTAGTTTGCAGTTTAAAAAAAAGAAGTTAACAATTGGGATTGCAACTTCAAACTCTTATAACTTTTAATTCGTGCATCGAAACAACTATTATAATATATGAAATCGAAGCTCTTTTCGATTCCTAAAAAACATCTAAACAAAATAGTTTGTTCTGTGGGTTTTGGAAGCCAAATTCCATCATTTACACTTCTTACAGACCATTTATGGTTTGGTGGCATCATATTGCATTGTTCTCTTTTCTTGTCCTTTAATGTTCCCATTTTATCCTCTTAACCATTTCCTTAGCAATTCAAAATTTCATTTTCCTTTGAGTTCCTAGGTTCCTAGGTTTTTTGCCTGAAGGGTCCGCATAATTTGATATCAATGCCTTGTTCGTTGAAAATAGGTTATATCTCTTCATATATATATTTTTTCAATTTTACATTTGAAAAAAATTTGTCCCTTGATTATTTTTTGCTTTCTTAAGTCATAAATAACTAAAGAAGAAAGAAATTTTGTCCTTCAAGCCATGTGTTCCCTTGCAATTTTGTTATCATTGTTTTCATCTTTGGATTTCATTTGGTAGTTTTCTTTAAATTCTTTGTATCTTTTTTTATCTTTATTTTCTGCGTTCAACCTATCTTGATTGTTCAAAAAAACAAGAGAGCTACTATAGTTTGCAGTTCAAAAAAAGAAGTTAACAATTGGGATTGCAATTTAAACTCTTATAACTTTTAATTCGTGCATCGAAACAACTATTATAATATATGAATTCGAAGCTCTTTTCGATTCCTAAAAAACATCTAAACAAAATAGTTTGTTCTGCAGGTTTTTGAAGCCAAATTCCATCATTTACACTTCTTACATACCATTTATGGTTTGGTGGCACCATATTGCATTGTTCTCTTTTCTTGTCCTTTAATGTTCCCCTTTTATCCTCTTAACCATGTCCTTAGCAATTCAAAATTTCATTTTCCTTTGATTTCCTAGGTTCCTAGGTTTTTTTCCTGAAGGGTCCGCATAATTTGATATCAATGCCTTGTTCGTTGAAAATAGGTTATATCTCTTCATATATATATTTTTTCAATTTTACATTTGAAAAACATTTGTCCCTTGATTATTTTTTGCTTTCCTAAGTCATAAATAACAAAAGAAGAAAGAAATTTTGTCCTTCTAGTCATGTGGTCCCTTGCAATTTTGTTGCCAATGTTTTTATCTTTGGATTTCAGTTGGTAGTTTTCTTTAAATTATTTGTATCTTTTTTTGAACTTTATTTTCTACGTTCAACCTATCTTGATTGTTCAAAAAAACAAGAGAGCTACGATAGTTTGCAGTTTAAAAGAAAAGAAGTTAACAATTAGGATTGCAACTGTAAACTGTTATAAATTTTAATTCGTGCATCGAAAACACTATTATAATATATGAATTTGAAGCTCTTTTCGATTCCTAAAAAACATCTAAACAAAATAGTTTGTTCTGCGGGTTTTTGAAGCCAAATTCCATCATTTACACTTCTTACATACCATTTATGGTTTGGTGGCACCATATTGCATTGTTCTCTTTTCTTGTCCTTTAATGTTCCCATTTTATCCTCTTAACCATGTCCTTAGCAATTCAAAATTTCCTTTTCCTTTGAGTTCCTAGGTTCCTAGGTTTTTTGCCTGAAGGGTCCGCATAATTTGATATCAATGCCTTGTTCGTTGAAAATAGGTTATATCTCTTCATATATATATTTTTTCAATTTTACATTTGAAAACAATTTCTCCGTTGATTATTTTTTGCTTTCCTAAGTCATAAATAACAAAAGAACAAAGAAATTTTGTCCTTCAAGTCATGTGTTCCCCTGCAATTTTGTTGCCAATGTTTTCATCTTTGGATTTCATTTGGTAGTTTTCTTTAAATTACTTGTATCTTTTTTTTATCTTTATTTTCTACGTTCAACCTATCTTGATTGTTCAAAAAAAAAACAAGAGAGCTACTATAGTTTGCAGTTTAAAAAAAGAAGTTAACAATTGGGATTGCAATTTAAACTCTTATAACTTTTAATTCGTGCATCGAAACAACTATTATAATATATGAATTCGAAGCTCTTTTCGATTCCTAAATAACATCTAAACAAAATAGTTTGTTCTGCGGGTTTTTGAAGCCAAATTCCATCATTTACACTTCTTACATACCATTTATGGTTTGGTGGCACCATATTGCATTGTTCTCTTTTCTTGTCCTTTAATGTTCCCATTTTATCCTCTAAACCATGTCCTTAGCAATTCGAAATTTCCTTTTCCTTTGAGTTCCTAGGTTCCTAGGTTTTTTCTCTGAAGGGTCCGCATAATTTGAAATCAATGGCTTGATCCTTGAAAATAGGTTATATCTCTTCATATATATATTTTTTCAATTTTACATTTGAAAAATATTTGTCCCTTGATTATTTTTTGCTTTCCTAAGTCATAAATAACTCAAGAAGAAAGAAATTTTGTCCTTCAAGTCATGTGTTCCCTTGCAATTTTGTTGCCAATGTTTTCATCTTTGGATTTCATTTGGTAGTTTTCTTTAAATTATTTGTATCTTTTTTTTATCTTTATTTTCTACGTTCAACCTATCTTGATTGTTCAAAAAAACAAGAGAACTACAGTAGTTTGCAATTTAAAAAAAGAAGTTAACAATTGGGATTGCAACTTTAAACTCTTTTAAATTTTAATTTCGACATCGGAACAACTATTATAATATATGAAATTGAAGCTCTTTTCGATTCCTAAAAACAACTAAACAAAATAGTTTGTTCTGCGGTTTTTGAAGCCAAATTCCATCATTTACACTTCTTACATACCATTTATGGTTTGGTGGCACCATATTGCATTGTTCTCTTTTCTTGTCCTTTAATGTTCCCATTTTATCCTCTTAACCATGTCCTTAGCAATTCAAAATTTCCTTTTCATTTGAGTTCCTAGGTTCCTAGGTTTTTTGCCTGAAGGGTCCGCATAATTTGATATCAATGCCTTGTTCGTTGAAAATAGGTTATATCTCTTCATATATATATTTTTTCAATTTTACATTTGAAAAATATTTGTCCGTTGATTATTTTTTGCTTTCTTAAGTCATAAATAACTAAAGAAGAAAGAAATTTTGTCCTTCAAGTCATGTGTTCCCTTGCAATTTTGTTGCCAATGTTTTCATCTTTGGATTTCATTTGGTAGTTTTCTTTAAATTATTTGTATCTTTTTTTTATCTTTATTTTCTACGTTCAACCTATCTTGATTGTTCAAAAAAACAAGAGAGCTACTGTAGTTTGCAGTTTAAAAAAAAGAAGTTAACAATTGGGATTGCAACTTTAAACTCTTATAACTTTTAATTCGTGCATCGAAACAACTATTATAATATATGAAATCGAAGCTCTTTTCGATTCCTAAAAAACATCTAAACAAAATAGTTTGTTCTGCGGGTTTTTGAAGCCAAATTCCATCATTTACACTTCTTACATACCATTTATGGTTTGGTGGCACCATATTGCATTGTTCTCTTTTCTTGTCCTTTAATGTTCCCATTTTATCCTCTTAACCATGTCCTTAGCAATTCAAAATTTCCTTTTCCTTTGAGTTCCTAGGTTCCTAGGTTTTTTGCCTGAAGGGTCCGCATAATTTGATATCAATGCCTTGTTCGTTGAAAATAGGTTATATCTCTTCATATATATATTTTTTCAATTTTACATTTGAAAAAAATTTGTCCCTTGATTATTTTTTGCTTTCCTAAGTCATAAATAACAAAAGAAGAAAGAAATTTTGTCCTTCAAGTCATGTGTTCCCTTGCAATTTTGTTGCCAATGTTTTCATCTTTGGATTTCATTTGGTAGTTTTCTTTAAATTATTTGTATCTTTTTTTTATCTTTATTTTCTACGTTCAACCTATCTTGATGGTTCAAAAAAACAAGAGAGCTACCATAGTTTGCAGTTTAAAAAAAGAAGTTAACAATTGGGATTGCAATTTAAACTCTTATAAATTTTAATTCGTGCATCGAAACAAATATTATAATATATGAATTCGAAGCTCTTTTCGATTCCTAAAAAACATCTAAACAAAATAGTTTGTTCTGCGGGTTTTTGAAGCCAAATTCCATCATTTACACTTCTTACATACCATTTATGGTTTGGTGGCACCATATTGCATTGTTCTCTTTTCTTGTCCTTTAATGTTCCCATTTTATCCTCTTAACCATGTCCTTAGCAATTCAAAATTTCCTTTTCCTTTGAGTTCCTAGGTTCCTAGGTTTTTTGCCTGAAGGGTCCGCATAATTTGATATCAATGCCTTGTTCGTTGAAAATAGGTTATATCTCTTCATATATATATTTTTTTCAATTTTACATTTGAAAAAAATTTGTCCCTTGATTATTTTTTGCTTTCTTAAGTCATAAATAACTAAAGAAGAAAGAAATTTTGTCCTTCAAGTCATGTGTTCCCTTGCAATTTTGTTGCCAATGTTTTCATCTTTGGATTTCATTTGGTAGTTTTCTTTAAATTATTTGTATCTTTTTTTTATCTTTATTTTCTACGTTCAACCTATCTTGATTGTTCAAAAAAACAAGAGAGCTACTGTAGTTTGCAGTTTAAAAAAAAGAAGTTAACAATTGGGATTGCAATTTAAACTCTTATAACTTTTAATTCGTGCATCGAAACAACTATTATAATATATGAATTCGAAGCTCATTTCGATTCCTAAAAACATCTAAACAAAATAGTTTGTTCTGCGGGTTTTTGAAGCCAAATTCCATCATTTACACTTCTTACATACCATTTATGGTTTGGTGGCACCATATTGCATTGTTCTCTTTTCTTGTCCTTTAATGTTCCCATTTTATCCTCTTAACCATGTCCTTAGCAATTCAAAATTTCCTTTTCCTTTGAGTTCCTAGGTTCCTAGGTTTTTTGCCTGAAGGGTCCGCATAATTTGATATCAATGCCTTGTTCGTTGAAAATAGGTTATATCTCTTCATATATATATTTTTTCAATTTTACATTTGAAAAAAATTTGTCCCTTGATTATTTTTTGCTTTCCTAAGTCATAAATAACTAAAGAAGAAAGAAATTTTGTCCTTCAAGTCATGTGTTCCCTTGCAATTTTGTTGCCAATGTTTTCATCTTTGGATTTCATTTGGTAGTTTTCTTTAAATTATTTGTATCTTTTTTTTATCTTTATTTTCTACGTTCAACCTATCTTGATTGTTCAAAAAAACAAGAGAGCTACTGTAGTTTGCAGTTTAAAAAAAGAAGTTAACAATTGGGATTGCAACTGTAAACTGTTATAACTTTTAATTCGTGCATCGAAAACACTATTATAATATATGAATTTGAAGCTCTTTTCGATTCCTAAAAAACATCTAAACAAAATAGTTTGTTCTGCGGGTTTTTGAAGCCAAATTCCATCATTTACACTTCTTACATACCATTTATGGTTTGGTGGCACCATATTGCATTGTTCTCTTTTCTTGTCCTTTAATGTTCCCATTTTATCCTCTTAACCATGTCCTTAGCAATTCAAAATTTCCTTTTCCTTTGAGTTCCTGGGTTCCTAGGTTGTTTGCCTGAAGGTCCGCATAATTTGATATCAATGCCTTGTTCGTTGAAAACAGGTTATATCTCTTCATATATATATTTTTTCAATTTTACATTTGAAAAAAATTTGTCCCTTGATTATTTTTTGCTTTCCTAAGTCATAAATAACTAAAGAAGAAAGAAATTTTGTCCTTCAAGTCATGTGTTCCCTTGCAATTTTGTTGCCAATGTTTTCATCTTTGGATTTCATTTGGTAGTTTTCTTTAAATTATTTGTATCTTTTTTTATCTTTATTTTCTACGTTCAACCTATCTTGATTGTTCAAAAAAACAAGAGAGCTACTGTAGTTTGTAGTTTAAAAGAAAAGAAGTTAACAATTGGGATTGCAACTTTAAACTCTTATAACTTTTAATTCGTGCATCGAAACAACTATTATAATATATGAATTCGAAGCTCTTTTCGATTCCTAAAAAACATCTAAACAAAATAGTTTGTTCTGCGGGTTTTTGAAGCCAAATTCCATCATTTACACTTCTTACATACCATTTATGGTTTGGTGGCACCATATTGCATTGTTCTCTTTTCTTGTCCTTTAATGTTCCCATTTTATCCTCTTAACCATGTCCTTAGCAATTCAAAATTTCCTTTTCCTTTGAGTTCCTAGGTTCCTAGGTTTTTTGCCTGAAGGGTCCGCATAATTTGATATCAATGCCTTGTTCGTTGAAAATAGGTTATATCTCTTCATATATATATTTTTTCAATTTTACATTTGAAAAATATTTGTCCGTTGATTATTTTTTGCTTTCTTAAGTCATAAATAACTAAAGAAGAAAGAAATTTTGTCCTTCAAGTCATGTGTTCCCTTGCAATTTTGTTGCCAATGTTTTCATCTTTGGATTTCATTTGGTAGTTTTCTTTAAATTATTTGTATCTTTTTTTTATCTTTATTTTCTACGTTCAACCTATCTTGATTGTTCAAAAAAAGAAGTTAACAATTGAGATTGCAATTTAAACTCTTATAACTTTTAATTCGTGCATCGAAACAACTATTATAATATAACAATTCGAAGCTCTTTTCGATTCCTAAAAAACATCTAAACAAAATAGTTTGTTCTGCGGGTTTTTGAAGCCAAATTCCATCATTTACACTTCTTACAAACCCTTTATGGTTTGGTGGCACCATATTGCATTGTTCTCTTTTCTTGTCCTTTAATGTTCCCATTTTATCCTCTTAACCCTGTCCTTAGCAATTCGAAATTTCCTTTTCCTTTGAGTTCCTAGGTTCCTAGGTTTTTTGCCTGAAGGGTCCGCATAATTTGATATCAATGCCTTGTTCGTTGAAAATAGGTTATATCTCTTCATATATATATTTTTTCAATTTTACATTTGAAAACAATTTGTCCCTTGATTATTTTTTGCTTTCCTAAGTCATAAATAACAAAAGAAGAAAGAAATTGTTTCCTTCAAGTCATGTGTTCCCTTGCAATTTTGTTGCCAATGTTTTCATCTTTGGATTTCATTTGGTAGTTTTCTTTAAATTATTTGTATCTTTTTTTTATCTTTATTTTCTACGTTCAACCTATCTTGATTGTTCAAAAAAACAAGAGAGCTACTGTAGTTTGCTCTTAAAAAGGAAGTTAACAATTGGGATTGCAATTTAAACTCTTATAATTCTTAATTCGTGCATGCAAAGAAGTATTATAATATTTGAATTCGAAGCTCTTTTCGATTCCTAAAAAACATCTAAACAAAATAGTTTGTTCTGTGGGTTTTGAAGCCAAATTCCATCATTTACACTTCTTACATACCATTTATGGTTTGGTGGCACCATATTGCATTGTTCTCTTTTCTTGTCCTTTAATGTTCCCATTTTATCCTCTTAACCATGTCCTTAGCAATTCAAAATTTCCTTTTCCTTTGAGTTCCTAGGTTCCTAGGTTTTTTTCCTGAAGGGTCCGCATAATTTGATATCAATGCCTTGTTCGTTGAAAATAGGTTATATCTCTTCATATATATATTTTTTCAATTTTACATTTGAAAAAAATTTGTCCCTTGATTATTTTTTGCTTTCCTAAGTCATAAATAACAAAAGAAGAAAGAAATTTTGTCCTTCAAGTCATGTGTTCCCTTGCAATTTTGTTGCCAATGTTTTCATCTTTGGATTTCATTTGGTAGTTTTCTTTAAATTATTTGTATCTTTTTTTTATCTTTATTTTCTACGTTCAACCTATCTTGATTGTTCAAAAAAACAAGAGAGCTACTGTAGTTTGCAGTTTAAAAAAAAAGTTAACAATTGGGATTGCAATTTAAACTCTTACAACTTTTAATTCGTGCATCGAAAAAACTATTATAATATATGAATTCGAAGCTCCTTTCGATTCCTAAAAAACATCTAAACAAAATAGTTTGTTCTGCGGGTTTTGAAGCCAAATTCCATCATTTACACTTCTTACATACCATTTATGGTTTGGTGGCACCATATTGCATTGTTCTCTTTTCTTGTCCTTTAATGTTCCCATTTTATCCTCTTAACCCTGTCCTTAGCAATTCGAAATTTCCTTTTCCTTTGAGTTCCTAGGTTCCTAGGTTTTTTGCCTGAAGGGTCCGCATAATTTGATATCAATGCCTTGTTCGTTGAAAATAGGTTATATCTCTTCATATATATATTTTTTCAATTTTACATTTGAAAACAATTTGTCCCTTGATTATTTTTTGCTTTCCTAAGTCATAAATAACAAAAGAAGAAAGAAATTGTTTCCTTCAAGTCATGTGTTCCCTTGCAATTTTGTTGCCAATGTTTTCATCTTTGGATTTCATTTGGTAGTTTTCTTTAAATTATTTGTATCTTTTTTTTATCTTTATTTTCTACGTTCAACCTATCTTGATTGTTCAAAAAAACAAGAGAGCTACTGTAGTTTGCAGTTTAAAAAAAAGAAGTTAACAATTGAGATTGCAATTTAAACTCTTATAACTTTTAATTCGTGCATCGAAACAACTATTATAATATATGAATTCGAAGCTCTTTTCGATTCCTAAAAAACATCTAAACAAAATAGTTTGTTCTGCGGGTTTTTGAAGCCAAATTCCATCATTTACACTTCTTACATACCATTTATGGTTTGGTGGCACCATATTGCATTGTTCTCTTTTCTTGTCCTTTAATGTTCCCATTTTATCCTCTTAACCATGTCCTTAGCAATTCAAAATTTCCTTTTCATTTGAGTTCCTAGGTTTTTTGCCTGAAGGGTCCGCATATTTTGATATCAATGCCTTGTTCGTTGAAAATAGCTTATATCTCTTCATATATATATTTTTTCAATTTTACATTTGAAAAATATTTGTCCGTTGATTATTTTTTGCTTTCTTAAGTCATAAATAACTAAAGAAGAAAGAAATTTTGTCCTTCAAGTCATGTGTTCCCTTGCAATTTTGTTGCCAATGTTTTCATCTTTGGATTTCATTTGGTAGTTTTCTTTAAATTATTTGTATCTTTTTTTTATCTTTATTTTCTACGTTCAACCTATCTTGATTGTTCAAAAAACAAGAGAGCTACTGTAGTTTGCGCTTAAAAAAGAAGTTAACAATTGGGATTGCAATTTAAACTCTTATAACTTTTAATTCGTGCATCGAAACAACTATTATAATATATGAATTGAAGCTCTTTTCGATTCCTAAACACATCTAAACAAAATAGTTTGTTCTGCGGGTTTTTGAAGCCAAATTCCATCATTTACACTTCTTACATACCATTTATGGTTTGGTGGCACCATATTGCATTGTTCTCTTTTCTTGTCCTTTAATGTTCCCATTTTATCCTCTTAACCATGTCCTTAGCAATTCAAAATTTCCTTTTCATTTGAGTTCCTAGGTTCCTAGGTTTTTTGCCCGAAGGGTCCGCATATTTTGATATCAATGCCTTGTTCGTTGAAAATAACTTATATCTCTTCATATATATATTTTTTCAATTTTACATTTGAAAAATATTTGTCCGTTGATTATTTTTTGCTTTCTTAAGTCATAAATAACTAAAGAAGAAAGAAATTTTGTCCTTCAAGTCATGTGTTCCCTTGCAATTTTGTTGCCAATGTTTTCATCTTTGGATTTCATTTGGTAGTTTTCTTTAAATTATTTGTATCTTTTTTTATCTTTATTTTCTACGTTCAAAAAAAGAAGTTAACAATTGGGATTGCAATTTAAACTCTTATAACTTTTAATTCGTGCATCGAAACAACTATTATAATATATGAATTCGAAGCTCTTTTCGATTCCTAAAAAACATCTAAACAAAATAGTTTGTTCTGCGGGTTTTTGAAGCCAAATTCCATCATTTACACTTCTTACATACCATTTATGGTTTGGTGGCACCATATTGCATTGTTCTCTTTTCTTGTCCTTTAATGTTCCCATTTTATCCTCTTAACCATGTCCTTAGCAATTCAAAATTTCCTTTTCCTTTGAGTTCCTAGGTTCCTAGGTTTTTGCCTGAAGGGTCCGCATAATTTGATATCAATGCCTTGTTCGTTGAAAATAGGTTATATCTCTTCATATATATATTTTTTCAATTTTACATTTGAAAAATATTTGTCCGTTGATTATTTTTTGCTTTCTTAAGTCATAAATAACTAAAGAAGAAAGAAATTTTGTCCTTCAAGTCATGTGTTCCCTTGCAATTTTGTTGCCAATGTTTTCATCTTTGGATTTCATTTGGTAGATTTCTTTAAATTATTTGTATCTTTTTTTTATCTTTATTTTCTACTTTCAACCTATCTTGATTGTTCAAAAAGACAAGAGAACTACAGTAGTTTGCAGTTTAAAAAAGGAAGTTAACAATTGGGATTGCAATTTAAACTCTAATAACTTTTAATTCGTGCATCGAAACAACTATTATAATATATGAATTCGAAGCTCTTTTCGATTCATAAAAAGCATCTAAACAAAATAGTTTGTTATGCGGGTTTTTGAAGCCAAATACCATCATTTACACTTCTTACATACCATTTATGGTTTGGTGGCAACATATTGCATTGTTCTCTTTTCTTGTCCTTTAATGTTCCCATTTTATCCTCTTAACCATGTCCTTAGCAATTCAAAATTTCCTTTTCATTTGAGTTCCTAGGTTCCTAGGTTTTTTCCTGAAGGGTCCGCATAATTTGATATCAATGCCTTGTTCGTTGAAAATAGGTTATATCTCTTCATATATATATTTTTTCAATTTTACATTTGAAAAAAATTTGTCCGTTGATTATTTTTTGCTTTCTTAAGTCATAAATAACTAAAGAAGAAAGAAATTTTGTCCTTCAAGTCATGTGTTCCCTTGCAATTTTGTTGCCAATGTTTTCTTCTTTGGATTTCATTTGGTAGTTTTCTTTAAATTATTTGTATCTTTTTTTATCTTTATTTTCTACTTTCAACCTATCTTGATTGTTAAAAAAAACAAGAGTGCTACTGTAGTTTGCAGTTTAAAAAAAAAGAGGTTAACAATTGAGATTGCAATTTAAACTCTTATAACTTTTAATTCGTGCATCGAAACAACTATTATAATATATGAATTCGAAGCTCTTTTCGATTCCTAAAAAACATCTAAACAAAATAGTTTGTTCTGCGGGTTTTTGAAGCCAAATTCCATCATTTACACTTCTTACATACCATTTATGGTTTGGTGGCACCATATTGCATTGTTCTCTTTTCTTGTCCTTTAATGTTCCCATTTTATCCTCTTAACCATGTCCTTAGCAATTCAAAATTTCCTTTTCCTTTGAGTTCCTAGGTTCCTAGGTTTTTTGCCAGAAGGGTCCGCATAATTTGATATCAATGCCTTGTTCGTTGAAAATAGGTTATATCTCTTCATATATATATTTTTTCAATTTTACATTTGAAAAATATTTGTCCCTTGATTATTTTTTGCTTTCTTAAGTCATAAATAACTAAAGAAGAAAGAAATTTTGTCCTTCAAGTCATGTGTTCCCTTGCAATTTTGTTGCCAATGTTTTCATCTTTGGATTTCATTTGGTAGTTTTCTTTAAATTATTTGTATCTTTTTTTATCTTTATTTTCTACGTTCAACCTATCTTGATTGTTCAAAAAAACAAGAGAGCTACTGTAGTTTGCAGTTTAAAAAAAAGAAGTTAACAATTGGGATTGCAATTTAAACTCTTATAACTTTTAATTCGTGCATCGAAACAACTATTACAATATATGAATTCATAGCTATTTTCGATTCCAAAAAACATCTAAACAAAATAGTTTGTTCTGCGGGTTTTTGAAGCCAAATTCCATCATTTACACTTCTTACATACCATTTATGGTTTGGTGGCACCATATTGCATTGTTCTCTTTTCTTGTCCTTTAATGTTCCCATTTTATCCTCTTAACCATGTCCTTAGCAATTCAAAATTTCCTTTTCCTTTGAGTTCCTAGGTTCCTAGGTTTTTTGCCTGAAGGGTCCGCATAATTTGATATCAATGCCTTGTTCGTTGAAAATAGGTTATATCTCTTCATATATATATTTTTTCAATTTTACATTTGAAAAATATTTGTCCCTTGATTATTTTTTGCTTTCTTAAGTCATAAATAACTAAAGAAGAAAGAAATTTTTTCCTTCAAGTCATGTGTTCCCTTGCAATTTTGTTGCCAATGTTTTCATCTTTGGATTTCATTTGGTAGTTTTCTTTAAATTATTTGTATCTTTTTTTTATCTTTATTTTCTACGTTCAACCTATCTTGATTGTTCAAAAAAACAAGAGAGCTACTGTAATTTGCAGTTTAAAAAAAGAAGTTAACAATTGGGAATCCAATTTAAACTCTTATAACTTTTAATTTCTGCATCGAAACAACTATTATAATATATGAATTCGAAGCTCTTTTCGATTCCTAAAAAACATCTAAACAAAATAGTGTGTTATGCGGGTTTTTGAAGCCAAATTCCATCATTTACACTTCTTACATACCATTTATGGTTTGTTGGCACCATATTGCATTGTTCTCTTTTCTTGTCCTTTAATGTTCCCATTTTATCCTCTTAACCATGTCCTTAGCAATTCAAAATTTCCTTTTCCTTTGAGTTCCTAGGTTCCTAGGTTTTTTGCCTGAAGGGTCCGCATAATTTGATATCAATGCCTTGTTCGTTGAAAATAGGTTATATCTCTTCATATATATATTTTTTCAATTTTACATTTGAAAAATATTTGTCCCTTGATTATTTTTTGCTTTCTTAAGTCATAAATAACTAAAGAAGAAAGAAATTTTGTCCTTCAAGTCATGTGTTCCCTTGCAATTTTGTTGCCAATGTTTTCATCTTTGGATTTCATTTGGTAGTTTTCTTTAAATTATTTGTATCTTTTTTTTATCTTTATTTTCTACGTTCAACCTATCTTGATTGTTCAAAAAACAAGAGAGCTACTGTAGTTTGCGCTTAAAAAAAAGAAGTTAACACTTGAGATTGCAATTTAAACTCTTATAACTTTTAATTCGTGCATCGAAACAACTATTATAATATATGAATTGAAGCTCTTTTCGACTCCTAAAAACATCTAAACAAAATAGTTTGTTCTGCGGGTTTTTGAAGCCAAATTCCATCATTTACACTTCTTACATACCATTTATGGTTTGGTGGCACCATATTGCATTGTTCTCTTTTCTTGTCCTTTAATGTTCCCATTTTATCCTCTTAACCATGTCCTTAGCAATTCAAAATTTCCTTTTCATTTGAGTTCCTAGGTTCCTAGGTTTTTTGTCTGAAGGGTCCGCATAATTTGATATCAATGCCTTGTTCGTTGAAAATAGGTTATATCTCTTCATATATATATTTTTTCAATTTTACATTTGAAAAATATTTGTCCGTTGATTATTTTTTGCTTTCTTAAGTCATAAATAACTAAAGAAGAAAGAAATTTTGTCCTTCAAGTCATGTGTTCCCTTGCAATTTTGTTGCCAATGTTTTCATCTTTGGATTTCATTTGGTAGTTTTCTTTAAATTATTTGTATCTTTTTTTTATCTTTATTTTCTACGTTCAACCTATCTTGATTGTTCAAAAAACAAGAGAGCTACCGTAGTTTGCGCTTAAAAAGGAAGTTAACAATTGGGATTGCAATTTAAACTCTTTTACTTTTTATTTCCTGCATCGAAACTTCTATTATAATATATGAATTCGAAGCTCTTTTCGATTCCTAAAAAACATCTAAACAAAATAGTTTGTTATGCGGGTTTTTGAAGCCAAATTCCATCATTTACACTTCTTACATACCATTTATGGTTTGTTGGCACCATATTGCATTGTTCTCTTTTCTTGTCCTTTAATGTTCCCATTTTATCCTCTTAACCATGTCCTTGGCAATTCAAAATTTCCTTTTCCTTTGAGTTCCTAGGTTCCTAGGTTTTTTTCCTGAAGGGTCCGCATAATTTGATATCAATGCCTTGTTCATTGAAAATAGGTTATATCTCTTCATATATATATTTTTTCAATTTTACATTTGAAAAATATTTGTCCCTTGATTATTTTTTGCTTTCTTAAGTCATAAATAACTAAAGAAGAAAGAAATTTTGTCCTTCAAGTCATGTGTTCCCTTGCAATTTTGTTGCCAATGTTTTCATCTTTGGATTTCATTTGGTAGTTTTCTTTAAATTATTTGTATCTTTTTTTATCTTTATTTTCTACGTTCAACCTATCTTGATTGTTCAAAAAAACAAGAGAGCTACTGTAGTTTGCAGTTTAAAAAAAAGAAGTTAACAATTGGGATTGCAATTTAAACTCTTATAACTTTTAATTCGTGCATCGAAACAACTATTATAATATATGAATTCGAAGCTCTTTTCGATTCCTAAAAACATCTAAACAAAATAGTTTGTTCTGCGGGTTTTTGAAGCCAAATTCCATCATTTACACTTCTTACATACCATTTATGGTTTGGTGGCACCATATTGCATTGTTCTCTTTTCTTGTCCTTTAATGTTCCCATTTTATCCTCTTAACCATGTCCTTAGCAATTCAAAATTTCCTTTTCATTTGAGTTCCTAGGTTCTTAGGTTTTTTACCTGAAGGGTCCGCATATTTTGATATCAATGCCTTGTTCGTTGAAAATAGGATATATCTCTTCATATATATATTTTTTCAATTTTACATTTGAAAAATATTTGTCCGTTGATTATTTTTTGCTTTCTTAAGTCATAAATAACTAAAGAAGAAAGAAATTTTGTCCTTCAAGTCATGTGTTCCCTTGCAATTTTGTTGCCAATGTTTTCGTCTTTGGATTTCATTTGGTAGTTTTCTTTAAATTATTTGTATCTTTTTTTTATCTTTATTTTCTACGTTCAACCTACCTTGATTGTTCAAAAAAACAAGAGAGCTACTGTTGTTTGCAGTTTAAAAAAAGAAGTTAACAATTGAGATTGCAATTTAAACTCTTATAACTTTTAATTCGTGCATCGAAACAACTATTATAATATATAAATTCGAAGCTCTTTTCGATTCCTAAAAAACATCTAAACAAAATAGTTTGTTCTTCGGGCTTTTGAAGCCAAATTCCATCAATTACACTTCTTACATACCATTTATGGTTTGGTGGCACCATATTGCATTGTTCTCTTTTCTTGTCCTTTAATGTTCCCATTTTATCCTCTTAACCATGTCCTTAGCAATTCAAAATTTCCTTTTCATTTGAGTTCCTAGGTTCCTAGGTTTTTTGCCTCAAGGGTCCGCATATTTTGATATCAATGCCTTGTTCGTTGAAAATAGCTTATATCTCTTCATATATATATTTTTTCAATTTTACATTTGAAAAATATTTGTCCGTTGATTATTTTTTGCTTTCTTAAGTCATAAATAACTAAAGAAGAAAGAAATTTTGTCCTTCAAGTCATGTGTTCCCTTGCAATTTTGTTGCCAATGTTTTCATCTTTGGATTTCATTTGGTAGTTTTCTTTAAATTATTTGTATCTTTTTTTTATCTTTATTTTCTACGTTCAACCTATCTTGGTTGTTCAAAAAAACAAGAGAGCTACTGTAGTTTGTACCTTAAAATAAAAAGTTAACAATTGTGATTTTAATTTAAACTGTTATAACTTTTAATTCGTGAATCGAAACAACTATTATAATATAACAAATTGAAGCTCATTTCGATTCCTAAAAAACATCTAAACAAAATAGTTTGTTATACGGGTCTTTGAAGCCAAATTCCATCATTTACACTTCTTATAGACCATTTATGGTTTGGTGGCACCATATTGCATTGTTCTCTTTTCTTGTCCTTTAATGTTCCCATTTTATCCTCTTAACCATGTCCTTAGCAATTCAAAATTTCCTTTTCCTTTGAGTTCCTAGGTTCCTAGGTTTTTTGCCTGAAGGGTCCGCATAATTTGATATCAATGCCTTGTTCGTTGAAAATAGGTTATATCTCTTCATATATATATTTTTTCAATTTTACATTTGAAAAATATTTGTCCGTTGATTATTTTTTGCTTTCTTAAGTCATAAATAACAAAAGAAGAAAGAAATTTTGTCCTTCAAGTCATGTGTTCCCTTGCAATTTTGTTGCCAATGTTTTCATCTTTGGATTTCATTTGGTAGTTTTCTTTAAATTATTTGTATCTTTTTTTTATCTTTATTTTGTACGTTCAACCTATCTTGATTGTTCAAAAAAACAAGAGAGCTACTGTAGTTTGCTGTTTAAATAAAGAAGTTAACAATTGGGATTGCAATTTAAACTCTTATAACTTTTAATTCGTGCATCGAAATAACTATTATAATATATGAATTCGAAGCTCTTTTCGATTCCTAAAAAACATCTAAACAAAATAGTTTGTTCTGCGGGTTTTTGCAGCCAAATTCCATCATTTACACTTCTTACATACCATTTATGGTTTGGTGGCACCATATTGCATTGTTCTCTTTTCTTGTCCTTTAATGTTCCCATTTTATCCTCTTAACCATGTCCTTAGCAATTCGAAATTTCCTTTTCCTTTGAGTTCCTAGGTTCCTAGGTTTTTTGCCTGAAGGGTCCGCATAATTTGATATCAATGCCTTGTTCGTTGAAAATAGGTTATATCTCTTCATATATATATTTTTTCAATTTTACATTTGAAAAATATTTGTCCGTTGATTATTTTTTGCTTTCTTAAGTCATAAATAACTAAAGAAGAAAGAAATTTTGTCCTTCAAGTCATGTGTTCCCTTGCAATTTTGTTGCCAATGTTTTCATCTTTGGATTTCATTTGGTAGTTTTCTTTAAATTATTTGTATCTTTTTTTTATCTTTATTTTCTACGTTCAACCTATCTTGATTGTTCAAAAAAACAAGAGAGCTACTGTAGTTTGCGCTTAAAAAAGAAGTTAACAATTGGGATTGCAATTTAAACTCTTATAACT
Organism: Hippophae gyantsensis; assembly: GCA_030763125.1. Lineage (NCBI taxonomy): Eukaryota > Viridiplantae > Streptophyta > Magnoliopsida > Rosales > Elaeagnaceae > Hippophae > Hippophae gyantsensis. The sequence continues at coordinate 43,254,147 of CM061030.1, read as the reverse complement.
TTTAATTCGTGCATCGAAACAACTATTATAATATATAAATTCGAAGCTCTTTTCGATTCCTAAAAAACATCTAAACAAAATAGTTTGTTCTTCGGGCTTTTGAAGCCAAATTCCATCAATTACACTTCTTACATACCATTTATGGTTTGGTGGCACCATATTGCATTGTTCTCTTTTCTTGTCCTTTAATGTTCCCATTTTATCCTCTTAACCATGTCCTTAGCAATTCAAAATTTCCTTTTCATTTGAGTTCCTAGGTTCCTAGGTTTTTTTTCTGAAGGGTCCGCATATTTTGATATCAATGCCTTGTTCGTTGAAAATAGCTTATATCTCTTCATATATATATTTTTTCAATTTTACATTTGAAAAATATTTGTCCGTTGATTATTTTTTGCTTTCTTAAGTCATAAATAACTAAAGAAGAAAGAAATTTTGTCCTTCAAGTCATGTGTTCCCTTGCAATTTTGTTGCCAATGTTTTCGTCTTTGGATTTCATTTGGTAGTTTTCTTTAAATTATTTGTATCTTTTTTTTATCTTTATTTTCTACGTTCAACCTACCTTGATTGTTCAAAAAAACAAGAGAGCTACTGTTGTTTGCAGTATAAATAAAGAAGTTAACAATTGAGATTGCAATTTAAACTCTTATAACTTTTAATTCGTGCATCGAAACAACTATTATAATATAACAATTCGAAGCTCTTTTCGATTCCTAAAAAAAATCTAAACAAAATAGTTTGTTCTTCGGGCTTTTGAAGCCAAATTCCATCAATTACACTTCTTACATACCATTTATGGTTTGGTGGCACCATATTGCATTGTTCTCTTTTCTTGTCCTTTAATGTTCCCATTTTATCCTCTTAACCATGTCCTTAGCAATTCAAAATTTCCTTTTCATTTGAGTTCCTAGGTTCCTAGGTTTTTTGCCTGAAGGGTCCGCATATTTTGATATCAATGCCTTGTTCGTTGAAAATAGCTTATATCTCTTCATATATATATTTTTTCAATTTTACATTTGAAAAATATTTGTCCGTTGATTATTTTTTGCTTTCTTAAGTCATAAATAACTAAAGAAGAAAGAAATTTTGTCCTTCAAGTCATGTGTTCCCTTGCAATTTTGTTGCCAATGTTTTCGTCTTTGGATTTCATTTGGTAGTTTTCTTTAAATTATTTGTATCTTTTTTTTATCTTTATTTTCTACGTTCAACCTACCTTGATAAAAAAAAGAAGTTAACAATTGAGATTGCAATTTAAACTCTTATAACTTTTAATTCGTGCATCGAAACAACTATTATAATATAACAATTCGAAGCTCTTTTCGATTCCTAAAAAACATCTAAACAAAATAGTTTGTTCTTCGGGCTTTTGAAGCCAAATTCCATCAATTACACTTCTTACATACCATTTATGGTTTGGTGGCACCATATTGCATTGTTCTCTTTTCTTGTCCTTTAATGTTCCCATTTTATCCTCTTAACCATGTCCTTAGCAATTCAAAATTTCCTTTTCATTTGAGTTCCTAGGTTCCTAGGTTTTTTGCCTGAAGGGTCCGCATATTTTGATATCAATGCCTTGTTCGTTGAAAATAGGATATATCTCTTCATATATATATTTTTTCAATTTTACATTTGAAAAATATTTGTCCGTTGATTATTTTTTGCTTTCTTAAGTCATAAATAACTAAAGAAGAAAGAAATTTTGTCCTTCAAGTCATGTGTTCCCTTGCAATTTTGTTGCCAATGTTTTCATCTTTGGATTTCATTTGGTAGTTTTCTTTAAATTATTTGTATCTTTTTTTTATCTTTATTTTCTACGTTCAACCTATCTTGATTGTTCAAAAAAACAAGAGAGCTACTGTAATTTGTAGTTTAAAAAAAGAAGTTAACAATTGGGATTGCAATTTAAACTCTTATAACTTTTAATTCGTGCATCGAAACTACTATTATAATATATGAATTCGAAGCTCTTTTCGATTCCTAAAAAACATCTAAACAAAATAGTTTGTTCTGCGGGTTTTTGAAGCCAAATTCCATCATTTACACTTCTTACATACCATTTATGGTTTGGTGGCACCATATTGCATTGTTCTCTTTTCTTGTCCTTTAATGTTCCCATTTTATCCTCTTAACCATGTCCTTAGCAATTCAAAATTTCCTTTTCATTTGAGTTCCTAGGTTCCTAGGTTTTTTGCCTGAAGGGTCCGCATAATTTGATATCAATGCCTTGTTCGTTGAAAATAGGTTATATCTCTTCATATATATATTTTTTCAATTTTACATTTGAAAAATATTTGTCCGTTGATTATTTTTTGCTTTCTTAAGTCATAAATAACTAAAGAAGAAAGAAATTTTGTCCTTCAAGTCATGTGTTCCCTTGCAATTTTGTTGCCAATGTTTTCATCTTTGGATTTCATTTGGTAGTTTTCTTTAAATTATTTGTATCTTTTTTTTATCTTTATTTTCTACGTTCAACCTATCTTGATTGTTCAAAAAACAAGAGAGCTACTGTAGTTTGCGCTTAAAAAAGAAATTAAGAATTGAGATTGCAATTTAAACTCTTATAACTTTTAATTCATGGATGGAAGCAACTATTATAATATATGAATTGAAGCTCTTTTCGATTCCTAAAAACATCTAAACAAAATAGTTTGTTCTTCGGGTTTTTGAAGCCAAATTCCATCAATTACACTTCTTACATACCATTTATGGTTTGGTGGCACCATATTGCATTGTTCTCTTTTCTTGTCCTTTAATGTTCCCATTTTATCCTCTTAACCATGTCCTTAGCAATTCAAAATTTCCTTTTCATTTGAGTTCCTAGGTTCCTAGGTTTTTTGCCTGAAGGGTCCGCATATTTTGATATCAATGCCTTGTTCGTTGAAAATAGCTTATATCTCTTCATATATATATTTTTTCAATTTTACATTTGAAAAATATTTGTCCGTTGATTATTTTTTGCTTTCTTAAGTCATAAATAACTAAAGAAGAAAGAAATTTTGTCCTTCAAGTCATGTGTTCCCTTGCAATTTTGTTGCCAATGTTTTCGTCTTTGGATTTCATTTGGTAGTTTTCTTTAAATTATTTGTATCTTTTTTTTATCTTTATTTTCTACGTTCAACCTACCTTGATTGTTCAAAAAAACAAGAGAGCTACTGTTGTTTGCAGTTTAAAAAAAAGAAGTTAACAATTGAGATTGCAATTTAAACTCTTATAACTTTTAATTCGTGCATCGAAACAACTATTATAATATAACAATTCGAAGCTCTTTTCGATTCCTAAAAAACATCTAAACAAAATAGTTTGTTCTTCGGGCTTTTGAAGCCAAATTCCATCAATTACACTTCTTACATACCATTTATGGTTTGGTGGCACCATATTGCATTGTTCTCTTTTCTTGTCCTTTAATGTTCCCATTTTATCCTCTTAACCATGTCCTTAGCAATTCAAAATTTCCTTTTCATTTGAGTTCCTAGGTTCCTAGGTTTTTTACCTGAAGGGTCCGCATATTTTGATATCAATGCCTTGTTCGTTGAAAATAGGATATATCTCTTCATATATATATTTTTTCAATTTTACATTTGAAAAATATTTGTCCGTTGATTATTTTTTGCTTTCTTAAGTCATAAATAACTAAAGAAGAAAGAAATTTTGTCCTTCAAGTCATGTGTTCCCTTGCAATTTTGTTGCCAATGTTTTCATCTTTGGATTTCATTTGGTAGTTTTCTTTAAATTATTTGTATCTTTTTTTTATCTTTATTTTCTACGTTCAACCTATCTTGATTGTTCAAAAAAACAAGAGAGCTACTGTAGTTTGCAGTTTAAAAAAAGAAGTTAACAATTGGGATTGCAATTTAAACTCTTATAACTTTTAATTCGTGCATCGAAACAACTATTATAATATATGAATTAGAAGCTCTTTTCGATTCCTAAAAAACATCTAACCAAAATAGTTTGTTCTATGGGTTTTTGAAGCCAAATTCCATCATTTACACTTCTTACATACCATTTATGGTTTGGTGGCACCATATTGCATTGTTCTCTTTTCTTGTCCTTTAATGTTCCCATTTTATCCTCTTAACCATGTCCTTAGCAATTCAAAATTTCCTTTTCCTTTGAGTTCCTAGGTTCCTAGGTTTTTTTCCTAAAGGGTCCGCATAATTTGATATCAATGCCTTGTTTGTTGAAAATAGGTTATATCTCTTCATATATATATTTTTTCAATTTTACATTTGAAAAATATTTGTCCGTTGATTATTTTTTGCTTTCTTAAGTCATAAATAACTAAAGAAGAAAGAAATTTTGTCCTTCAAGTCATGTGTTCCCTTGCAATTTTGTTGCCAATGTTTTCATCTTTGGATTTCATTTGGTAGTTTTCTTTAAATTATTTGTATCTTTTTTTTATCTTTATTTTCTACGTTCAACCTATCTTGATTGTTCAAAAAAACAAGAGAACTACAGGAGTTTGCAGTTTAAAAAAGGAAGTTAACAATTGGGATTGCAATTTAAACTCTTATAACTTTTAATTCGTGCATCGAAACAACTATTATAATATAACAATTCGAAGCTCTTTTCGATTCCTAAAAAACATCTAAACAAAATAGTTTGTTCTGCGGGTTTTTGAACCCAAATTCCATCATTTACACTTCTTACATACCATTTATGGTTTGGTGGCACCATATTGCATTGTTCTCTTTTCTTGTCCTTTAATGTTCCCATTTTATCCTCTTAACCATGTCTTTAGCAATTCAAAATTTCCTTTTCATTTGAGTTCCTAGGTTCCTAGGTTTTTTTCCTAAAGGGTCCGCATAATTTGATATCAATGCCATGTTTGTTGAAAATAGGTTATATCTCTTCATATATATATTTTTTCAATTTTACATTTGAAAAATATTTGTCCGTTGATTATTTTTTGCTTTCTTAAGTCATAAATAACTAAAGAAGAAAGAAATTTTGTCCTTCAAGTCATGTGTTCCCTTGCAATTTTGTTGCCAATGTTTTCATCTTTGGATTTCATTTGGTAGTTTTCTTTAAATTATTTGTATCTTTTTTTTATCTTTATTTTCTACGTTCAACCTATCTTGATTGTTCAAAAAAACAAGAGAGCTACTGTAGTTTGCAGTTTAAAAAAAGAAGTTAACAATTGGGATTGCAATTTAAACTCTTATAACTTTTAATTCGTGCATCGAAACAACTATTATAATATATGAATTCGAAGCTCTTTTCGATTCCTAAAAAACATCTAAACAAAATAGTTTGTTCTGCGGGTTTTGAAGCCAAATTCCATCATTTACACTTCTTACATACCATTTATGGTTTGGTGGCACCATATTGCATTGTTCTCTTTTCTTGTCCTTTAATGTTCCCATTTTATCCTCTTAACCATGTCCTTAGCAATTCAAAATTTCCTTTTCCTTTGAGTTCCTAGTTTCCTAGGTTTATTGCCTGAAGGGTTCGCATAATTTGATATCAATGCCTTGTTTGTTGAAAATAGGTTATATCTCTTCATATATATATTTTTTCAATTTTACATTTGAAAAACATTTGTCCGTTAATTATTATTTGCTTTCTTAATTCATAAATAAATAAAGAAGAAATAAATTTTGTCTTTCAAGTCATTTGTTCCTTTGCAATTTTATTGTCAATGTTTTCATCTTTGGATTTCATTTGGTAGTTTTCTTTAAATTATTTGGATCTTTTTTTATCTTTATTTTCTACTCTCAACCTATCTTGATTGTTCAAAAAAACAAGAGAGCTACTGTAGTTTGCCGTTTAAAAAAAAGAAGTTAACAATTGGGATTGCAATTTAAACTCTTATAACTTTTAATTCGTGCATCGAAACAACTATTATAATATATGAATTTGAAGCTCTTTTCGATTCCCAAAAAACACCTAAACAAAATAGTTTGTTCTGCTGGTTTTTGAACCCAAATTCCATCATTTACACTTCTTACATACCATTTATGGTTTGGTGGCACCATATTGCATTTTTCTCTTTTCTTGTCCTTTAATGTTCCCATTTTATCCTCTTAACCATGTCCTTAGCAATTCAAAATTTCCATTTCCTTTGAGTTCCTAGGTTCATAGGTTTTTTGCCAGAAGGGTCCGCATATTTTGATATCAATGCCTTGTTCGTTGAAAATAGGATATATCTCTTCATATATATATTTTTTCAATTTTACATTTGAAAAAATATTTGTCCCTTGATTATTTTTTGCTTTCCTAAGTCATAAATAACAAAAGAAGAAAGAAATTTTGTCCTTCAAGTCATGTGTTCCCTTGCAATTTTGTTTCCAATGTTTTCATCTTTGGATTTCGTTTGGTAGTTTTCTTTAAATTATTTGTATCTTCTTTTTATCTTTATTTTCTACGTTCAACCTATCTTGATTGTTCAAAAAAACAAGAGAGCTACTGTAGTTTGTAGTTTAAAAAAAAGAAGTTAACCATTGAGATTGCAATTTAAACTCTTATAACTTTTGATTCGTGCATCGAAACAACTATTATAATATATGAATTCGAAGCTCTTTTCGATTCCTAAAAAACAATTAAACAAAATAGTTTGTTCTGCGAGTTTTTGAAGCCAAATTCCATTATTTACACTTCTTACATACCATTTATGGTTTGGTGGCACCATATTGCATAGTTCTCTTTTCTTGTCCTTTAATGTTCCCATTTTATCCTCTTAACCATGTCCTTAGCAATTCAAAATTTCCTTTTCATTTGAGTTCCTAGGTTTTTTGCCTGAAGGGTCCGCATATTTTGATATCAATGCCTTGTTCGTTGAAAATGGGATATATCTCTTCATATATATATTTTTTCAATTTTACATTTGAAAAATATTTGTCCGTTTATTATTTTTTGCTTTCTTAAGTCATAAATAACAAAAGAAGAAAGAAATTTTGTCCTTCAAGTCATGAGTTCCCTTGCAATTTTGTTCCCAATGTTTTCATCTTTGGATTTCATTTGGTAGTTTTCTTTAAATTATTTGTATCTTTTTTTTATCTTTATTTTCTACGTTCAACCTACCTTGATTGTTCAAAAAAACAAGAGAGCTACTGTAGTTTGCAGTTTAAAAAAAAGAAGTTAACAATTGGGATTGCAATTTAAACTCTTATAACTTTTAATTCATGCATCGAAACAACTATTATAATATATGAATTCTAAGCTCTTTCCGATTCCTAAAAAAACTCTAAACAAAATAGTTAATTCTGTGGGCTTTTGAAGCCAAATTCCATCAATTACACTTCTTACATACCATTTATGGTTTGGTGGCACCATATTGCATTGTTCTCTTTTCTTGTCCTTTAATGTTCCCATTTTATCCTCTTAACCATGTCCTTAGCAATTCAAAATTTCCTTTTCATTTGAGTTCCTAGGTTCCTACGTTTTTTTACTAAAGGGTCCGCATAATTTGATATCAATGCCTTGTTCGTTGAAAATAGGTTATATCTCTTCATATATATATTTTTTCAATTTTACATTTGAAAAATATTTGTCCGTTGATTATTTTTTGCTTTCTTAAGTCATAAATAACTAAAGAAGAAAGAAATTTTTTCCTTCAAGTCATGTGTTCCCCTGCAATTTTGTTCGCAATGTTTTCATCTTTGGATTTCATTTGGTAGTTTTCTTTAAATTATTTGTATTCTTTTTTTATCTTTATTTGTTACGTTCAGCCTATCTTGATTGTTCAATAAAACAAGAGAGCTACTGTAATTTGCAGTTTAAAAAAAGAAGTTAACAATTGGGATTGCAATTTAAACTCTTATAACATTTAATTCGTACATCGAAACAACTATTATAATATATGAATTCGAAGCTCTTTTCGATTCCTTAAAAACATCTAAACAAAATAGTTTGTTCTGCGGGTTTTTGAAACCAAATTCCATCATTTACACTTCTTACATACCATTTATGGTTTGGTGGCACCATATTGCATTTTTCTCTTTTCTTGTCCTTTAATGTTCCCATTTTATCCTCTTAACCATGTCCTTAGCAATTCAAAATTTCCATTTCATTTGAGTTCCTAGGTTCCTAGGTTTATTCCTTGAAGGGTTCGCATAATTTGATATCAATGCCTTGTTTGTTGAAAATAGGTTATATCTCTTCATATATATATTTTTTCAATTTTACATTTGAAAAACATTTGTCCGTTAATTATTATTTGCTTTCTTAATTCATAAATAAATAAAGAAGAAAGAAATTTTGTCCTTCAAGTCATGTGTTCCCTTGCAATTTTGTTGTCAATGTTTTCATCTTTGGATTTCATTTGGTAGTTTTCTTTAAATTATTTGTATCTTTTTTTATCTTTATTTTCTACATTCAACCTATCTTGATTGTTCAAAAAACAAGAGAGCTAGTGTAGTTTGCAGTTTAAAAAAAGAAGTTAACAATTGGGATTGCAATTTAAACTCTTATAACTTTTAATTCGTACATCGAAACAACTATTATAATATATGAATTCGAAGCTCTTTTCGATTCCTTAAAAACATCTAAACAAAATAGTTTGTTCTGCGGGTTTTTGAAACCAAATTCCATCATTTACACTTCTTACATACCATTTATGGTTTGGTGGCACCATATTGCATTTTTCTCTTTTCTTGTCCTTTAATGTTACCATTTTATCCTCTTAACCATGTCCTTAGCAATTCAAAATTTCCATTTCCTTTGAGTTCCTAGGTTCCTAGATTTTTTGCCTGAAGGGTCCGCATAATTTGATATCAATGCCTTGTTTGCTGAAAATAGGTTATATCTCTTCATATATATATTTTTTCAATTTTACATTTGAAAAATATTTGTCCGTTGATTGTTTTTTGCTTCCTTAAGTCATAAATAACTAAAGAAGAAAGAAATTTTGTCCTTCAAGTCATGTGTTCCCTTGCAATTTTGTTGCCAATGTTTTCATCGTTGGATTTCATTTGGTAGTTTTCTTTAAATTATTTGGATCTTTTTTTATCTTTATTTTCTACTCTCAACCTATCTTGATTGTTCAAAAAAACAAGAGAGCTACTGTAGTTTGCCGTTTAAAAAAAAGAAGTTAACAATTGGGATTGCAATTTAAACTCTTATAACTTTTAATTCGTGCATCGAAACAACTATTATAATATATGAATTCGAAGCTCTTTTCGATTCCTAAAAAACATCTAAACAAAATAGTTTGTTCTGCGGGTTTTTGAAGCCAAATTCCATCATTTACACTTCTTACATACCATTTATGGTTTGGTGGCACCATATTGCATTGTTCTCTTTTCTTGTCCTTTAATGTTCCCATTTTATCCTCTTAACCATGTCCTTAGCAATTCAAAATTTCCTTTTCCTTTGAGTTCCTAGGTTCCTAGGTTTTTTGCCTGAAGGGTCCGCATAATTTGATATCAATGCCTTGTTTGCTGAAAATAGGTTATATCTCTTCATATATATATTTTTTCAATTTTACATTTGAAAAATATTTGTCCGTTGATTGTTTTTTGCTTCCTTAAGTCATAAATAACTAAAGAAGAAAGAAATTTTGTCTTTCAAGTCATGTGTTCCCTTTCAATTTTGTTGTCAATGTTTTCATCTTTGGATTTCATTTGGTAGTTTTCTTTAAATTATTTGTATCTTTTTTTATCTTTATTTTCTACGTTCAACCTATCTTGATTGTTCAAAAAAACAAGCGAGCTAATGTAGTTTGCAATTTAAAAAAAAGAAGTTAACAATTGGGATTGCAATTTAAACTCTTATAACTTTTAATTCGTGCATCAAAACAACTATTATAATAAATGAATTCGAAGCTCTTTTCGATTCCTAAAAAACATCTAAACAAAATAGTTTGTTCTGCGGGTTTTTGAAGCCAAATTCCATCATTTACACTTCTTACATACCATTTATGGTTTGGTGGCACCATATTGCATTGTTCTCTTTTCTTGTCCTTTAATGTTCCCATTTTATCCTCTTAACCATGTCCTTAGCAATTCAAAATTTCCATTTCATTTGAGTTCCTAGGTTCCTAGGTTTTTTGCCTGAAGGGTCCACATAATTTGATATCAATGGCTTGTTCCTTGAAAATAGGTTATATCTCTTCATATATATATTTTTTCAATTTTACATTTGAAAAATATTTGTCCGTTGATTATTTTTTGCTTTCTTAAGTCATAAATAACTAAAGAAGAAAGAAATTTTTTCCTTCAAGTCATGTGTTCCCTTGCAATTTTGTTGTCAATGTTTTCATCTTTGGATTTCATTTGGTAGTTTTCTTTAAATTATTTGTATTCTTTTTTATCTTTATTTTCTACGTTCAACCTATCTTGATTGTTCAAAAAAACAAGAGAGCTACTGTAGTTTGCAGTTTAAAAAAAGAAGTTAACAATTGGGATTCCAATTTAAACTCTTATAACTTTTAATTCGTGCATCGAAACAACTATTATAATATATGAATTCGAAGCTCTTTTCGATTCCTAAAAAACAACTAAACAAAATAGTTTGTTCTGCGGGTTTTTGAAGCTAAATTCCATCATTTACACTTCTTACATACCATTTATGGTTTGGTGGCACCATATTGCATTTTTCTCTTTTCTTGTCCTTTAATGTTCCCATTTTATCCTCTTAACCATGTCCTTAGCAATTCAAAATTTCCTTTTCCTTTGAGTTCCTAGGTTCCTAGGTTTTTTGCCTGAAGGGTCCGCATAATTTGATATCAATGCCTTGTTCGTTGAAAATAGGTTATATCTCTTCATATATATATTTTTTCAATTTTACATTTGAAAAAAATTTGTCCGTTGAGTATTTTTTGCTTTCCTAAGTCATAAATAACAAAAGAACAAAGAAATTTTGTCCTTCAAGTCATGTGTTCCCTTGCAATTTTGTTGCCAATGTTTTCATCTTTGGATTTCATTTGGTAGTTTTCTTTGAATTGTTTGTATCTTTTTTTATCTTTATTTTCTACGTTCAACCTAACTTGATTGTTCAAAAAAAAACAAGAAAGCTACTGTAGTTTGCAGTTTAAAAAAAAGAGGTTAACAATTGAGATTGCAATTTAAACTCTTATAACTTTTAATTCGTGCATCGAAACAACTATTATAATATATAAATTCGAAGCCCTTTTCGATTCCTAAAAAACATCTAAACAAAATAGTTTGTTCTGCGGGTTTTTGAAGCCAAATTCCATCATTTACACTTCTTACATACCATGTATGGTTTGGTGGCACCATATTGCATTGTTCTCTTTTCTTGTCCTTTAATGTTCCCATTTTATCCTCTTAACCATGTCCTTAGCAATTCAAAATTTCCTTTTCCTTTGAGTTCCTAGGTTCCTAGGTTTTTTGCCTGAAGGGTCCGCATAATTTGATATCAATGCCTTGTTTGTTGAAAATAGGTTATATCTCTTCATATATATATTTTTTCAATTTTACATTTGAAAAATATTTGTCCGTTGATTATTTTTTGCTTTCTTAAGTCATAAATAACTAAAGAAGAAAGAAATTTTGTCCTTCAAGTCATGTGTTCCCTTTCAATTTTGTTGTCAATGTTTTCATCTTTGGATTTCATTTGGTAGTTTTCTTTAAATTATTTGTATCTTTTTTTTATCTTTATTTTCTACGTTCAACCTATCTTGATTGTTCAAAAAAACAAGAGAGCTACTGTTGTTTGCAATTTAAAAAAAGAAGTTAACAATTGGGATTGCAATTTAAACTCTTATAATTTTAATTCGTGCATCGAAACAAATATTATAATAAATGAATTTGAAGCTATTTTCGATTCCTAAACAACATCTAAACAAAATAGTTTGTTCTGCGGGTTTTTGAAGCCAAATTCCATCATTTACACTTCTTACAGCCCATTTATGGTTTGGTGGCACCATATTGCATTGTTCTCTTTTCTTGTCCTTTAATGTTCCCATTTTATCCTCTTAACCATGTCCTTAGCAATTCAAAATTTCCATTTCCTTTGAGTTCCTAGGTTCCTAGGTTTTTTGCCTGAAGGGTCCGCATAATTTGATATCAATGCCTTGTTCGTTGAAAATAGGTTATATCTCTTCATATATATATTTTTTCAATTTTACATTTGAAAAATATTTGTCCGTTGATTATTTTTTGCTTTCTTAAGTCATAAATAACTAAAGAAGAAAGAAATTTTGTCCTTCAAGTCATGTGTTCCCTTGCAATTTTGTTGCCAATGTTTTCATCTTTGGATTTCATTTGGTAGTTTTCTTTAAATTATTTGTATCTTTTTTTATCTTTATTTTCTACGTTCAACCTATCTTGATTGTTCAAAAAAACAAGAGAGCTACTGTAGTTTGCAGTTTAAAAAAAAGAAGTTAACAATTGGGATTGCAATTTAAACTCTTATAACTTTTAATTCGTGCATCGAAACAACTATTATAATATATGAATTCGAAGCTCTTTTCGATTCCTAAAAAACATCTAAACAAAATAGTTTGTTCTGCGGGTTTTTGAAGCCAAATTCCATCATTTACACTTCTTACATACCATTTATGGTTTGGTGGCACCATATTGCATTGTTCTCTTTTCTTGTCCTTTAATGTTCCCATTTTATCCTCTTAACCATGTCCTTAGCAATTCAAAATTTCCTTTTCCTTTGAGTTCCTAGGTTCCTAGGTTTTTTGCCTGAAGGGTCCGCATAATTTGATATCAATGCCTTGTTTGTTGAAAATAGGTTATATCTCTTCATATATATATTTTTTCAATTTTACATTTGAAAAAAATTGGTCCCTTGATTATTTTTTGCTTTCCTAAGTCTTACATAACAAAAGAACAAAGAAATTTTGTCCTTCAAGTCATGTGTTCCGTTGCAATTTTGTTGCCAATGTTTTCATCTTTGGATTTCATTTTATAGTTTTCTTTAAATTATTTGTATCTTTTTTTTATTTTTATTTTCTACGTTCAACCTATCTTGATTGTTCAAAAAAACAAGAAAGCTACTGTAGTTTGCAGTTTAAAAAAAAGAAGTTAACAATTGAGATTGCAATTTAAACTCTTATAACTTTTAATTCGTGCATCGAAACAACTATTTTAATATATGAATTCGAAGCTCTTTTCGATTCCTAAAAAACATCTAAACAAAATAGTTTGTTCTGTGGGTTTTTGAAGCCAAATTCCATCATTTACACTTCTTACATACCATTTATGGTTTGGTGGCACCATATTGCATTGTTCTCTTTTCTTGTCCTTTAATATTCCCATTTTATCCTCTTAACCATGTCCTTAGCAATTCAAAATTTCCATTTCCTTTGAGTTCCTAGTTTCCTAGGTTTATTGCCTGAAGGGTTCGCATAATTTGATATCAATGCCTTGTTTGTTGAAAATAGGTTATATCTCTTCATATATATATTTTTTCAATTTTACATTTGAAAAACATTTGTCCGTTAATTATTTTTTGCTTTCTTAAGTCATAAATAAATAAAGAAGAAAGAAATTTTTTCCTTCAAGTCATGTGTTCGCTTGCAATTTTGTTGCCAATGTTTTCATCTTTGGATTTCATTTGGTAGTTTTCTTTAAATTATTTGTATTCTTTTTTATCTTTATTTTCTACGTTCAACCTATCTTGATTGTTCAAAAAAACAAGAGAGCTACTGTAATTTGCAGTTTAAAAAAAAAGTTAACAATTGGGAATCCAATTTAAACTCTTATAACTTTTAATTTCTGCATCGAAACAACTATTATAATATATGAATTCGAAGCTCTTTTCGATTCCTAAAAAACAACTAAACAAAATAGTTTGTTCTGCGGGTTTTTGAAGCTAAATTCCATCATTTACACTTCTTACATACCATTTATGGTTTGGTGGCACCATATTGCATTTTTCTCTTTTCTTGTCCTTTAATGTTCCCATTTTATCCTCTTAACCATGTCCTTAGCAATACAAAATTTCCTTTTCATTTGAGTTCCTAGGTTCCTAGGTTTTTTTCCTAAAGGGTCCGCATAATTTGATATCAATGCCTTGTTTGTTGAAAATAGGTTATATCTCTTCATATATATATTTTTTCAATTTTACATTTGAAAACAATTTGTCCCTTGATTATTTTTTGCTTTCCTAAGTCATAAATAACTAAAGAAGAAAGAAATTTTGTCCTTCAAGTCATGTGTTCCCTTGCAATTTTGTTGCCAATGTTTTCATCTTTGGATTTCATTTGGTAGTTTTCTTTAAATTATTTGTATCTTTTTTTTATCTTTATTTTCTACGTTCAACCTATCTTGATTGTTCAAAAAAACAAGAGAGCTACTGTAGTTTGCAGTTTAAAAAAAGAAGTTAACAATTGGGATTGCAATTTAAACTCTTATAACTTTTAATTCGTGCATCGAAACAACTATTATAATATATGAATTCGAAGCTCTTTTCGATTCCTAAAAAACATCTAAACAAAATAGTTTGTTCTGCGGGTTTTGAAGCCAAATTCCATCATTTACACTTCTTACATACCATTTATGGTTTGGTGGCACCATATTGCATTGTTCTCTTTTCTTGTCCTTTAATGTTCCCATTTTATCCTCTTAACCATGTCCTTAGCAATTCAAAATTTCCTTTTCCTTTGAGTTCCTAGGTTCCTAGGTTTTTTGCCTGAAGGGTCCGCATAATTTGATATCAATGCCTTGTTTGTTGAAAATAGGTTATATCTCTTCATATATATATTTTTTCAATTTTACATTTGAAAAATATTTGTCCCTTGATTATTTTTTGCTTTCTTAAGTCATAAATAACTAAAGAAGAAAGAAATTTTGTCCTTCAAGTCATGTGTTCCCTTGCAATTTTGTTGCCAATGTTTTCATCTTTGGATTTCATTTGGTAGTTTTCTTTAAATTATTTGTATCTTTTTTTATCTTTATTTTCTACGTTCAACCTATCTTGATTGTTCAAAAAAACAAGAGAGCTACTGTAGTTTGCAGTTTAAAAAAAAAGTTAACAATTGGGATTGCAATTTAAACTCTTATAACTTTTAATTCGTGCATCGAAACAACTATTATAATATATGAATTCGAAGCTCTTTTCGATTCCTAAAAAACATCTAAACAAAATAGTTTGTTCTGCGGGTTTTTGAAGCCAAATTCCATCATTTACACTTCTTACATACCATTTATGGTTTGGTGGCACCATATTGCATTGTTCTCTTTTCTTGTCCTTTAATGTTCCCATTTTATCCTCTTAACCATGTCCTTAGCAATTCAAAATTTCCTTTTCCTTTGAGTTCCTAGGTTCCTAGGTTTTTTGCCTGAAGGGTCCGCATAATTTGATATCAATGCCTTGTTCGTTGAAAATAGGTTATATCTCTTCATATATATATTTTTTCAATTTTACATTTGAAAAATATTTGTCCGTTGATTATTTTTTGCTTTCTTAAGTCATAAATAACTAAAGAAGAAAGAAATTTTGTCCTTCAAGTCATGTGTTCCCTTGCAATTTTGTTGCCAATGTTTTCATCTTTGGATTTCATTTGGTAGTTTTCTTTAAATTATTTGTATCTTTTTTTATCTTTATTTTCTACGTTCAACCTATCTTGATTGTTCCAAAAACAAGAGAGCTACTGTAGTTTGCAGTTTAAAAAAAAAGTTAACAATTGGGATTGCAATTTAAACTCTTATAACTTTTAATTCGTGCATCGAAACAACTATTATAATATATGAATTCGAAGCTCTTTTCGATTCCTAAAAAACATCTAAACAAAATAGTTTGTTCTGCGGGTTTTTGAAGCCAAATTCCATCATTTACACTTCTTACATACCATTTATGGTTTGGTGGCACCATATTGCATTGTTCTCTTTTCTTGTCCTTTAATGTTCCCATTTTATCCTCTTAACCATGTCCTTAGCAATTCAAAATTTCCTTTTCCTTTGAGTTCCTAGGTTCCTAGGTTTTTTTCCTGAAGGGTCCGCATAATTTGATATCAATGCCTTGTTTGTTGAAAATAGGTTATATCTCTTCATATATATATTTTTTCAATTTTACATTTGAAAAATATTTGTCCGTTGATTATTTTTTGCTTTCTTAAGTCATAAATAACTAAAGAAGAAAGAAATTTTTTCCTTCAAGTCATGTGTTCGCTTGCAATTTTGTTGCCAATGTTTTCATCTTTGGATTTCATTTGGTAGTTTTCTTTAAATTATTTGTATTCTTTTTTATCTTTATTTTCTACGTTCAACCTATCTTGATTGTTCAAAAAAACAAGAGAGCTACTGTAATTTGCAGTTTAAAAAAAGAAGTTAACACTTGAGGTTGCAATTTAAATTCTTATACCTTTTAATTCGTCCATCACAACAACTATTATAATATATGAATTCGAAGCTCTTTTCGATTCCTAAAAAACAACTAAACAAAATAGTTTGTTTTGTGGGTTTTTGAAGCTAAATTCCATCATTTACACTTCTTACATACCATTTATGGTTTGGTGACACCATATTGCATTTTTCTCTTTTCTTGTCGGTTAATATTACCATTTTATCCTCTTAACCATGTCCTTAGCAATACAAAATTTCCTTTTCATTTGAGTTCCTAGGGTCCTAGGTTTTTTTCCTAAAGGGTCCGCATAATTTGATATCAATGCCTTGTTTGTTGAAAATAGGTTATATCTCTTCATATATATATTTTTTCAATTTTACATTTGAAAAATATTTGTCCCTTGATTATTTTTTGCTTTCTTAAGTCATAAATAACTAAAGAAGAAAGAAATTTTTTCCTTCAAGTCATGTGTTCCCTTGCAATTTTGTTGCCAATGTTTTCATCTTTGGATTTCATTTGGTAGTTTTCTTTAAATTATTTGTATCTTTTTTTTATCTTTATTTTCTACGTTCAACCTATCTTGATTGTTCAAAAAAACAAGAGAGCTACTGTAGTTTGCAGTTTAAAAAAAGAAGTTAACAATTGGGATTGCAATTTAAACTCTTATAACTTTTAATTCGTGCATCGAAACAACTATTATAATATATGAATTAGAAGCTCTTTTCGATTCCTAAAAAACATCTAACCAAAATAGTTTGTTCTGCGGGTTTTTGAAGCCAAATTCCATCATTTACACTTCTTACATACCATTTATGGTTTGGTGGCACCATATTGCATTGTTCTCTTTTCTTGTCCTTTAATGTTCCCATTTTATCCTCTTAACCATGTCCTTAGCAATTCAAAATTTCCTTTTCCTTTGAGTTCCTAGGTTCCTAGGTTTTTTGCCTGAAGGGTCCGCATAATTTGATATCAATGCCTTGTTCGTTGAAAATAGGTTATATCTCTTCATATATATATTTTTTCAATTTTACATTTGAAAAATATTTGTCCGTTGATTATTTTTTGCTTTCTTAAGTCATAAATAACTAAAGAAGAAAGAAATTTTGTCCTTCAAGTCATGTGTTCCCTTGCAATTTTGTTGCCAATGTTTTCATCTTTGGATTTCATTTGGTAGTTTTCTTTAAATTATTTGTATCTTTTTTTTATCTTTATTTTCTACGTTCAACCTATCTTGATTGTTCAAAAAAACAAGAGAGCTACTGTAGTTTGCGCTTTAAAAAAGAAGTTAACAATTGGGATTGCAATTTAAACTCTTACAACTTTTAATTTGTGCTTCGAAAAAACTATTATAATATATGAATTCGAAGCTCTTTTCGATTCCTAAAAAACATCTAAACAAAATAGTTTGTTCTGCTGGTTTTTGAAGCCAAATTCCATCATTTACACTTCTTACAGCCCATTTATGGTTTGGTGGCACCATATTGCATTGTTCTCTTTTCTTGTCCTTTAATGTTCCCATTTTATCCTCTTAACCATGTCCTTAGCAATTCAAAATTTCCTTTTCCTTTGAGTTCCTAGGTTCCTAGGTTTTTTGCCTGAAGGGTCCGCATAATTTGATATCAATGCCTTGTTTGTTGAAAATAGGTTATATCTCTTCATATATATATTTTTTCAATTTTACATTTGAAAATTATTTGTCCGTTGATTATTTTTTGCTTTCTTAAGTCATAAATAACTAAAGAAGAAAGAAATTTTGTCCTTCAAGTCATGTGTTCCCTTGCAATTTTGTTGCCAATGTTTTCATCTTTGGATTTCATTTGGTAGTTTTCTTTAAATTATTTGTATCTTTTTTTTATCTTTATTTTCTACGTTCAACCTATCTTGATTGTTCAAAAAAACAAGAGAGCTACTGTAGTTTGAAGTTTAAAAAAAGAAGTTAACAATTGGGATTGCAATTTAAACTCTTATAACTTTTAATTCGTGCATCGAAACAACTATTACATTATATGAATTCGAAGCTCTTTTCGATTCCAAAAAAAACTCTAAACAAAATAGTTTGTTCTGCGGGTTTTTGAACCCAAATTCCATCATTTACACTTCTTACATACCATTTATGGTTTGGTGGCACCATATTGCATTGTTCTCTTTTCTTGTCCTTTAATGTTCCCATTTTATCCTCTTAACCATGTCCTTAGCAATTCAAAATTTCCATTTCATTTGAGTTCCTAGGTTCCTAGGTTTTTTGCCTGAAGGGTCCGCATAATTTGATATCAATGGCTTGTTCCTTGAAAATAGGTTATATCTCTTCATATATATATTTTTTCAATTTTACATTTGAAAAATATTTGTCCGTTGATTATTTTTTGCTTTCTTAAGTCATAAATAACTAAAGAAGAAAGAAATTTTGTCCTTCAAGTCATGTGTTCCCTTGCAATTTTGTTGCCAATGTTTTCATCTTTGGATTTCATTTGGTAGTTTTCTTTAAATTATTTGTATCTTTTTTTTATCTTTATTTTCTACGTTCAACCTATCTTGATTGTTCAAAAAAACAAGAGAGCTACTGTAGTTTGCAGTTTAAAAAAAGAAGTTAACAATTGGGATTGCAATTTAAACTCTTATAACTTTTAATTCGTGCATCGAAACAACTATTATAATATATGAATTCGAAGCTCTTTTCGATTCCTAAAAAACAACTAAACAAAATAGTTTGTTCTGCGGGTTTTTGAAGCTAAATTCCATCATTTACACTTCTTACATACCATTTATGGTTTGGTGGCACCATATTGCATTTTTCTCTTTTCTTGTCCTTTAATGTTCCCATTTTATCCTCTTAACCATGTCCTTAGCAATTCAAAATTTCCTTTTCATTTGAGTTCCTAGGTTCCTAGGTTTTTTGCCTGAAGGGTCCGCATAATTTGATATCAATGCCTTGTTTGTTGAAAATAGGTTATATCTCTTCATATATATATTTTTTCAATTTTACATTTGAAAAATATTTGTCCGTTGATTATTTTTTGCTTTCTTAAGTCATAAATAACTAAAGAAGAAAGAAATTTTTTCCTTCAAGTCATGTGTTCCCTTGCAATTTTGTTGCCAATGTTTTCATCTTTGGATTTCATTTGGTAGTTTTCTTTAAATTATTTGTATCTTTTTTTATCTTTATTTTCTACGTTCAACCTATCTTGATTGTTCAAAAAAACAAGAGAGCTACTGTAGTTTGCAGTTTAAAAAAAGAAGTTAACAATTGGGATTGCAATTTAAACTCTTATAACTTTTAATTCGTGCATCGAAACAACTATTATAATATATGAATTCGAAGCTCTTTTCGATTCCTAAAAAACATCTAAACAAAATAGTTTGTTCTGCGGGTTTTTGAAGCCAAATTCCATCATTTACACTTCTTACATACCATTTATGGTTTGGTGGCACCATATTGCATTGTTCTCTTTTCTTGTCCTTTAATGTTCCCATTTTATCCTCTTAACCATGTCCTTAGCAATTCAAAATTTCCTTTTCCTTTGAGTTCCTAGGTTCCTAGGTTTTTTGCCTGAAGGGTCCGCATAATTTGATATCAATGCCTTGTTTGTTGAAAATAGGTTATATCTCTTCATATATATATTTTTTCAATTTTACATTTGAAAAAAATTTGTCCCTTGATTATTTTTTGCTTTCCTAAGTCATAAATAACTAAAGAAGAAAGAAATTTTTTCCTTCAAGTCATGTGTTCCCTTGCAATTTTGTTGCCAATGTTTTCATCTTTGGATTTCATTTGGTAGTTTTCTTTAAATTATTTGTATCTTTTTTTATCTTTATTTTCTACGTTCAACCTATCTTGATTGTTCAAAAAAATAAGAGAGCTACTGTAGTTTGCAGTTTAAAAAAAGAAGTTAACAATTGGGATTGCAATTTAAACTCTTATAACTTTTAATTCGTGCATCGAAACAACTATTATAATATATGAATTCGAAGCTCTTTTCGATTCCTAAAAAACAACTAAACAAAATAGTTTGTTCTGCGAGTTTTTGAAGCCAAATTCCATTATTTACACTTCTTACATACCATTTATGGTTTGGTGGCACCATATTGCATAGTTCTCTTTTCTTGTCCTTTAATGTTCCCATTTTATCCTCTTAACCATGTCCTTAGCAATTCAAAATTTCCATTTCCTTTGAGTTCCTGGGTTCCTAGGTTTTTTTCCTGAAGGGTCCGCATAATTTGATATCAATGCCTTGTTTGTTGAAAATAGGTTATATCTCTTCATATATATATTTTTTCAATTTTACATTTGAAAAAAATTTGTCCCTTGATTATTTTTTGCTTTCTTAAGTCATAAATAACTAAAGAAGAAAGAAATTTTGTCCTTCAAGTCATGTGTTCCCTTGCAATTTTGTTGCCAATGTTTTCATCTTTGGATTTCATTTGGTAGTTTTCTTTAAATTATTTGTATCTTTTTTTATCTTTATTTTCTACGTTCAACCTATCTTGATTGTTCAAAAAAACAAGAGAGCTACTGTAGTTTGCAGTTTAAAAAAAGAAGTTAACAATTGGGATTGCAATTTAAACTCTTATAACTTTTAATTCGTGCATCGAAACAACTATTATAATATATGAATTTGAAGCTCTTTTCGATTCCTAAAAAACATCTAAACAAAATAGTTTGTTCTGCGGGTTTTTGAAGCCAAATTCCATCATTTACACTTCTTACATACCATTTATGGTTTGGTGGCACCATATTGCATTGTTCTCTTTTCTTGTCCTTTAATGTTCCCATTTTATCCTCTTAACCATGTCCTTAGCAATTCAAAATTTCCTTTTCCTTTGAGTTCCTAGGTTCCTAGGTTTTTGCCTGAAGGGTCCGCATAATTTGATATCAATGCCTTGTTTGTTGAAAATAGGTTATATCTCTTCATATATATATTTTTTCAATTTTACATTTGAAAAAAATTTGTCCCTTGATTATTTTTTGCTTTCCTAAGTCATAAATAACTAAAGAAGAAAGAAATTTTGTCCTTCAAGTCATGTGTTCCCTTGCAATTTTGTTGCCAATGTTTTCATCTTTGGATTTCATTTGGTAGTTTTCTTTAAATTATTTGTATCTTTTTTTTATCTTTATTTTCTACGTTCAACCTATCTTGATTGTTAAAAAAAAACAAGAGAGCTACTGTAGTTTGCAGTTTAAAAAAAAGAAGTTAACAATTGGGATTGCAATTTAAACTCTTATAACTTTTAATTCGTGCATCGAAACAACTATTATAATATATGAATTCGAAGCTCTTTTCGATTCCTAAAAAACATCTAAACAAAATAGTTTGTTCTGCGGGTTTTTGAAGCTAAATTCCATCATTTACACTTCTTACATACCATTTATGGTTTGGTGGCACCATATTGCATTGTTCTCTTTTCTTGTCCTTTAATGTTCCCATTTTATCCTCTTAACCATGTCCTTAGCAATTCAAAATTTCCTTTTCATTTGAGTTCCTAGGTTCCTAGGTTTTTTCCTAAAGGGTCCGCATAATTTGATATCAATGCCTTGTTTGTTGAAAATAGGTTATATCTCTTCATATATATATTTTTTCAATTTTACATTTGAAAAAAATTTGTCCCTTGATTATTTTTTGCTTTCTTAAGTCATAAATAACTAAAGAAGAAAGAAATTTTGTCCTTCAAGTCATGTGTTCCCTTGCAATTTTGTTGCCAATGTTTTCATCTTTGGATTTCATTTGGTAGTTTTCTTTAAATTATTTGTATCTTTTTTTTATCTTTATTTTCTACGTTCAACCTATCTTGATTGTTCAAAAAAACAAGAGAGCTACTGTAGTTTGCAGTTTAAAAAAAGAAGTTAACAATTGGGATTGCAATTTAAACTCTTATAACTTTTAATTCGTGCATCGAAACAACTATTATAATATATGAATTTGAAGCTCTTTTCGATTCCAAAAAAAACTCTAAACAAAATAGTTTGTTCTGCGGGTTTTTGAAGCCAAATTCCATCATTTACACTTCTTACATACCATTTATGGTTTGGTGGCACCATATTGCATTGTTCTCTTTTCTTGTCCTTTAATGTTCCCATTTTATCCTCTTAACCATGTCCTTAGCAATTCAAAATTTCCATTTCCTTTGAGTTCCTAGTTTCCTAGGTTTATTGCCTGAAGGGTTCGCATAATTTGATATCAATGCCTTGTTTGTTGAAAATAGGTTATATCTCTTCATATATATATTTTTTCAATTTTACATTTGAAAAACATTTGTCCGTTAATTATTATTTGCTTTCTTAATTCATAAATAAATAAAGAAGAAATAAATTTTGTCTTTCAAGTCATTTGTTCCTTTGCAATTTTATTGTCAATGTTTTCATCTTTGGATTTCATTTGGTAGTTTTCTTTAAATTATTTGGATCTTTTTTTATCTTTATTTTCTACGTTCAACCTATCTTGATTGTTCAAAAAAACAAGAAAGCTACTGTAGTTTGCAATTTAAAAAAAGAAGTTAACCATTGAGATTGCAATTTAAACTCTTATAACTTTTGATTCGTGCATCGAAACAACTATTATAATATATGAATTCGAAGCTCTTTTCGATTCCTAAAAAACAATTAAACAAAATAGTTTGTTCTGCGAGTTTTTGAAGCCAAATTCCATTATTTACACTTCTTACATACCATTTATGGTTTGGTGGCACCATATTGCATTGTTCTCTTTTCTTGTCCTTTAATGTTCCCATTTTATCCTCTTAACCATGTCCTTAGCAATTCAAAATTTCCATTTCCTTTGAGTTCCTAGGTTCCTAGGTTTTTTGCCTGAAGGGTCCGCATAATTTGATATCAATGCCTTGTTTGTTGAAAATAGGTTATATCTCTTCATATATATATTTTTTCAATTTTACATTTGAAAAATATTTGTCCGTTGATTATTTTTTGCTTTCTTAAGTCATAAATAACTAAAGAAGAAAGAAATTTTGTCCTTCAAGTCATGTGTTCCCTTGCAATTTTGTTGCCAATGTTTTCATCTTTGGATTTCATTTGGTAGTTTTCTTTAAATTATTTGTATCTTTTTTTATCTTTATTTTCTACGTTCAAGCTATCTTGATTGTTCAAAAAAACAAGAGAGCTACTGTAGTTTGCAGTTTAAAAAGAAGAAGTTAACAATCGAGATTGCAATTTAAACTCTTATAACTTTTAATTCGTGCATCGAAACAACTATTATAATATATGAATTCGAAGCTCTTTTCGATTCCTAAAAAACATCTAAACAAAATAGTTTGTTCTGCGGGTTTTTGAACCCAAATTCCATCATTTACACTTCTTACATACCATTTATGGTTTGGTGGCACCATATTGCATTTTTCTCTTTTCTTGTCCTTTAATGTTCCCATTTTATCCTCTTAACCATGTCCTTAGCAATTCAAAATTTCCTTTTCATTTGAGTTCCTAGGTTCCTAGGTTTTTTTCCGAAAGGGTCCGCATAATTTCATATCAATGCCTTGTTTGTTGAAAATAGGTTATATCTCTTCATATATATATTTTTTCAATTTTACCTTTGAAAAATATTTGTCCGTTGATTATTTTTTGGTTTCTTAAGTCATAAATA
This sequence comes from Hippophae gyantsensis, assembly GCA_030763125.1. Taxonomy (NCBI): domain Eukaryota; kingdom Viridiplantae; phylum Streptophyta; class Magnoliopsida; order Rosales; family Elaeagnaceae; genus Hippophae; species Hippophae gyantsensis. Next base: position 43,230,361 of record CM061030.1, on the reverse strand, counting down.
ACTAAAGAAGAAAGAAATTTTTTCCTTGAAGTCATGTGTTCCCCTGCAATTTTGTTGCCAATGTTTTCATCTTTGGATTTCATTTGGAAGTTTTCTTTAAATTATTTGTATCTTTTTTTATCTTTATTTTCTACGTTCAACCTATCTTGATTGTTCAAAAAAACAAGAGAGCTACTGTAGTTTGCAGTTTAAAAAAGAAGTTAACAATTGGGATTCCAATTTAAACTCTTATAACTTTTAATTCGTGCATCGAAACAACTATTATAATATATGAATTAGAAGCTCTTTTCGATTCCTAAAAAACATCTAAACAAAATAGTTTGTTCTGCGGGTTTTTGAAGCCAAATTCCATCATTTACACTTCTTACATACCATTTATGGTTTGGTGGCACCATATTGCATTGTTCTCTTTTCTTGTCCTTTAATGTTCCCATTTTATCCTCTTAACCATGTCCTTAGCAATTCAAAATTTCCATTTCCTTTGAGTTCCTAGGTTCCTAGGTTTTTTGCCTGAAGGGTCCGCATAATTTGATATCAATGCCTTGTTTGTTGAAAATAGGTTATATCTCTTCATATATATATTTTTTCAATTTTACATTTGAAAAAAATTTGTCCCTTGATTATTTTTTGCTTTCCTAAGTCATAAATAACTAAAGAAGAAAGAAATTTTTTCCTTCAAGTCATGTGTTCCCCTGCAATTTTGTTGCCAATGTTTTCATCTTTGGATTTCATTTGGTAGTTTTCTTTAAATTATTTGTATTCTTTTTTTATCTTTATTTTCTACGTTCAGCCTATCTTGATTGTTCAATAAAACAAGAGAGCTACTGTAATTTGCAGTTTAAAAAAAGAAGTTAACAATTGGGATTGCAATTTAAACTCTTATAACTTTTAATTCGTGCATCGAAATAACTATTATAATATATGAATTCGTAGCTCTTTTCGATTCCTAAAAAACATCTAAACAAAATAGTTTGTTCTGCGGGTTTTTGAAGCCAAATTCCATCATTTACACTTCTTACATACCATTTATGGTTTGGTGGCACCATATTGCATTGTTCTCTTTTCTTGTCCTTTAATGTTCCCATTTTATCCTCTTAACCATGTCCTTAGCAATTCAAAATTTCCTTTTCCTTTGAGTTCCTAGGTTCCTAGGTTTTTTGCCTGAAGGGTCCGCATAATTTGATATCAATGCCTTGTTTGTTGAAAATAGGTTATATCTCTTCATATATATATTTTTTCAATTTTACATTTGAAAAATATTTGTCCCTTGATTATTTTTTGCTTTCTTAAGTCATAAATAACTAAAGAAGAAAGAAATTTTGTCCTTCAAGTCATGTGTTCCCTTGCAATTTTGTTGCCAATGTTTTCATCTTTGGATTTCATTTGGTAGTTTTCTTTAAATTATTTGTATCTTTTTTTTATCTTTATTTTCTACGTTCAACCTATCTTGATTGTTCAAAAAAACAAGAGAGCTACTGTAGTTTGCAGTTTAAAAAAAGAAGTTAACAATTGGGATTGCAATTTAAACTCTTATAACTTTTAATTCGTGCATCGAAACAACTATTATAATATATGAATTCGAAGCTCTTTTCGATTCCTAAAAAACATCTAAACAAAATAGTTTGTTCTGCGGGTTTTTGAAGCCAAATTCCATCATTTACACTTCTTACATACCATTTATGGTTTGGTGGCACCATATTGCATTGTTCTCTTTTCTTGTCCTTTAATGTTCCCATTTTATCCTCTTAACCATGTCCTTAGCAATTCAAAATTTCCATTTCCTTTGAGTTCCTAGGTTCCTAGGTTTTTTGCCTGAAGGGTCCGCATAATTTGATATCAATGCCTTGTTCGTTGAAAATAGGTTATATCTCTTCATATATATATTTTTTCAATTTTACATTTGAAAAAAATTTGTCCCTTGATTATTTTTTGCTTTCCTAAGTCATAAATAACAAAAGAAGAAAGAAATTTTGTCCTTCAAGTCATGTGTTCCCTTGCAATTTTGTTGCCAATGTTTTCATCTTTGGATTTCATTTGGTAGTTTTCTTTAAATTATTTGTATCTTTTTTTATCTTTATTTTCTACGTTCAACCTATCTTGATTGTTCAAAAAAACAAGAGAGCTACTGTAGTTTGCAGTTTAAAAAAAGAAGTTAACAATTGGGATTGCAATTTAAACTCTTATAACTTTTAATTCGTGCATCGAAACAACTATTATAATATATGAATTCGAAGCTCTTTTCGATTCCTAAAAAACAACTAAACAAAATAGTTTGTTCTGCGGTTTTTGAAGCTAAATTCCATCATTTACACTTCTTTCATACCATTTATGGTTTGGTGGCAGCATATTGCATTTTTCTCTTTTCTTGTCCTTTAATGTTCCCATTTTATCCTCTTAACCATGTCCTTAGCAATTCAAAATTTCCATTTCCTTTGAGTTCCTAGGTTCCTAGGTTTTTTACCTATAGGGTCCGCATAATTTGATATCAAAGCCTTGTTTGTTGAAAATAGGTTATATCTCTTCATATATATATTTTTTCAATTTTACATTTGAAAAAAATTTGTCCCTTGATTATTTTTTGCTTTCCTAAGTCATAAATAACAAAAGGAGAAAGAAATTTTGTCCTTCAAGTCATGTGTTCCCTTGCAATTTTGTTGCCAATGTTTTCATCTTTGGATTTCATTTGGTAGTTTTCTTTAAATTATTTGTATCTTTTTTTTATCTTTATTTTCTACGTTCAACCTATCTTGATTGTTCAAAAAAACAAGAGAGCTACTGTAGTTTGCAGTTTTAAAAAAGAAGTTAACAATTGGGATTCCAATTTAAAATCTTATAACTTTTAATTCGTGCATCGAAACAACTATTATAATATATGAATTCGAAGCTCTTTTCAATTCCTAAAAAACATCTAAACGAAATAGTTTTTTCTTCGGGTTTTGGAACCCAAATTCCATCATTTACACTTCTTACATACCATTTATGGTTTGGTGGCACCATATTGCATTGTTCTCTTTTCTTGTCCTTTAATGTTCCCATTTTATCCTCTTAACCATGTCCTTAGCAATTCAAAATTTCCTTTTCCTTTGAGTTCCTAGGTTCCTAGGTTTTTTGCCTGAAGGGTCCGCATAATTTGATATCAATGCCTTGTTTGTTGAAAATAGGTTATATCTCTTCATATATATATTTTTTCAATTTTACATTTGAAAAATATTTGTCCCTTGATTATTTTTTGCTTTCCTAAGTCATAAATAACAAAAGAAGAAAGAAATTTTGTCCTTCAAGTCATGTGTTCCCTTGCAATTTTGTTGCCAATGTTTTCATCTTTGGATTTCATTTGGTAGTTTTCTTTAAATTATTTGTATCTTTTTTTTATCTTTATTTTCTACGTTCAACCTATCTTGATTGTTCAAAAAAACAAGAGAGCTACTGTAGTTTGCAGTTTAAAAAAAGAAGTTAACAATTGGGATTGCAATTTAAACTCTTATAACTTTTAATTCGTGCATCGAAACAACTATTATAATATATGAATTCGAAGCTCTTTTCGATTCCTAAAAAACATCTAAACAAAATAGTTTGTTCTGCGGGTTTTTGAAGCCAAATTCCATCATTTACACTTCTTACATACCATTTATGGTTTGGTGGCACCATATTGCATTGTTCTCTTTTCTTGTCCTTTAATGTTCCCATTTTATCCTCTTAACCATGTCCTTAGCAATTCAAAATTTCCTTTTCCTTTGAGTTCCTAGGTTCCTAGGTTTTTTGCCTGAAGGGTCCGCATAATTTGATATCAATGCCTTGTTTGTTGAAAATAGGTTATATCTCTTCATATATATATTTTTTCAATTTTACATTTGAAAAAAATTTGTCCCTTGATTATTTTTTGCTTTCCTAAGTCATAAATAACAAAAGAAGAAAGAAATTTTGTCCTTCAAGTCATGTGTTCCCTTGCAATTTTGTTGCCAATGTTTTCATCTTTGGATTTCATTTGGTAGTTTTCTTTAAATTATTTGTATCTTTTTTTATCTTTATTTTCTACGTTCAACCTAACTTGATTGTTCAAAAAAAAACAAGAAAGCTACTGTAGTTTGCAATTTAAAAAAAAGAGGTTAACAATTGAGATTGCAATTTAAACTCTTATAACTTTTAATTCGTGCATCGAAACAACTATTATAATATATGAATTCGAAGCTCTTTTCGATTCCTAAAAAACATCTAAACAAAATAGTTTGTTCTGCGGGTTTTTGAAGCCAAATTCCATCATTTACACTTCTTACATACCATTTATGGTTTGGTGGCACCATATTGCATTGTTCTCTTTTCTTGTCCTTTAATGTTCCCATTTTATCCTCTTAACCATGTCCTTAGCAATTCAAAATTTCCATTTCCTTTGAGTTCCTAGGTTCCTAGGTTTTTTGCCTGAAGGGTCTGCATAATTTGATATCAATGCCTTGTTTGTTGAAAATAGGTTATATCTCTTCATAAATATATTTTTTAAATTTTACATTAGAAAAATATTTGTCCCTTGATTATTTTTTGCTTTCCTAAGTCATAAATAACAAAAGAAGAAAGAAATTGTTTCCTTCAAGTCATGTGTTCCATTGCAATTTTGTTGCCAATGTTTTCATCTTTGGATTTCATTTGGTAGATTTCTTTAAATTATTTGTATCTTTTTTTATCTTTATTTTCTACGTTCAACCTATCTTGATTGTTCAAAAAGACAAGAGAACTACAGTAGTTTGCAGTTTAAAAAAAGAAGTTAACAATTGGGATTGCAATTTAAACTCTTATAACTTTTAATTCGTGCATCGAAATAACTATTATAATATATGAATTCGAAGCTCTTTTCGATTCCTAAAAAACATCTAAACAAAATAGTTTGTTCTGCGGGTTTTTGAAGCCAAATTCCATCATTTACACTTCTTACATACCATTTATGGTTTGGTGGCACCATATTGCATTGTTCTCTTTTCTTGTCCTTTAATGTTCCCATTTTATCCTCTTAACCATGTCCTTAGCAATTCAAAATTTCCATTTCCTTTGAGTTCCTAGGTTCCTAGGTTTTTTGCCTGAAGGGTCCGCATAATTTGATATCAATGCCTTGTTCGTTGAAAATAGGTTATATCTCTTCATATATATATTTTTTCAATTTTACATTTGAAAAAAATTTGTCCCTTGATTATTTTTTGCTTTCCTAAGTCATAAATAACAAAAGAAGAAAGAAATTTTGTCCTTCAAGTCATGTGTTCCCTTGCAATTTTGTTGCCAATGTTTTCATCTTTGGATTTCATTTGGTAGTTTTCTTTAAATTATTTGTATCTTTTTTTATCTTTATTTTCTACGTTCAACCTATCTTGATTGTTCAAAAAAAAAAACAAGAGAGCTACTGTAGTTTGCAGTTTAAAAAAAAGAGGTTAACAATTGAGATTGCAATTTAAACTCTTATAACTTTTAATTCGTGCATCGAAACAACTATTATAATATATGAATTCGAAGCTCTTTTCGATTCCTAAAAAACATCTAAACAAAATAGTTTGTTCTGCGGGTTTTTGAAGCCAAATTCCATCATTTACACTTCTTACATACCATTTATGGTTTGGTGGCACCATATTGCATTGTTCTCTTTTCTTGTCCTTTAATGTTCCCATTTTATCCTCTTAACCATGTCCTTAGCAATTCAAAATTTCCATTTCCTTTGAGTTCCTAGGTTCCTAGGTTTTTTTCCTGAAGGGTCCGCATAATTTGATATCAATGCCTTGTTTGTTGAAAATAGGTTATATCTCTTCATATATATATTTTTTCAATTTTACATTTGAAAAAAATTTGTCCCTTGATTATTTTTTGCTTTCCTAAGTCATAAATAACAAAAGAAGAAAGAAATTTTGTCCTTCAAGTCATGTGTTCCCTTGCAATTTTGTTGCCAATGTTTTCATCTTTGGATTTCATTTGGTAGTTTTCTTTAAATTATTTGTATCTTCTTTTTATCTTTATTTTCTACGTTCAACCTATCTTGATTGTTCAAAAAAACAAGAGAGCTACTGTAGTTTGCAGTTTAAAAAAAAGAAGTTAACAATTGGGATTGCAATTTAAACTCTTATAACTTTTAATTCGTGCATCGAAACAACTATTATAATATATGAATTCGAAGCTCTTTTCGATTCCTAAAAAACAACTAAACAAAATAGTTTGTTCTGCGGGTTTTTGAAGCTAAATTCCATCATTTACACTTCTTACATACCATTTATGGTTTGGTGGCACCATATTGCATTGTTCTCTTTTCTTGTCCTTTAATGTTCCCATTTTATCCTCTTAACCATGTCCTTAGCAATTCAAAATTTCCATTTCCTTTGAGTTCCTAGGTTCCTAGGTTTTTTGCCTGAAGGGTCCGCATAATTTGATATCAATGCCTTGTTTGTTGAAAATAGGTTATATCTCTTCATATATATATTTTTTCAATTTTACATTTGAAAAACATTTGTCCCTTGATTATTTTTTGCTTTCCTAAGTCATAAATAACAAAAGAAGAAAGAAATTTTGTCCTTCAAGTCATGTGTTCCCTTGCAATTTTGTTGCCAATGTTTTCATCTTTGGATTTCATTTGGTAGTTTTCTTTAAATTATTTGTATCTTTTTTTATCTTTATTTTCTACGTTCAACCTATCTTGATTGTTCAAAAAAACAAGAGATCTACTGTAGTTTGCAGTTTAAAAAAAGAAGTTAACAATTGGGATGGCAATTTAAACTCTTATAAATTTTAATATGTGCATCGTAACAACTATTATAATATATGAATTAGAAGCTCTTTTAGATTCCTAAAAAAAATCTAACCAAAATAGTTTGTTCTATGGGTTTTTGAAGCCAAATTCCATCATTTACACTTCTTACAGCCCATTTATGGTTTGGTGGCACCATATTGCATTTTTCTTTTTTCTTGTCCTTTAATGTTCCCATTTTATCCTCTTAACCATGTCCTTAGCAATTCAAAATTTCCTTTTCCTTTGAGTTCCTGGGTTCCTAGGTTTTTTGCCTGAAGGGTCCGCATAATTTGATATCAATGCCTTGTTCGTTGAAAATAGGTTATATCTCTTCATATATATATTTTTTCAATTTTACATTTGAAAAATATTTGTCCGTTGATTATTTTTTGCTTTCTTAAGTCATAAATAACAAAAGAAGAAAGAAATTTTGTCCTTCAAGTCATGTGTTCCCTTGCAATTTTGTTGCCAATGTTTTCATCTTTGGATTTCATTTGGTAGTTTTCTTTAAATTATTTGTATCTTTTTTTATCTTTATTTTCTACGTTCAACCTATCTTGATTGTTCAAAAAAACAAGAGAGCTACTTTAGTTTGCAGTTAAAAAAAAAGAGGTTAACAATTGATATTGCAATTTAAAATCTTTTAACTTTTAATTCGTGCATCGAAACAACTATTATAATATATGAATTCGAAGCTCTTTTCGATTGCCTAAAAACATCTAAACAAAATAGTTTGTTCTGCAAGTCTTTGAAGCCAAATTCCATCATTTACACTTCTTACATACCATTTATGGTTTGGTGGCACCATATTGCATTGTTCTCTTTTCTTGTCCTTTAATGTTCCCATTTTATCCTCTTAACCATGTCCTTAGCAATTCAAAATTTCCATTTCCTTTGAGTTCCTAGGTTCCTAGGTTTTTTGCCTGAAGGGTCTGCATAATTTGATATCAATGCCTTGTTTGTTGAAAATAGGTTATATCTCTTCATAAATATATTTTTTAAATTTTACATTAGAAAAATATTTGTCCCTTGATTATTTTTTGCTTTCCTAAGTCATAAATAACAAAAGAAGAAAGAAATTTTGTCCTTCAAGTCATGTGTTCCCTTGCAATTTTGTTGCCAATGTTTTCATCTTTGGATTTCATTTGGTAGTTTTCTTTAAATTATTTGTATCTTTTTTTATCTTTATTTTCTACGTTCAACCTATCTTGATTGTTCAAAAAAACAAGAGAGCTACTGTAGTTTGCAGTTTAAAAAAAGAAGTTAACAATTGGGATTGGAATTTAAACTCTTATAACTTTTAATTCGTGCATCGAAACAACTATTATAATATATGAATTAGAAGCTCTTTTCGATTCCTAAAAAACATCTAAACAAAATAGTTTGTTCTGCGGGTTTTTGAAGCCAAATTCCATCATTTACACTTCTTACATACCATTTATGGTTTGGTGGCACCATATTGCATTGTTCTCTTTTCTTGTCCTTTAATGTTCCCATTTTATCCTCTTAACCATGTCCTTAGCAATTCAAAATTTCCTTTTCCTTTGAGTTCCTAGGTTCCTAGGTTTTTTGCCTGAAGGGTCCGCATAATTTGATATCAATGCCTTGTTCGTTGAAAATAGGTTATATCTCTTCATATATATATTTTTTCAATTTTACATTTGAAAAATATTTGTCCCTTGATTATTTTTTGCTTTCCTAAGTCATAAATAACAAAAGAAGAAAGAAATTTTGTCCTTCAAGTCATGTGTTCCCTTGCAATTTTGTTGCCAATGTTTTCATCTTTGGATTTCATTTGGTAGTTTTCTTTAAATTATTTGTATCTTTTTTTATCTTTATTTTCTACGTTCAACCTATCTTGATTGTTCAAAAAAACAAGAGAGCTACTGTAGTTTGCTGTTTAAATAAAGAAGTTAACAATTGGGATTGCAATTTAAACTCTTATAACTTTTAATTCGTGCATCGAAATAACTAAACAAAATAGTTTGTTCTGCGGGTTTTTGAAGCCAAATTCCATCAATTACACTTCTTACATACCATTTATGGTTTGGTGGCACCATATTGCATTGTTCTCTTTTCTTGTCCTTTAATGTTCCCATTTTATCCTCTTAACCATGTCCTTAGCAATTCAAAATTTCCTTTTCATTTGAGTTCCTAGGTTCCTAGGTTTTTTGCCTGAAGGGTCCGCATATTTTGATATCAATGCCTTGTTCGTTGAAAATGGGATATATCTCTTCATATATATATTTTTTCAATTTTACATTTGAAAAATATTTGTCCGTTTATTATTTTTTGCTTTCTTAAGTCATAAATAACAAAAGAAGAAAGAAATTTTGTCCTTCAAGTCATGAGTTCCCTTGCAATTTTGTTGCCAATGTTTTCATCTTTGGATTTCATTTGGTAGTTTTCTTTAAATTATTTGTATCTTTTTTTTATCTTTATTTTCTACGTTCAACCTATCTTGGTTGTTCAAAAAAACAAGAGAGCTACTGTTGTTTGCAGTTTAAAAAAAAGAAGTTAACAATTGAGATTGCAATTTAAACTCTTATAACTTTTAATTCGTGCATCGAAACAACTATTATAATATAACAATTCGAAGCTCTTTTCGATTCCTAAAAAACATCTAAACAAAATAGTTTGTTCTTCGGGCTTTTGAAGCCAAATTCCATCAATTACACTTCTTACATACCATTTATGGTTTGGTGGCACCATATTGCATTGTTCTCTTTTCTTGTCCTTTAATGTTCCCATTTTATCCTCTTAACCATGTCCTTAGCAATTCAAAATTTCCTTTTCATTTGAGTTCCTAGGTTCCTAGGTTTTTTGCCTCAAGGGTCCGCATATTTTGATATCAATGCCTTGTTCGTTGAAAATAGGATATATCTCTTCATATATATATTTTTTAAATTTTACATTAGAAAAATATTTGTCCCTTGATTATTTTTTGCTTTCCTAAGTCATAAATAACAAAAGAAGAAAGAAATTTTGTCCTTCAAGTCATGTGTTCCCTTGCAATTTTGTTGCCAATGTTTTCATCTTTGGATTTCATTTGGTAGTTTTCTTTAAATTATTTGTATCTTTTTTTATCTTTATTTTCTACGTTCAACCTATCTTGATTGTTCAAAAAAACAAGAGAGCTACTGTAGTTTGCAGTTTAAAAAAAAGAAGTTAACAATTGGGATTGCAATTTAAACTCTTATAACTTTTAATTCGTGCATCGAAACAACTATTATAATATATGAATTCGAAGCTCTTTTCGATTCCTAAAAAACATCTAAACAAAATAGTTTGTTCTGCGGGTTTTTGAAGCCAAATTCCATCATTTACACTTCTTACATACCATTTATGGTTTGGTGGCACCATATTGCATTGTTCTCTTTTCTTGTCCTTTAATGTTCCCATTTTATCCTCTTAACCATGTCCTTAGCAATTCAAAATTTCCATTTCCTTTGAGTTCCTAGGTTCCTAGGTTTTTTGCCTGAAGGGTCTGCATAATTTGATATCAATGCCTTGTTCGTTGAAAATAGGTTATATCTCTTCATAAATATATTTTTTAAATTTTACATTAGAAAAATATTTGTCCCTTGATTATTTTTTGCTTTCCTAAGTCATAAATAACAAAAGAAGAAAGAAATTTTGTCCTTCAAGTCATGTGTTCCCTTGCAATTTTGTTTCCAATGTTTTCATCTTTGGATTTCGTTTGTTAGTTTTCTTTAAATTATTTGTATCTTCTTTTTATCTTTATTTTCTACGTTCAACCTATCTTGATTGTTCAAAAAAACAAGAGAGCTACTGTTGTTTGCAATTTAAAAAAAGAAGTTAACAATTGGGATTGCAATTTAAACTCTTATAATTTTAATTCGTGCATCGAAACAACTATTATAATATATGAATTCGAAGCTCTTTTCGATTCCTAAAAAACATCTAAACAAAATAGTTTGTTCTGTAGGTTTTTGAAGCCAAATTCCATCATTTACACTTCTTACATACCATTTATGGTTTGGTGGCACCATATTGCATTGTTCTCTTTTCTTGTCCTTTAATGTTCCCATTTTATCCTCTTAACCATGTCCTTAGCAATTCAAAATTTCCTTTTCCTTTGAGTTCCTAGGTTCCTAGGTTTTTTGCCTGAAGGGTCCGCATAATTTGATATCAATGCCTTGTTCGTTGAAAATAGGTTATATCTCTTCATATATATATTTTTTCAATTTTACATTTGAAAAAAAATTGTCCGTTAATTATTTTTTGCTTTCCTAAGTCATAAATAACAAAAGAAGAAAGCAATTTTTTCCTTCAAGTCATGTGTTCCCTTGCAATTTTGTTGCCAATGTTTTCATCTTTGGATTTCATTTGGTAGTTTTCTTTAAATTATTTGTATCTTCTTTTTATCTTTATTTTCTACGTTCAACCTATCTTGATTGTTCAAAAAAACAAGAGAGCTACTGTAGTTTGCAGTTTAAAAAAAGAAGTTAACAATTGGGATTGCAATTTAAACTCTTATAACTTTTAATTCGTGCATCGAAACAACTATTATAATATATAAATTCGAAGCCCTTTTCTATTCCTAAAAAACATCTAAACAAAATAGTTTGTTCTGCGGGTTTTTCAAGCCAAATTCCATCATTTACACTTCTTACATACCATGTATGGTTTGGTGGCACAATATTGCATTGTTCTCTTTTCTTGTCCTTTAATGTTCCCATTTTATCCTCTTAACCATGTCCTTAGCAATTCAAAATTTCCTTTTCCTTTGAGTTCCTAGGTTCCTAGGTTTTTTGCCAAAAGGGTCCGCATAATTTGATATCAATGCCTTGTTCGTTGAAAATAGGTTATATCTCTTCATATATATATTTTTTCAATTTTACATTTGAAAAAAATTTGTCCCTTGATTATTTTTTGCTTTCCTAAGTCATAAATAACAAAAGAACAAAGAAATTTTGTCCTTCAAGTCATGTGTTCCCTTGCAATTTTGTTGCCAATGTTTTCATCTTTGGATTTCATTTGGTAGTTTTCTTTAAATTATTTGTATCTTTTTTTATCTTTATTTTCTACGTTCAACCTATCTTGTTTCTTCAAAGAAAACAAGAGAGCTACTATAGTTTGCAGTTTAAAAAAAAGAAGTTAACAATTGGGATTGCAATTTAAACTCTTATAACTTTTAATTCGTGCATCGAAACAACTATTATAATATATAAAATCGAAGCTCTTTTCGATTCCTAAAAAACATCTAAACAAAATAGTTTGTTCTTCGGGCTTTTGAAGCCAAATTCCATCATTTACACTTCTTACATACCATTTATGGTTTGGTGGCACCATATTGCATAGTTCTCTTATCTTGTCCTTTAATGTTCCCATTTTATTATCTTAACCATGTTCATAGGAATTCAAACTTTCTTATTCCTTTGATTTTCTTGGTTCCTAGGTTTTTTTCCTAAAGGGTCCGCATAATTTGATATCAATGCCTTGCTTGTTGAAAATAGGTTATCTATCATCACATATTTATTTTTTCAATTTTACATTTTAAAAATATTTGTACTTTGATTGTTTTTTGCTTTCTTAAGTCACAAATCACAAAAGAAGAAAGAAATTTTGTCCTTCAAGTCATGTGTTTTCTTGCAATTTTATTTTCATTGTTTTCGTCTTTGTATTACATTTCGTAGTTTTCTATAAATTCTTTGTATATTTTTTTTTCTTTGCTTTCTACCCACGATCAACCTGTCTTTGTTCTTCCAAAAACAAGAGAACTACTACAGTTTGCAATTTAATGAAAAAGAAGGTAATAATTAGGGTTGCAACTTTAAACTGTTTTAACTTTTAATTCGTGCATCGAAACAGCTATTATATATATCAAATCGTAGCTCGTTTCGATTCCTAAAAAACAACTAAACAATAGTTTGCTTCTACTTTTTGAAGCCAAATTCCATCGTTTACACTTCTTACATACCATCTTATGGTTTAGTGGCACCATATTTCATTATTTTCTATTCTTGTCCTTTAAGGTTCCAATTTGATCATCTTAACCATGTTCATAGCAATTCAAACTTTCTCATTGCTATGAGTTCCTAGGTTTCTAGGTTTTTCGTATAAAGGATCCGCATAATTTGATATCAATGCCTTTTTTGTTGAAAATACGTTCTCTATCTTCATCTATTTATTTTTTCAATTTTACATTTTAAAAAAATTTGTCTTTTGATTGCTTTTTGTGTTCTTAAGTCAAAAATCACAAAAACAGAAAGAAATTTTGTGCGTCAAGTCTTGTGTTTCCTTCCAATTTTGTTGTCATTGTTTTCGTCTTTGGATTTCATTTCGTTTTTTTCTTTAAATTCTTTGTATATTATTTTTGTTCTTTATTTTCTCAGTTAAACCTATCTTTGTTATTCAAGAAAACAAGAGAGCTACTGCAGTTCACAATTTAAAAAAAAGAAGGTAATAATTAGGGTTGCAACTTTAAACTGTTATAACTTTTAATTCGTGCATCGAAACAACTATTATAATATATCAAATCGAAGCTCGTTTCGATTCCTAAAAAACCACTGAACCAATAGTTTAGTTCTCTGCGTTTTTGAAGCCAAATTCCATCATTTACACTACTTACCGACATCTTAAAATTTTGTGGAACCACATTGCGTAGTTTTCTGTTCTTGTCCTTTAGGGTTCCAATTTGATCATCTTAACCATGATCTTAGCAATTCAAACTTTCTTATTCCTATGAGTTCTTGGGTTCCTAGGTTTTTCGTATAAAGGATCCGCATAGTTTGATATCAATGCCTTTTTTGTTGAAAATATGTTCTCTATCATTATCTATTTATTTTTTCAATTTTACATTTTAAAAAAATTTGTCTTTGGATTGTTTTTTGTGTTCTTAAGTCAAAAATCACAAAAACAGAAAGAAATTTTGTGCGTCAAGTCTTGTGTTTCCTTCCAATTTTGTTGTCATTCTTTTCGTCTTTGGAGTTCCTTTACTAGTTTTCTTTAAGTTTTAGTATATTTTTTTTGTTCTTTGTTTTCTGCGTTGAACCTATCTTTATTCTTCAAAAAAAAAACAAGAGAACTACTACAGTTTGCAATTTAAAAAATAGAAGGTAATAATTTGGGTTGCAACTTTAAATTGTTATAATATTTTCTTCGTGAAATGAAAAAATTATTAAAATATATCAAATTAAAGCTCGTTTTGATTCCCAAAAAACCACTAAACCAATATTCAGTAATCTACATTTTTCAAGCAAAATTATATCATTTACCCTACTTACATACGTCTTAATGTTAGGTGGCACCATATTGCGTTGTTTTCTGTTCTTGTGCTTTAGGGTTCCAATTTGATCATCTTATCCATGTTCCTAGCAACTCAAACTTTCTTATTCCTTTGAGTTACTGGGTTCCTAGGTTTTTCGCATAAGGGATCCGCATAATTTGATATCAATGCCTTGGTTGTTGAAAATAGGTTATATATTTTCATATATCTATTTTGTCAATTTTACATTAGAATATTATTTGTCCCATGATTGTTTTTTGTGTTCTTAAGTCAAAAGTCACAAAGGCAGAAAGAAATTTTGTTCGTCAAGTCATGTGTTTCTTTGCAATTTTGTGGTCATTGTTTTCGTCTTTGCGTTTCATTTCATAGTTTTGTTTAAATTCATTTATCTTTTTTTTGTTCTATGTTTTTTGCATTTAACCTATCTTTTTCTTCAAAAAACAAGAGAGCTACTGCAATTCGTAGTTAAAAAAAGGAAATTAATAATTCAGGTTGCAACTTTAAACTGTTATACCTTTTAATTCGTGCATCGAAACAACTATTATAATATATCAAATCGAAGCTCGTTTCGATTGCTAAAAAACCACTGAACCAATAGTTTAGTTCTCTGCGTTTTTGAAGCGAAATTCCATCATTTACACTACTTACAGAAATCTTAAAATTTTGTGGAACCACATTGCGTAGTTTTCTGTTCTTGTATTTTAGGGTTCCAATTTGATCATCTTAATCATGATCTTAGCAATTCAAACTTTCTTATTCCTATGAGTTCTTGGGTTCATAGGTTTTTCCTATAAAGGATCCGCATAGTTTGATATCAATGCCTTTTTTGTTGAAAATACGTTCTCTATCTTCATCTATTTATTTTTTCAATTTTACATTTTAAAAAAATTTGTCTTTGGATTGTTTTTTGTGTTCTTAAGTCAAAAATCACAAAAACAGAAAGAAATTTTGTTCGTCAAGTCTTGTGTTTCCTTCCAATTTTGTTGTCATTCTTTTCGTCTTTGGATTTCATTTCATAGTTTTCTTTAAATTCTTTGTAAATGTTTTTGTTCATCTCTTTCTACGTTCAACCTATCTTTGTTCTTCAAGAAAACAAGAGAGCTACTGCAGTTCGCAATTTTTAAAAAAGAAGGAAATAATTAGGGTTGCAACTTTAAACTGTTATAACTTTTAATTCGTGCATCGAAACAACTATTATAATATATCAAATCGATACTCGTTTCGATGGCTAAAAAACCACCAAACTAGTAGTTTAGTTCTCTGAGTATTTGAAGCCAAATTCCATTATTTACACTACTTACTGTCATCATAAATTTTTGTGGAACCACATTGCGTATTTTTCTGTTCTTGCCCTTTAGCGTTCCAATTTAATCATCTTAACCATGTTCATAGAAATTCAAACTTTCTCATTGCTATGAGTTCCTAGGTTTCTAGGTTTTTCGTTTAAAGGATCAACATAATTTAATATCAATGCCTTTTTTGTTGAAAATACGTAATCTATCTTCATATATTTATTTTTTCAATTTTATATTTTAAAAATACTTGTCTTTTGATTGTTTTTTGTGTTCTTAAGTCAAAAATCACAAAAACAGAAAGAAATTTTGTGGGTCAAGTCTTGTGTTTCCTTCCAATTTTGTTGTCATTGTTTTTGCCCTTGGATTTCATTTCGTAGTTTGTTTTAATTTTTTGTGTTCTTGTTTTTCTTGTTTGTTTTCTATGTTGAAACTATCTTTATTCTTCAAAAAAAAAACAAGAGTGCTACTGCAGTTCGTAGTGTAAGAAAAATAAGTTAACAATTTGGGTTGCGAATTTAAATTGTTATAACATTTTCTTCGTGAAATGAAAAAATTATTAAAATATATCAAATTAAAGCTCGTTTGGATTCCCAAAAAACCACTAAACCAGTAGTTTGGTTCTTTGAGTTTTTGAAGCCAAATTTAATCCTTTACACTACTTACTGATATCTGAAAATTTTGTGGAAGAATATTTAGTATTTTTCTGTTCTTGTCCGTTAAGGTTCCAATTTGATCATCTTAACCATGTTCATAGCAATTCAAACTTTCTCATTCCTTTGAGTTACTGGTTTCAAGGTTTTTCGCGTAAGGGATCCGCATAATTTGATATCAATGCCTTGGTTGTTGAAAATAGGTTATATATTTTCATATATCTATTTTGTCAATTTTACATTAGAATATTATTTGTCCCATGATTGTTTTTGTTCTATCTACAGTTACAAATAACAAAAGAAGAAGGAAATTTTGTTCTTCAAGTGATGTGTTTCCTTGCAATTTTGTTGTCATTGTTTTTCATCGTTGGATTTCATTTCATAGTTTTCTTTAATTTTTATTGTATATTGTTTTTGTTCTTTGTTTTCTGCGTTCAACCTATCTTTATTCTTCAAAAAAGCAAGAGAGCTACTGTAGTTTGTAGTTTAAAGCAAAGAAGTTAATAATTTGGGTTGCAAATTTAAATTGTTATAACTTTATTTTTCTTGCATCGAAAAAACTATTTTAATATATAAAATCCAAGCTCGTTTCGATTCATAAAAAACCACCAAACCAATTGTTTCGTTTTTTAAGCCAAATTCCATCATTTACACTGCTTACATACGTGTTAGTGTTTGGTGGCACCATATTGTGTTGTTTTATGTTCTTGTCCTTTAGGGGTCCAATTTTATCTTCTTAACCATGTTCTTAGCAATTCAAACTTTTCTATTCCTTTGAGTTCCTATGTTCCTTAGCTTTTTGCTTAAAGGAACTGCATAATTTGATATCAATGGCTTGGTTGTTGAAAATGGGTTATCTATCTTCATATATCTATTTTGTCAATTTTACATTTGAAAAATATTTGTCCCATGATTGTTTTTTTGCTTTCTTCATTCACAAATCACAAAAGAAGAAGGATATTTTTTTCTTCAAGTGATGTGTTTCCTTGCTATTTTGTTTTCATTGTTTTTCCTCGTTGGATTTCATTTCATAGTTTTCTTTAATTTTTATTTTATATTGTTTTTGTTCTTTCTTTTCTGCGTTCAACCTATCTTTATTCATCAAAAAAAGAAGAGTGTTGCTACAGTTCTTAGTTTAAAAAAAAGAAGTTAATAATTAGGGTTGCAACTTTAAATTATTATACCTTTTTCTTCTGGCAAGGAAACAACTATTATAACATATAGAATCGAACCTCGTTTCGATTCCTAAAAAACCGATGAACCAATATTTAGTTATCTGCGTTTTTGAAGCCAAATTCCAACATTTACACTACTTACCGACATCTTAAAATGTTGTGGAACCATATTGCGTTGTTTTATGTTCTTGTCCTTTAGGGGTCCAATTTTATCTTCTTAACCATGTTCTTAGCAATTCATTCTTTCTTATTCCTTTGAGTTCCTATGTTCCTTGGCTTTTTGCCTAAAGGAACTGCATAATTTGATGTCAATGCCTTGGTTGTTGAAAATGGGTTATCTATCTTCATATATCTATTTTGTCAATTTTACATTTGAAAAATATTTGTATTTTGATTGTTTTTTGTGTTCTTAAGTCAAAAGTCACAAAGGAAGAAAGAAATTTTGTTCGTCAAGTCTTGTGTTTCCTTCCAATTTTGTTGTCATTATTTTCGTCTTTGGATTTTATTTCATTGTTTTCTTTAAATTCTTTTTATATTATTTTTGTTCTTTATTTTCTCAGTTAAACCTATCTTTGTTATTCAAGAAAACAAGAGAGAGCTACTGCAGTTCGCACCTTAAAAAAAAGATGGTAATAATTAGGATTGCAACTTTAAACTGTTATAACTTTTAATTCGTGCATCGAAACAACTATTATAATATATCAAATCGAAGCTCGTTTCGATGGCTAAAAAACCACCAAACCAGTAGTTTGGTTCTTTGAGTTTTTGAAGCCAAATTTAATCCTTTACACTACTTACTGATATCTGAAAATTTTGTGGAAGAATATTTAGTATTTTTCTGTTCTTGCCCTTTAGCGTTCCAATTTAATCATCTTAACCATGTTCATAGCAATTCAAACTTTCTCATTGCTATGAGTTCCCATGTTCCTTGGCTTTTTGCCTAATGGAACTACATAATTTGATGTCAATGCCTTGGTTGTTGAAAATGGGTTATCTATCTTCATATATCTATTATGTCAATTTTACATTTGAAAACAATTTGTCCCATGATTGTTTTTTGCTTTCTTAAGTCAAAAATCACAAAAGAGAAAAGCAATTTGGTTCTTCCAGTCATGTGTTTCCTTGCAATTTTGTTGTCATTTTTTTCGTCTTTGGATTTCATTTCGTTGTTTTCTTTGAATTTTATGTGTATTTTTTTGTTCTTTATTTTCTACATTCTACCTATCTTTATTGTTTAAAAAAACAAGAGAGCAACGAATTCTTAGTTTTAAAAAAGAAGGTAATAATTAGGGTTGCAACTTCAAACTGTTTTAACTTTTAATTCGTGCATCGAAACAACTGTTAAAACATATCAAATCGGAGCTCGTTTCGATGGCTAAAAAAACCATTGAACCAATAGTTTAGTTCTCTTTGTTTTTGAAGCCAAATTCCATCATTTACACTACTTACCGACATCTTAAAATTTGGTGGCACCATATTGTGTTGTTTTATGTTCTTGTCCTTTAGGGGTCCAATTTTATCTTCTTAACCATGTTCTTAGCAATTCAAACTTTTCTATTCCTTTGAGTTCCTATGTTCCTTAGCTTTTTGCTTAAAGGAACTGCATAATTTGATATCAATGCCTTGGTTGTTGAAAATAGGTTATATATTTTCATATATCTATTTTGTCAATTTTACATTAGAATATTATTTGTCCTATGATTGTTTTTGTGCTATCTACAGTTACAAATAACAAAAGAAGAATGAATTTTTGTTCTTCAAGTGATGTGTTTCCTTGCAATTTTGTTGTCATTCTTTTTCATCGTTGGAGTTCATTTCATAGTTTTGTTTAAATCCTTTGTATTTTTTTGTTCCTTATTTTCTACATTCAACCTATCTTTCTTCATCGAAAAAAAAGAGAGCAACAACAATTTTCTTGTTAAAAAAAAGAGAAGTTAATAATTTGGTTTGCAAATTTAAATTGTTATAACTTTTAATTCGTGTATCGAAAAAACTATTATAATATGCCAAATCGAAGCTCAGCTCGATTCCTAAAAACCAACTGAACTAATAGTTTAGGTCTCTACTTTTTTGAAGCCAAATTCCATCGTTTACACTGCTTACCCACATCTTAAAATTTTGTGGAACCATATTGCTTAGTTTTCTGTTCTTGCCCTTTAGCGTTCCAATTTAATCATCTTAACCATGTTCATAGCAATTCAAACTTTCTCATTGCTATGAGTTCCTAGGTTTCTAGGTTTTTCGTATAAAGGATCTACATAATTTAATATCAATGCGTCTTTTGTTGAAAATAGGTTATCTATCTTCATATATTTATTTTTTCAATTTTATATTTTAAAAATATTTGTCTTTTGATTGTTTTTTGTGTTCTTAAGTCAAAAGTCACAAAGGCAGAAAGAAATTTTGTTCGTCAAGTCTTGTGTTTCCTTCCAATTTTGTTGTCATTATTTTCGCCTTTGGATTTCATTTCATAGTTTCCTTTAAATTCTTTGTATTTTTTTTTTGTTCTTTATTTTCTGCATTCAACTTATCTTTCTTCATCAAAAAAACAAGAGAGCAACAACAATTCGTTTTTTTTAAAAAAGAAATTAATAATTAGGTTTGCAAATTTAAATTGTTATAACTTTTTATTCGTGCATCGAAAAAACTATTATAATATGTCAAATCGAAGCTCATTTCGATTCCTAAAAACCAATTGAACCAATAGTTTAGGTCTCTACTATTTTGAAGCCAAATTCCATCATTTACAATACTTACTGCCATATTATAGTTTCGTGGCACCATATTGCGTAGTTTTTTATTCTTGTCCTTTAGGGTTCCAATATGATAATCATAATCATGTTCTTAGCAATTCCAACTTTCCTATTCCTTTGAGTTCCCATGTTCCTTGGCTTTTTGCCTAAAGGAACTGCATAGTTTGATATCAATGGCTTGGTTGTTGAAAATGGGTTATCTATCTTCATATATCTATTTGGTCAATTTTACATTTGAAAAATATTTGTCCGATGATTGTTTTTTTGCTTTCTTCATTCACAAATCACAAAAGAAGAAAGGAATTTTGTCCGTCAAGTCTTGTGTTTCCTTGTAATTTTGTTCTAATTGTTTTTCATCTTTGGATTTCATTTCATAGTTCTGTTTTATTTTGTTGTATTTTTTTTTGTTCTTTATTTTCTACATTTAACTTATCTTTCTTCATCAAAAAACAAGAGAGCAATAGCAATTTGCTGTTTAAAAAAAAGAAGTTAATAATTTGGTTTGCAAATTTAAAAATGTTATAACTTTTTATTCGTGCATCTAAAAAACTATTATAATATGTCAAACCAAAGCTCATTTCGATTCCTAAAAACCAACTGAACAGATAGTTCAGGTCCCTACGTTTTTGAAGCCAAATTCCATCATTTACACTACTTACTGCCGTCTTATATTTTCGTGGCACCATATTGTGTTGTTTTATGTTCTTGTGCTTTAGGGTTCCAATTTGATCATCTTATCCATGTTCCTAGCAACTCAAACTTTCTTATTCCTTTGAGTTACTGGGTTCCTAGGTTTTTCGCATAAGGGATCCGCATAATTTGATATCAATGCCTTGGTTGTTGAAAATAGGTTATATATTTTCATATATCTATTTTGTCAATTTTACATTAGAAAAATATTTGTCCCATGATGGTTTTTTTCTTTCTTCATTCAGAAATCACAAAAGAAGAAGGATATTTTTTTCTTCAAGTGATGTGTTTCCCTGCTATTTTGTTTTCATTGTTTTTCCTCGTTGGATTTCATTTCATAGTTTTCTTTAATTTTTATTGTATATTGTTTTTGTTCTTTGTTTTCTGTGTTCAACCTATCTTTATTCTTCAAACAAAGAAGAGTGTTGCTACAGTTCTTAGTTTTAAAAAAAGAAGTTAATAATTAGGGTTGCAACTTTAAATTATTATACTTTTAATTTGCATCGAAAAAACTATTATAATATTTCACATCGAAGCTCATTTCGATTCCTAAATAACCATCTAACCAATTGTTTAGGTCTCTACTTTTTCGAACCTAAATTGCATCATTTACACTACTTACAATCGTCTTATAATTTCGTGGCACCATGTTGCCTGGTTTTCTGTTCTTGTCCTTTAGGGTTCCAATTTTGATCATCATAACCATGTTCATAGCAATTTGAAATTTCTTATTCCTTTGAGTTCCTGGATTCCTAGGTTTTTCGCCTAAAGTTTCCGCATAAATTGATATCAATGCCTTGGTTGTTGAAAATAGTTTATCTATCTTCATATATCTATTATGTCAATTTTACATTTGACAGTAATTTTTCCCTTGATTGTTTTTTGCTTTCTTAAGTCAAAAAACACAAAATCAGAAAGAAATTTTGTCCGTCAAATCTTGTGTTTCTATGCAATTTTGTTGTCATTCTTTTTCGTGTTTGGATTTCATTTCATAGTTTTGTTTAAATCCTTTGTATTTTTTTTTGTTCCTTATTTTCTGCATTGAACCTATCTTTCTTCATAAAAAAAAAAGAGAGTAACAACAATTCGCTGTTTAAAAATTTGGTTCGCAAATTTAAATTGTTATAACTTTTAATTCGTGCATCGAAAAAACTATTATAATAAGTCAAATCGAAGCTCAACTTGTTTCCTAAAAACCAACTAAACCAATTGTTTAGCTCTCTACTTTTTCGAAGCCAAATTCCATCATTTACACTACTTACCGTCGTCTTATAATTTCGTATCACCATATTGCCTGGTTTTCTGTTCTTGTCCTTTAGGGTTCCAATTTGGTCATCATAACCATGTTCATAGCAATTTGAAATTTCTTATTCCTTTGAGTTCCTGGATTCCTAGGTTTTTTGCCTGAAGGTTCCGCATAATTTGATATCAATGGCTTGCTTGTTGAAAATAGGTTATCTATTTTCACATAACTATTTTTTCAATTTTATATTTGAAAATAATTTGTCCCTTGATTGTTTTTTGCTTTCTTAAGTTAAAAAACACCAAATCAGAAAGAAATTTTGTCCGTCAAGTCTTGTGTTTCCTTGTAATTTTGTTCTCATTGTTTTTCATCTTTGGATTTCATTTCATAGTTTTGTTTAAATCCTTTGTATTTTTTTTGTTCTTTATTTTCTACATTTAACTTATCTTTCTTCATCAAAAATACAAGAGAGCAACAACAATTCACTCTTTAAAAAAAGAAGTTAATAATTTGGTTTAGAAATTTAAATTGTTATGACTTTTAATTCGTGTATCGAAAAAACTATTATAATATGCCAAATCGAAGCTCAGCTCGATTCCTAAAAACCAACTCAACCAATAGTTTAGATCTCTACTTTTTTGAAGGAAAATTCCATCATTTACAATACTTACTGCCATATTATAGTTTCGTGGCACCATATTGCGTAGTTTTTTATTCTTGTCCTTTAGGGTTCCAATTTTGGTCATCATAACCATGTTCATAGCAATTTGAAATTTCTTATTCCTTTAAATTTCTGGATTCCTAGGTTTTTCACCTAAAGGTTCCACATAAATTGATATCAATGGCTTGCTTGTTGAAAATAGGTTATCTATCTTAATATAACTATTTTGTCAATTTTACATTTGAAAGTAATTTTTCCCTTGATTGTTTTTTGCTTTCTTAAGTCCAAAAACACAAAATCAGAAAGAAATTTTGTCCGTCAAGTCTTGTGTTTCCTTGTAATTTTGTTCTCATTGTTTTTCATCTTTGGATTTCATTTCATAGTTTTGTTTTAATCCTTTGTATTTTTTTTGTTCTTTATTATCTGCATTCAACCTATCTTTTTTCATCAAAAAAACAAGAGAGCAACATCAATTCGTTATTTAAAAAAGAAGAAGTTAAAAATTTGGTTCGCAAATTTAAACTGTTATAACTTTTAATTCGTGCATCGAAAAAAATATTATAATATGTCAAATCGAAGCTCATTTCGATTCCTAAAAACCAACTGAACCAATAGTTTTGGTCCCTACTTTTTTGAAGCCAAATTCCATCATTTACACTACTTACCGCCGCCTTATAGTTTCGTGGCACCATTTTGCGTAGTTTTATGTTCTTGTCATTTAGGGTTCCAATTTGGTCATCATAACCATGTTCATAGCAATTTGAAATTTCTTATTCCTTTGAGTTCCTGGATTCCTAGGTTTTTTGCCTGAAGGTTCCGCATAATTTGATATCAATGCCTTGCTTATTGAATATAGGTTATCTATCTTCATATAACTATTTTTTCAATTTTATATTTGAAAATAATTTGTCCCTTGATTTATTTTTGCTTTCTTAAGTTAAAAAACACCAAATCAGAAAGAAATTTTGTCCGTCAAGTCTTGTGTTTCCTTGTAATTTTGTTCTCATTATTTTTCATCTTTGGATTTCATTTAATAGTTTTGTTTTAATCCTTTGTATTTTTTTTGTTCTTTATTATCTGCATTCAACCTATCTTTTCTAATAAAAAAAAACAAGAGAGCAACAACAATTCGCTGTTTAAAAAAAAAGAAGTTAATAATTTGGTTCATCGTAAATTTAATCTATTATAACTTTTAATTCATGCATAAAAAAAATATTATAATATGTCAAATCGAAGCTCATTTCGATTCCTAAAAACCAACTGAACCAATAGTTTAGGTCTCTACTTTTTTGAAGCCAAATTCCATCATTTACACTACTTACCGCCGTCTTATAATTTCGTGGCACCATGTTGCCTGGTTTTCTGTTCGTGTCCTTTAGGGTTCCAATTTTGATCATCATAACCATGTTCATAGCAATTCAAACTTTTCTATTCCTTTGAGTTCCTATGTTCCTTAGCTTTTTGCTTAAAGGAACTGCATAATTTGATATCAATGTCTTGGTTGTTGAAAATAGGTTATCTATCTTCACATAACTATTTTTTCAATTTTATATTTGAAAATAATTTGTCCCTTGATTGTTTTTTGCTTTCTTAAGTTAAAAAACACCAAATCAGAAAGAAATTTTGTCCGTCAAGTCTTGTGTTTCCTTGTAATTTTGTTCTCATTATTTTTCATCTTTGGATTTCATTTAATAGTTTTGTTTTAATCCTTTGTATTTTTTTTGTTCTTTATTATCTGCATTCAACCTATCTTTTCTAATAAAAAAAACAAGAGAGCAACATCAATTCGCTATTTAAAAAAGAAGAAGTTAAAAATTTGGTTCGCAAATTTAAACTGTTATAACTTTTAATTCGTACATCGAAAAAACTATTATAATATGTCAAATCGAAGCTCAGCTTGATTCCTAAAAACCAACTAAACAATTGTTTAGGTCTCTACCTTTTTGAACCCAAATTCAATCATTTACACTACTTACCGCCGTCTTATAATTTCGTGGCACCATATTGCGTGGTTTTCTGTTCTTGTCCTTTAGGGTTCCAATTTTGATCATCATAACCATGTTCATAGCAATTTGAAATTTCTTATTCCTTTTAGTTCTTGGATTCCTAGATTTTTCGCCTAAAGGTTCTGCATAATTTGATATCAATGCCTTTGTTGTTGAAAATTGGTGAAAAATAATTTGTCCCTTGATTGTTTTTTGCTTTCTTAAGTTAAAAAACACCAAATCAGAAAGAAATTTTGTCCGTCAAGTCTTGTGTTTCCTTGTAATTTTGTTCTCATTGTTTTTCATCTTTGGATTTCATTTCATAGTTTTGTTTTAATCCTTTGTATTTTTTTTGTTCTTTATTATCTGCATTCAACCTATCTTTTTTCATCAAAAAAACAAGAGAGCAACATCAATTCGTTGTTTAAAAAAAAAGAATTTAATAATTTTGGTTTTGCAAATTTAAACTGTTATAACTTTTAATTCATGCATCGAAAAAAATATTATAATATGTCAAATCGAAGCTCATTTCGATTCCTAAAAACCAACTGAACCAATAGTTTAGGTCTCTACTTTTTTGAAGCCAAATTCCATCATTTACACTACTTACCGCCGTCTTATAATTTCGTGGCACCATATTGCGTGGTTTTCTGTTCTTGTCCTTTAGGGTTCCAATTTTGATCATCATAACCATGTTCATAGCAATTTGAAATTTCTTATTCCTTTGAGTTCTTGGATTCCTAGATTTTTCCCCAAATGGTTTTGTATAATTTGATATCAATGTCTTGCTTGTTGAAAATAGGTTATCTATCTTCATATAACTATTTTGTCAATTTTACATTTGAAAAATATTTGTCCCATGATTGTTTTTTTGCTTTCTTCATTCACAAATCACAAAAGAAGAAGGATATTTTTTTCTTCAAGTGATGTGTTTCCTTGCTATTTTGTTTTCATTGCTTTCATCTTTTTAATTCATTTCGTAGTTTGTTTTAATTTTTTGTGTTCTTGTTTTTGTTCTTTGTTTTCTATGTTGAAACTATCTTTATTCTTCAAAAAAAAAAAAAACAAGAGAGCACCATCAATTCGCTATTTAAAAAAGAAGAAGTTAAAAATTTGGTTCGCAAATTTAAATTGTTATAACTTTTAATTCGTGCATCGAAAAAACTATTATAATATGTCAAATCGAAGCTCAGCTTGATTCCTAAAAACCAACTAAACAATTGTTTAGGTCTCTACCATTTTGAAGCCAAATTCAATCATTTACACTACTTACCGCCGTCTTATAATTTCGTGGCACCATATTGCGTGGTTTTCTGTTCTTGTCCTTTAGGGTTCCAATTTTGATCATCATAACCATGTTCATAGCAATTTGAAATTTCTTATTCCTTTTAGTTCTTGGATTCCTAGATTTTTCGCCTAAAGGTTCTGCATAATTTGATATCAATGCCTTGCTTGTTGAAAATAGGTTATCTATTTTCACATAACTATTTTTTCAATTTTATATTTGAAAATAATTTGTCCCTTGATTGTTTTTTGCTTTCTTAAGTTAAAAAACACCAAATCAGAAAGAAATTTTGTCCGTCAAGTCTTGTGTTTCCTTGTAATTTTGTTCTCATTATTTTTCATCTTTGGATTTCATTTAATAGTTTTGTTTTAATCCTTTGTATTTTTTTTGTTCTTTATTATCTGCATTCAACCTATCTTTTCTAATAAAAAAAACAAGAGAGCAACATCAATTCGCTATTTAAAAAAGAAGAAGTTAAAAATTTGGTTCGCAAATTTAAATTGTTATAACTTTTAATTCGTGCATCGAAAAAACTATTATAATATGTCAAATCGAAGCTCAGCTTGATTCCTAAAAACCAACTAAATAATTGTTTAGGTCTCTACCTTTTTGAAGCCAAATTCCATCATTTACACTACTTAACTCCGTCTTATAATTTCGTGGCACCATATTGCATAGTTTCTGTCCTTGTCCTTTACGGTTCCGATTTGATCATCGTAACCATGTTCATAGATTTTCAAACTTTCTTATTTCTATGAGTTCCTGGGTGCCTAGGTTTTTCGCCAAAATTATCCGCATAATTTGATATCAATGACTTTTTTGTTGAAAATTGGTGAAAAATATTTGTCTTTTGATTTTTATTGCTTTCTTAAGTCAAAATTCACAAAAGCTAAAAGAAATTTTGTTCGTCAAGTCTTGTGTTTCCTTCCAATTGTGTTTCCATTGTTTTCGTCTTTGGATTTCATTTACTAGTTTTCTTTAAATTTTTGTGTATTTGTTTTGTTCTTTGCTTTCTGCGTTCAACCTATCTTTGTTCTTCAAAAAAACAAGAGAACTACTACAGTTTGCAATTTACAAAATAGAAGGTAATAAATAGGGTTGCAACTTTAAACTGTTACAACTTTTAATTCGTGCATCGAAACAACTATTATAATATGTCAAATCAAAGCTCATTTTGATTCCTAAATAACCACCTAACCAATAGTTAGTTCTCTGCGTTTTTGAAGCCAAATTACATCATTTACACTACTTACCGCCATCTTATAATTTCGTGGCACCATATTGCGTGGTTTTCTGTTCTTGTCCTTTAGGGTTCCAATTTTGATCATCATAACCATGTTCATAGCAATTTGAAATTTCTTATTCCTTTTAGTTCTTGGATTCCTAGATTTTTCGCCTAAAGGTTCTGCATAATTTGATATCAATGTCTTGCTTGTTGAAAATTTGAAAAACATTTGTCCCTTGATTGTTTTTTGCTTTCTTAAGTTAAAAAACACCAAATCAGAAAGAAATTTTGTCCGTCAAGTCTTGTGTTTCCTTGTAATTTTGTTCTCATTATTTTTCATCTTTGGATTTCATTTAATAGTTTTGTTTTAATCCTTTGTATTTTTTTTGTTCTTTATTATCTGCATTCAACCTATCTTTTCTAATAAAAAAAACAAGAGAGCAACATCAATTCGCTATTTAAAAAAGAAGAAGTTAAAAATTTGGTTCGCAAATTTAAACTGTTATAACTTTTAATTCGTACATCGAAAAAACTATTATAATATGTCAAATCGAAGCTCAGCTTGATTCCTAAAAACCAACTAAACAATTGTTTAGGTCTCTACCTTTTTGAACCCAAATTCAATCATTTACACTACTTACCGCCCTCTTATAATTTTGGGCACAATATTGCGTGGTTTTCTGTTCTTGTCCTTTAGGGTTCCAATTTTGATCATCATAACCATGTTCATAGCAATTTGAAATTTCTTATTCCTTTTAGTTCTTGGATTCCTAGATTTTTCGCCTAAAGGTTCTGCATAATTTGATATCAATGCCTTTGTTGTTTAAATTGGTGAAAAATATTTGTCTTTTGATTTTTTTTGCTTTCTTAAGTCATAAATCACAAAAGCTAAAAGAAATTTTGTTAGTCAAGTCTTGTATTTGCTTCCAATTGTGTTGTCATTGTTTTCGTCTTTGGATTTCATTTACTAGATTTCTTTAAATTTTTGTATATTTTTTGTTTTCTTTGCTTTCTGCATTCAACATATCTTTGTTCTTCAAAAAAAAAAGAGAGCAACAAAAATTTGTTATTTTAAAAAAAGAAGTTAAAAATTTGGTTCGCAAATTTAAATTGTTATAACTTTTAATTCGTGCATCGAAAAAACTATTATAATATGTCAAATCGAAGCTCAGCTTGATTCCTAAAAACCAACTAAACCAATTGTTTAGGTCTCTACTTTTTCGAAGCCAAATTCCATCATTTACACTACTTACCGTCGTCTTATAATTTCGTGGCACCATATTGCGTGGTTTTCTGTTCTTGTCCTTTAGGGTTCCAATTTTGATCATCATAACCATGTTCATAGCAATTTGAAATTTCTTATTCCTTTGAGTTCCTGTATTCCTAGGTTTTTCGCCTAAAGGTTTTGTATAATTTGATATCAATGTCTTGCTTGTTGAAAATAGGTGAAAAAATATTTGTCTTTTGATTTTTTTTTTGTGTTCTTAAGTCAAAAGTCACAAAGGCAGAAAGAAATTTTGTCCGTCAAGTCTTGTGTTTCCTTGTAATTTTGTTCTCATTGTTTTTCATCTTTGGATTTCATTTCATAGTTTTGTTTTAATCCTTTGTATTTTTTTTGTTCTTTATTATCTGCATTCAACCTATCTTTTTTCATCAAAAAAACAAGAGAGCAACATCAATTCGTTATTTAAAAAAGAAGAAGTTAAAAATTTGGTTCGCAAATTTGAAATGTTATAACTTTTAATTCGTGCATCGAAAAAAATATTATAATATGTCAAATTGAAGCTCATTTCGATTCCTAAAAACCAACTGAATAATAGTTTAGGTCCCTACTTTTTTGAAGCCAAATTCCATCATTTACACTACTTACCGCCGTCTTATAATTTCGTGGCACCATATTGCGTGGTTTTCTGTTCTTGTCCTTTAGGGTTCCAATTTTGATCATCATAACCATGTTCATAGCAATTTGAAATTTCTTATTCCTTTTAGTTCTTGGATTCCTAGATTTTTCGCCTAAAGGTTCTGCATAATTTGATATCAATGTCTTGCTTGTTGAAAATAGGTTATCTATCCTCATATAACTATTTTGTCAATTTTACATTTGAAAGTAATTTTTCCCTTGATTGTTTTTTGCTTTCTTAAGTTAAAAAACACCAAATCAGAAAGAAATTTTGTCCGTCAAGTCTTGTGTTTCCTTGTAATTTTGTTCTCATTATTTTTCATCTTTGGATTTCATTTAATAGTTTTGTTTTAATCCTTTGTATTTTTTTTGTTCTTTATTATCTGCATTCAACCTATCTTTTCTAATAAAAAAAACAAGAGAGCAACATCAATTCGCTATTTAAAAAAGAAGAAGTTAAAAATTTGGTTCGCAAATTTAAATTGTTATAACTTTTAATTCGTGCATCGAAAAAACTATTATAATATGTCAAATCGAAGCTCAGCTTGATTCCTAAAAACCAACTAAACAATTGTTTAGGTCTCTACCATTTTGAAGCCAAATTCAATCATTTACACTACTTACCGCCGTCTTATAATTTCGTGGCACCATATTGCGTGGTTTTCTGTTCTTGTCCTTTAGGGTTCCAATTTTGATCATCATAACCATGTTCATAGCAATTTGAAATTTCTTATTCCTTTTAGTTCTTGGATTCCTAGATTTTTCGCCTAAAGGTTCTGCATAATTTGATATCAATGCCTTGCTTGTTGAAAATAGGTTATCTATCTTCATCTATTTATTTTTTCAATTTTACATTTTAAAAAAATTTGTCTTTTGATTGCTTTTTGTGTTCTTAAGTCAAAAATCACAAAAACAGAAAGAAATTTTGTGCGTCAAGTCTTGTGTTTCCTTCCAATTTTGTTGTCATTCTTTTCGTCTTTGGATTTCATTTCGTTGTTTTCTTTAAATTTTTGTATATTTATTTATGTTCTTTGCTTTCTGCGTTCAACCTATCTTTATTCTTCAAAAAAATAAGAGAACTACTGCAGTTTGCAATTTAAAAAATAGCAGGTAATAAATAGGGTCGCAACTTTAAATTGTTACAACTTTTAATTCCTCGATCGAAACAACTATTATAATATGTTAAATCAAAGCTTATTTCGATTCCTAAATAACCACCAAACCAATAGTTAGTTCTCTGCGTTTTTGAAGCCAAATTACATCATTTACCCTGCTTACCGACATCTTAAAATTTTGTGGAACCACATTGCGTAGTTTCTGTGCTTGTCCTTTACGGTTCCAATTTGATCATCTTAACCATTTTCATAGATTTTCAAACTTTCTTATTCCTATGAGTTCCTGGGTTCCTAGGTTTTTCGCCAAAATTATCCGCATAATTTGATATCAATGACTTTGTTGTTGAAAATTGGTGAAAAATATTTGTCTTTTGATTTTTTTTGCTTTCTTAAGTCAAAAATCACAAAAGCTTAAAGAAATTTTGTTCGTCAAGTCTTGTGTTTCCTTGTAATTTTGTTCTCATTGTTTTTCATCTTTGGATTTCATTTCATAGTTTTGTTTTAATCCTTTGAATTTTTTTTGTTCTTTATTATCTACATTCAACCTATCTTTTTTCGTGATAAAACAAGAGAGCAACATCAATTCGCTGTTTAAAAAAAGAAGTTAATAATTTGGTTAGCAAATTTAAGCCGTTATAACTTTTAATTCGTGCATCGAAACAACTATTATAATATGTCAAATCAAAGCTCATTTTGATTCCTAAATAACCACCTAACCAATAGTTACTTCTCTACGTTTTTGAAGCCAAATTACATCATTTACCCTGCTTACCTACATCTTAAAATTTTGTGGAACCACATTGCGTAGTTTCTGTTCTTGTCCTTTACGGTTCCAATTTGATCATCTTAACCATGTTCATAGATTTTCAAACTTTCTTATTCCTATGAGTTCCTGGGTTCCTAGGTTTTTCGCCAAAATTATCCGCATAATTTGATATCAATGCCTTTGTTGTTGAAAATTGGTGAAAAATATTTGTCTTTTGATTTTTTTTTGCTTTCTTAAGTCAAAAATCACAAAAGCTAAAAGAAATTTTGTTCGTCAAGTCTTGTGTTTCCTTGTAATTTTGTTCTCATTGTTTTTCATCTTTGGATTTCATTTCATAGTTTTGTTTTAATCCTTTGTATTTTTTTTGTTCTTTATTATCTGCATTCAACCTATCTTTTTTCATCAAAAAAACAAGAGAGCAACATCAATTCGCTATTTAAAAAAGAAGAAGTTAAAAATTTGGTTCGCAAATTTAAATTGTTATAACTTTTAATTCGTGCATCGAAAAAACTATTATAATATGTCAAATCGAAGCTCAGCTTGATTCCTAAAAACCAACTAAACAATTGTTTAGGTCTCTACCATTTTGAAGCCAAATTCAATCATTTACACTACTTACCGCCGTCTTATAATTTCGTGGCACCATATTGCGTGGTTTTCTGTTCTTGTCCTTTAGGGTTCCAATTTTGATCATCATAACCATGTTCATAGCAATTTGAAATTTCTTATTCCTTTTAGTTCTTGGATTCCTAGATTTTTCGCCTAAAGGTTCTGCATAATTTGATATCAATGACTTTGTTGTTGAAAATTGGTGAAAAATATTTGTCTTTTGACTTTTTTTGCTTTCTTAAGTCAAAAATCACAAAAGCTTAAAGAAATTTTGTTCGTCAAGTGTTGTGTTTCCTTCCAATTGTGTTGCCATTGTTTTCGTCTTTGGATTTCATTTATTGTTTTCTTTAAATTTTTGTATATTTATTTATGTTCTTTGCTTTCTGCGTTCAACCTATCTTTATTATTCAAAAAAATAA
Organism: Hippophae gyantsensis; assembly: GCA_030763125.1. Taxonomy (NCBI): domain Eukaryota; kingdom Viridiplantae; phylum Streptophyta; class Magnoliopsida; order Rosales; family Elaeagnaceae; genus Hippophae; species Hippophae gyantsensis. The sequence continues at coordinate 43,198,587 of CM061030.1, read as the reverse complement.
GAGAACTACTTCAGTTTGCAATTTAAAAAATAGCAGGTAATAAATAGGGTCGCAACTTTAAATTGTTACAACTTTTAATTCCTCGATCGAAACAACTATTATAATATGTTAAATCAAAGCTTATTTCGATTCCTAAATAACCACCAAACCAATAGTTAGTTCTCTGCGTTTTTGAAGCCAAATTACATCATTTACCCTGCTTACCGACATCTTAAAATTTTGTGGAACCACATTGCGTAGTTTCTGTGCTTGTCCTTTACGGTTCCAATTTGATCATCTTAACCATTTTCATAGATTTTCAAACTTTCTTATTCCTATGAGTTCCTGGGTTCCTAGGTTTTTCGCCAAAATTATCCGCATAATTTGATATCAATGACTTTGTTGTTGAAAATTGGTGAAAAATATTTGTCTTTTGATTTTTTTTCATTCTTAATTCGAAAAACACAAAATCAGAAAGAAATTTTTTCTGTCAAGTCTTGTGTTTCCTTGCAATTTGTTGGCCTTGTTTTCCATCTTTGGATTTCATTTCATAGTTTTGTTTAAATCCTTTGTATTTTTTTTGTTCCTTATTTTCTGCATTGAACCTATCTTTCTTCATAAAAAAAAAGAGAGCAACAACAATTCGCTATTTAAAAAAGAAGAATTTAAAATTTTGTTCCCAAATTTAAACTGTTATAACTTTTAATTCGTGCATCGAAAAAACTATTATAATATTTCAAATCGAAACTCAGCTTGATTCCTAAAAACCAACTAAACAGTTGTTTAGGTCTCTACTTTTTTGAAGCCAAATTCCATCATTTACACTACTTACCGCCATCTTATAATTTCATGGCACCATATTGCATACTTTCCTGTTCTTGTCCTTTAGGGTTCCAATATTGATCATCATAACCATGTTCATAGCAATTTGAAATTTTTTATTCCTTTGAGTTCCAGGATTCCTAGGTTTTTTCGCTAAAGGTTCCGCATAATTTGATATCAATGACTTTGTTGTTGAAAATTGGTGAAAAATATTTGTCTTTTGATTTTTTTTGCTTTCTTAAGTCAAAAATCACAAAAGCTAAAAGAAATTTTGTTCGTCAAGTCTTGTGTTTCCTTCCAATTGTGTTGCCATTGTTTTCGTCTTTGGATTTCATTTACTAGTGTTCTTTAAATTTTTGTATATTTATTTATGTTCTTTGCTTTCTGCGTTCAACCTATCTTTGTTCTTCAAAAAAATAAGAGAACTACTGCAGTTTGCAATTTAAAAAATAGCAGGTAATAAATAGGGTCGCAACTTTAAATTGTTACAACTTTTAATTCCTCGATCGAAACAACTATTATAATATGTTAAATCAAAGCTTATTTCGATTCCTAAATAACCACCTAACCAATAGTTAGTTCTCTGCGTTTTTGAAGCCAAATTCCATCATTTACCCTGCTTACCGACATCTTAAAATTTTGTGGAACCACAATGCGTAGTTTTCTGTTCTTGTCCTTTAGGGTTCCGATTTGATCATCTTAACCATGTTCATAGATTTTCAAACTTTCTTATTCCTATGAGTTCCTGGGTTCCTAGGTTTTTCGCCAAAATTATCCGCATAATTTGATATCAATGCCTTTGTTGTTGAAAATTGGTGAAAAATATTTGTCTTTTGATTTTTTTTGCTTTCTTAAGTCAAAAATCACAAAAGCTTAAAGAAATTTTGTTCGTCAAGTCTTGTGTTTCCTTCCAATTGTGTTGCCTTTGTTTCCGTCTTTGGATTTCATTTACTAGTATTCTTTAAATTTTTGTATATTTATTTATGTTCTTTGCTTTCTGCATTCAACCTATCTTTCTTCTTCAAAAAAACAAGAGAACTACTGCAGTTTGCAATTTAAAAAATAGAAGGTAATAAATTGGGTTGCAACTTTTAATTCGTGAATCCAAACAACTATTATAATATGCCAAATCGAAGCACGTTTCGAGTGCTAAAAAACCACCAAACCAATAGTTTAGTTCTCTGAGTTTTTGAAGCCAAATTTAATCATTTACATTGCTTACCGACATCTTAATATTTTGTGGAACCACATTGCGTCTTTTTCTGTTCTTGTCCTTTAGGGTTCCAATTTGATCATCTTAACCATGATCTTTGAAGAATTCAAACTTTCTTATTCCTATAAGTTCCTGGGTTCCTAGGTTTTTCGCCAAAATTATCCGCATTATTTGATATCAATGCCTTTTTTGTGGAAAATTGGTGGAAAATATTTGTCTTTTGATTTTTTTTCTGTCTTAAGTGGAAAATCACAAAAGCTAAAAGAAATTTTGTTCGTCAAGTCTTGTGTTTCCTTCCAATTGTGTTGCCATTGTTTTCGTCTTTGGATTTCATTTACTAGTTTTCTTTAAATTTTTGTATATTTTTTTTGTTCTTTGCTTTCTGCATTCAACCTATCTTTGTTCTTCCAAAAAAACAAGAGAACTACTACAGTTTGCAATTTAAAAAATAGAAGGTAATGATTATGGTTTCAACTTTAAACTGTTACAACTTTTAATTCGTGCATCGAAACAACTATTATAATATGTCAAATCAAAGCTCATTTTGATTCCTAAATAACCACCTAACCAATAGTTAGTTCTCTGCGTTTTTGAAGCCAAATTACATCATTTACCCTGCTTACCGACATCTTAAAATTTTGTGGAACCACATTGCATAGTTTCTGTCCTTGTCCTTTACGGTTCCGATTTGATCATCTTAACCATGTTCATAGATTTTCAAACTTTCTTATTCCTATGAGTTCCTGGGTGCCTAGGTTTTTCGCCAAAATTATCCGCATAATTTGATATCAATGACTTTGTTGTTGAAAATTGGTGAAAAATATTTGTCTTTTGATTTTTTTTGCTTTCTTAAGTCAAAAATCACAAAAGCTAAAAGAAATTTTGTTCGTCAAGTCTTGTGTTTCCATTGTTTTCATCTATGGAATTCATTTACTAGTTTTCTTTAAATTTTTGTGTCTTTTTTTTGTTCTTTGCTTTCTGCATTCAACCTATCTTTCTTCATCAAATTAAAAAGAGAGCAACAACAATTCGCAATTTAAAAAAGAAGAAGTTAAAAATTTGGTACGCAAATTTAAACTGTTATAACTTTTAATTCGTGCATCGAAAAAACTATTATAATATATCAAATCGAAGCTCGTTTCGATAGCTAAAAAACCACCAAACCAATAGTTTGGTTCTCTGAGTTTTTGAAGCCAAATTTAATCGTTTACACTACTTACCGACATCATAAAATATTGTGGAACCACATTGTGTAGTTTTCTATTCTTGTCCTTTAGGGTTCCAATTTGATCATCTTAACCATGATCTGAGCAATTCAAACTTTCTTATTCCTATGAATTCTTGGGTTCCAAGGTTTTTCATATAAAGGATCCGCATAATTTGATATCAATGCCTTTTTTGTTGAAAACACGTTCTCTATCTTCATCTATTTATTTTTTCAATTTTACATTTTAAAAAAATTTGTCTTTTGATTGCTTTTTGTGTTCTTAAGTCAAAAATCACAAAAACAGAAAGAAATTTTGTGCGTCAAGTCTTGTGTTTCCTTCCAATTTTGTTGTCATTCTTTTCGTCTTTGGATTTCATTTCATAGTTTTGTTTTAATCCTTTGTATTTTTTTTGTTCTTTGTTTTTTCTGCATTCAACCTATCTTTATTCTTCAAAAAAACAAGAGAGCAACATCAATTCCCTATTTAATGAAATAGAAGGTAATAATTAGGGTTGCAACTTTAAACTGTTTTAACTTTTAATTCGTGCATCGAAACAGCTATTATATATATCAAATCGTAGCTCGTTTCGATTCCTAAAAAACAACTAAACCAATAGTTTAGTTCTCTACGTTTTAGAAGCCAAATTCCATCATTTACACTACTTATCGACATCTTAAAATTTTGTGGAACCACATTCCTTAGTTTTCTGTTCTTGTCCTTTAGGGTTCCAATTTGATCATCTTAACCATGATCTTAGCAATTCAAACTTTCTTATTCCTATGAGTTCTTGGGTTCCTAGGTTTTTCATATAAAGGATCCGTATAATTTGATATCAATGCCTTTTGTGTTAAAAATTGGTGAAAAAGATTTGTCTTTTGATTTTTTTTTGCTTTCTTAAGTCAAAAATCACAAAAACTTAAAGAAATTTTGTTCTTCAAGTCTTGTGTTTCCTTACAATTTTGTGTTCATTCTTTTCGTCTTTCGATTTCATTTCATAGTTTTCTTTAAATTTTATTATTTTTTTTGTTCTTTATTATCTGCATTCAACCTATCTTTTTTCATGAAAAAACAACAGAGCAACATCAATTCGCTATTTAAAAAAGGAGAAGTTAAAAATTTTGTTCGCAAATTTAAATTGTTATAACTTTTAATTCGTGCACCGAAAAAACTATTATAATATGTCAAATCAAAGCTCACCTTGATTCCTAAAAACCAACTAACCAATAGTTCAGTTCTCTTTGTTTTTGAAGCCAAATTCCATCATTTACACTACTTACCGACATCTTAAAATTTTTTCCAAGAATATTTATTATTTTTCTGTTCTTGTCCTTTAAGTTTCCAATTTGATCATCTTAACCATGTTTATAGCAATTCAAACTTTCTCATTCCTATGAGTTCTTGGCTTCCTAGGTTTTTCGTATAAAGGATCCGCATAATTTGATATCAATGCCTTTGTTGTTGAAAATTGGTGAAAAATATTTGTCATTTGATTTTTTTTGCTTTCTTAAGTCATAAATCACAAAAGCTAAAAGAAATTTTGTTAGTCAAGTCTTGTATTTGCTTCCAATTGTGTTGTCATTGTTTTCGTCTTTGGATTTCATTTACTAGTTTTCTTTAAATTTTTGTATTTTTTTTTGTTTTTTGTTTTCTGTGTTCAACCTATCTTTATTCTTCAAAAAAAACAAGAGAGCAACATCAATTCGCTATTTAAAAAAGCAGAAGTTAAAAATTTTGTTCGCAAATTTAAATTGTTATAACTTTTAATTCGTGCATCGAAACAACTATTATAATATATCAAATCGAAGCTCGTTTCGATAGATAAAAAACCACCAAACCAATAGTTTGGTTCTCTGAGTTTTTGAAGCCAAATTTAATCGTTTACACTACTTACCGACATCATAAAATATTGTGGAACCACATTGTGTAGTTTTCTATTCTTGTCCTTTAGGGTTCCAATTTGATCATCTTAACCACGATCTGAGCAATTCAAACTTTCTTATTCCTATGAGTTCTTGGATTCTTAGATTTTTCGCCTAAAGGTTATGCATAATTTGATATCAATGCCTTGCTTGGTTAAAATAGGTTATCTATCTTCACATAACTATTTTGTCAATTTTACATTTGAAAGTAATTTTTCCCTTGATTGTTTTTTGGTTTCTTAAGTCCAAAAACACAAAATCAGAAAGAAATTTTGTCCGTCAAGTCTTGTGTTTCCTTGTAATTTTGTTCTCATTATTTTTCATCTTTGGATTTCATTTAATAGTTTTGTTTTAATGCTTTGTATTTTTTTTTGTTCTTTATTATCTGCATTCAACCTATATTTTCTAATAAAAAAAACAAGAGAGCAACATCAATTCGCTATTTAAAAAAGAAGAAGTTAAAAATTTGGTTCGCAAATTTAAATTGTTATAACTTTTAATTCGTGCATCGAAAAAACTATTATAATATGTCAAATCGAAGCTCGTTTCGATAGCTAAAAAACCACCAAACCAGTAGTTTGGTTCTCTGAGTTTTTGAAGCCAAATTTAATCGTTTACACTACTTACCGACATCATAAAATATTGTGGAACCACATTGCGTAGTTTTCTATTCTTGTCCTTTAGGGTTCCAATTTGATCATCTTAACCATGATCTGAGCAATTCAAACTTTCTTATTCCTATGAATTCTTGGGTTCCAAGGTTTTTCATATAAAGGATCCGCATAATTTGATATCAATGCCTTTTTTGTTGAAAATACGTTCTCTATCTTCATCTATTTATTTTTTCAATTTTACATTTTAAAAAAATTTGTCTTTTGATTGCTTTTTGTGTTCTTAAGTCAAAAATCACAAAAACAGAAAGAAATTTTGTGCGTCAAGTCTTGTGTTTCCTTCCAATTTGGTTGTCATTGTTTTCGTCTTTGGATTTCATTTCATTGTTTTCTTTAAATTCTTTGTATCTTTTTTTTGTTCTTTGTTTTCTCAGTTAAACCTATCTTTGTTATTCAAGAAAACAAGAGAGTTACTGCAGTTCGCAATTTAAAAAGAAGATGGTAATAATTAGGGTTGCAACTTTAAACTGTTATAACTTTTAATTCGTGCATCGAAACAACTATTATAATATATCAAATCGAAGCTCGTTTCGATGGCTAAAAAACCACCAAACCAGTAGTTTGGTTCTTTGAGTTTTTGAAGCCAAATTTAATCCTTTACACTACTTACCGACATCATAAAATATTGTGGAACCACATTGCGTAGTTTTCTATTCTTGTCCTTTAGGGTTCCAATTTGATCATCTTAACCATGATCTGAGCAATTCAAACTTTCTTATTCCTATTATTTCTTGGGTTCCTAGGTTTTTTGTATATAGGATCCGCATAATTTAATATCAATGCCTCTTTTGTTGAAAATAGGTTATCTATCTTCATATATTTATTTTTTCAATTTTATATTTTAAAAATATTTGTCTTTTGATTGTTTTTTGTGTTCTTAAGTCAAAAGTCACAAAGGCAAAAAGAAATTTTGTTCGTCAAGTCATGTGTTTCCTTCCAATTTTGTTGTCATTGTTTTCGTCTTTGGATTTCATTTCATTGTTTTCTTTAAATCCTTTGTATTTTTTTTGTTCTTTATTTTCTACATTTAACTTATCTTTTTTCATCAAAAAAACAATAGAGCAACAACAATTCGTTTTTTTTAAAAAGAAGTTAATAATTTTGTTTGCAAATTTAAACTGTTATAACTTTTAATTCGTGCATCAAAAAAACAATCATTATAGGTCAAATCGAAGCTAATTTCGATTCCTAAAAACCAACTGAACCAACAGTTTAGATATCACTTTTTTGAAGGCAAATTCCATCATTTACACTACTTACCGCAGTCTTAAAGTTTGGTGGCACCATATTGCATTGTTTTGTGTTCTTGTTCTTTACGGTTCCAATTTGATCATCTTAACCATGTTCTTAGCAATTCAAACTTTCCAATTATTTTGAGTTCCTAGATTCCTAGGTTGTTCACCTAAATGATCCACATCATCTGAGATCAATGCCTTGGTTTATGAAAATAGATTATCTATCTTCATTTATCTATTTTTTGAATTTTACATTTTAAAAATATTTGTCCTTTGATTGTTTTTTGCTTTCTTAAGTCCAAAAACACAAAATCAGAAAGAAATTTTGTCCGTCAAGTCTTGTGTTTCCTTGTAATTTTGTTCTCATTGTTTTTCATCTTTGGATTTCATTTCATAGTTTTGTTTTAATCCTTTGTATTTTTTTTTGTTCTTTATTATCTGCATTCAACCTATCTTTTTTCATCAAAAAAACAAGAGAGCAACATCAATTCATTGTTTAAAAAAAAGAAGGTAATAATTAGGGTTGCAACTTTAAACTGTTATAACTTTTAATTCGTGCATCGAAACAACTATTAAAATATATAAAATCGAAGCTCGTTTCGATTCCTAAAAAACCACCAAACCAATATTTAGTTCTCTGCGTTTTTGAAGCCAAATTCCATTATTTACACTACTTACCGACATCATAAAATTTTGTGGAACCACATTGCGTAGTTTTCTGTTCTTGTAATTTAGGGTTCCAATTTGATTACCTTAACCATGATCTGAGCAATTCAAACTTTCTTATTCCTATTATTTCTTGGGTTCCTAGGTTTTTTGTATATAGGATCCGCATAATTTAATATCAATGCCTCTTTTGTTGAAAATAGGTTATCTATCTTCATATATTTACCTTTTCAATTTTATATTTTAAAAATATTTGTCTTTTGATTGTTTTTTGTGTTCTTAAGTCAAAAGTCACAAAGGCAAAAAGAAATTTTTTCCGTCAAGTCTTGTGTTTCCTTGCAATTTGTTGTCATTGTTTTCCATCTTTGGATTTCATTTCATAGTTTTGTTTTAATCCTTTGTCTTTTTTTTTGTTCTTTATTATCTGCATTCAACCTATCTTTTTTCATGAAAAAAGAAGAGAGCAACATCAATTCGCTCTTTAAAAAAAAGAAGTTAATAATTTGGTTTTAAAATTTAAACTGTCATACCTTTTAATTCGTGTATCGAAAAAACTATCATTATAGGTCAAATCGAAGCTCATTTAGATTCCTAAAAACCAACTGAACCAATAGTTTAGTTCTCCACATTTTTGAAGACAAATTCCATCATTTACACTACTTACCGACATCTTAAAATTTTGTGGAACCACATTGCGTTGTTTTCTGTTCTTGTCCTTTAGGGTTCCGATTTGATCATCTTAACCACGTTCATAGATTTTCAAACTTTCTTATTCTTATAAGTTCCTGTGTTCCTTGGTCTTTTGCAAAAATTATCTGCATGATTTGATATCAATGCCTTGCTTGTTGAAAATAGGTTATCTATTTTCACATAACTATTTTTTCAATTTTATATTTGAAAATAATTTGTCCCTTGATTGTTTTTTGCTTTCTTAAGTTAAAAAACACCAAATCAGAAAGAAATTTTGTCCGTCAAGTCTTGTGTTTCCTTGTAATTTTGTTCTCATTATTTTTCATCTTTGGATTTCATTTAATAGTTTTGTTTTAATCCTTTGTATTTTTTTTGTTCTTTATTATCTGCATTCAACCTATCTTTTCTAATAAAAAAAACAAGAGAGCAACATCAATTCGCTATTTAAAAAAGAAGAAGTTAAAAATTTGGTTCGCAAATTTAAATTGTTATAACTTTTAATTCGTGCATCGAAACAACTATTATAATATATCAAATCGAAGCTCGTTTCGATAGCTAAAAAACCACCAAACCAATAGTTTGGTTCTCTGAGTTTTTGAAGCCAAATTTAATCGTTTACACTACTTACCGACATCATAAAATATTGTGGAACCACATTGTGTAGTTTTCTATTCTTGTCCTTTAGGGTTCCAATTTGATCATCTTAACCATGATCTGAGCAATTCAAACTTTCTTATTCCTATGAATTCTTGGGTTCCAAGGTTTTTCATATAAAGGATCCGCATAATTTGATATCAATGCCTTTTTTGTTGAAAACACGTTCTCTATCTTCATCTACTTATTTTTTCAATTTTACATTTTAAAAAAATTTGTCTTTTGATTGCTTTTTGTGTTCTTAAGTCATAAATCACAAAAGAAGATAGAAATTGTGTGCTTCAAGTTATGTGTTCCCTTGCAATTTTGTTGTCATTGTTTTCGTCTTTGGATTTCATTTCGTAGTTTTTGTTAAATTTTTTGTATCTTTTTTTTTGTTCTTTATTTTATGTGTTCAACCTATCTTTATTCTTCAAAAAAACAAGTGAGCTACTGCAGTTTGTAGTTTAAAGCAAAGAAGTTAATAATTTGTGTTGCAAATTTAAACTGTTATAACTTTTAATTCCTGCATTGGAAAAACTATTATAATATATCAAATCCAAGCTCGTTTTGATTCATAAAAAACCACCAAACCAATAGTTTGGTTCTCTGAGTTTTTGAAGCCAAATTTAATCGTTTACACTACTTACCGACATCATAAAATATTGTGGAACCACATTGTGTAGTTTTCTATTCTTGTCCTTTAGGGTTCCAATTTGATCATCTTAACCATGTTCTTAGCAATTCAAACTTTCTCATTGCTATGAGTTCCTAGGTTTCTAGGTTTTTCGCTAAAGGTTATAATTTGATATCAATGCCTCTTTTGTTGAAAATACGTTCTCTATCTTCATCTATATATTTTTTGAATTTTATATTTGAAAATAATTTGTCCCTTGATTTATTTTTGCTTTCTTAAGTTAAAAAACACCAAATCAGAAAGAAATTTTGTCCGTCAAGTCTTGTGTTTCCTTGTAATTTTGTTCTCATTGTTTTTCATCTTTGGATTTCATTTCATAGTTTTGTTTTAATCCTTTGTATTTTTTTGTTCTTTATTATCTGCATTCAACCTATCTTTTTTCATCAAAAAAACAAGAGAGCAACATCAATTCGTTATTTAAAATAGAAAAAGTTAATAATTTTGGTTTTGCAAATTTAAACTGATATACCTTTTAATTCATGCATCGAAAAAAATATTATAATATGTCAAATCAAAGCTCATTTCGATTCCTAAAAACCAATTGAACCAATAGTTTAGGTCTCTACTTTTTTGAAGCCAAATTCCATCATTTACACTACTTACCGCCGTCTTTAAATTTTGTGGAACCACATTGCGTAGTTTTCTGTTCTTGTAATTTAGGGTTCCAATTTGATTACCTTAACCATGATCTGAGCAATTCAAACTTTCTTATTCCTATTATTTCTTGGGTTCCTAGGTTTTTTGTATATAGGTACCGCATAATTTAATATCAATGCCTCTTTTGTTGAAAATAGGTTATCTATCTTCATATTTTAACTTTTATCAATTTTATACTTTAAAAATATTTGTCTTTTGATTGTTTTTTGTGTTCTTAAGTCAAAAGTCACAAAGGCAAAAAGAAATTTTGTTCGTCAAGTCATGTGTTTCCTTCCAATTTTGTTGTCATTGTTTTCGTCTTTGGATTTCATTTCATTGTTTTCTTTAAATTCTTTGTATATTATTTTTGTTCTTTGCTTTCTGCGTTCAACCTATCTTTCCTCCTCAAGAAAACAAGAGAGCAACAACAATTAATTTAAAAAAGAAGTTAATAATTTGGTTTGCAACTTTAAATTGTTATAACTTTTAATTGGTGCATCGAAACAACTCTTATAATATGTCATATCAAAGCTCATTTCGATTCTTAAATAACCAACTAACCAATAGTTTGGTTCTCTGAGTTTTTGAAGCCAAATTTAATCGTTTACACTACTTACCGACATCTGAAAATATTGTGGAACCACATTGCGTAGTTTTCTATTCTTGTCCTTTAGGGTTCCAATTTGTTCATCTTAACCATGATCTGAGCAATTCAAACTTTCTTATTCCTATGAATTCTTGGGTTCCAAGGTTTTTCATATAAAGGATCCGCATAATTTGATAACAATGCCTTTTTTGTTGAAAATACGTTCTCTATCTTCATCTATTTATTTTTTCAATTTTACATTTTAAAAAAATTTGTCTTTTGATTGCTTTTTGTGTTCTTAAGTCAAAAATCACAAAAACAGAAAGAAATTTTGTGCGTCAAGTCTTGTGTTTCCTTCCAATTGTGTTGCCATTGTTTTCGTCTTTGGATTTCATTTACTAGTTTTCTTTAAATTTTAGTATATTTTTTTTGTTCTTTGTTTTCTGCGTTCAACCTATCTTTATTCTTCAAAAAAAACAAGATAACTACTACAGTTTGCAATTTAAAAAATAGAAGGTAATAATTATGGTTTCAACTTTAAACTGTTACAACTTTTAATTCGTGAATCGAAGCAACTATTATAATGTGTCAAATCAAAGCTCATTTCGATTCCTAAATAACCCCTTAACTAATAGTTACTTCTCTGTGTTTTTGAAGCCCAATTACATCATTTACCCTTCTTACCGACATCTTTAAATTTTGTGGAACCACATTGCGTTGTTTTCTGTTCTTGTCCTTTAGGGTTCCGATTTGATCATCTTAACCATGTTCATAGATTTTCAAACTTTCTTTTTCCTATGAGGTCCTGGGTTCCTAGGTTTTTCGCCTAAATTATTCGTATAATTTGATATCAATGCCTTTGTTGTTGAAAATTTGTGAAAAATATTTGTCTTTTGATTTTTTTTCCTTTCTTAAGGCAAAAATCACAAAAGCTAAAGGAAATTTTGTTCATCAAGTCTTGTGTTTCCTTCCAATTGTGTTGCCATTGTTTTCGTCTTTGGATTTCATTTACTAGTTTTCTTTAAATTTTAGTATATTTTTTTTGTTCTTTGTTTTCTGCGTTCAACCTATCTTTATTCTTCAAAAAAAACAAGAGAACTACTACAGTTTGCAATTTAAAAAATAGAAGGTAATAATTATGGTTTCAACTTTAAACTGTTACAACTTTTAATTCGTGAATCGAAGCAACTATTATAATATGTCAAATCAAAGCTCATTTCGATTCCTAAAAACCTTCAAACCAATTGTTTAGTTCTCTACTTTTTTCAAGACAAATTCCATCATTTACACTACTTACCGATGTATTAAAATTTTGTAGGACCATATTGCGTTGTTTTATTTTCTTTTCCTTTAGGGTTCCAATTTGATCATCTTAACCATGTTCATAGCAATTTGAAATTTCTTATTCCTTTGAGTTCCTGGATTCCTAGGTTTTTTGCCTGAAGGTTCCGCATAATTTGATATCAATGGCTTGCTTGTTGAAAATAGGTTATCTATCTTAATATAACTATTTTGTCAATTTTACATTTGAAAGTAATTTTTCCCTTGATTGTTTTTTGCTTTCTTAAGTCAAAAAACACAAAATCAGAAAGAAATTTTGTCCTTCAAGTCTTGTGTTTCCATGCAATTTTGTTCTCATTGTTTTTCGTCTTTGGATTTCATTTCATAGTTTTGTTTAAATCCATTGTTTTTTTTGTTCTTTGCTTTCTTCGTTCAACCTATCTTTATTCTTCAAAAAAATAAGAGAACTACTTCAGTTGCAATTTAAAAAATAACAGTTAATAAATAGGGTCGCAACTTTAAATTGTTACAACTTTTAATTCCTCGATCGAAACAACTATTATAATATGTTAAATCAAAGCTTATTTCGATTCCTAAATAACCACCAAACCAATAGTTAGTTCTCTACGTTTTTGAAGCCAAATTACATCATTTACCCTTCTTACCGACATCTTTAAATTTTGTGGAACCACATTGCGTTGTTTTCTGTTCTTGTCCTTTAGGGTTCCGATTTTATCCTCTTAACCATGTTCATAGATTTTCAAACTTTCTTATTCCTTTGAGTTCCTGGGTTCCAAGGTTTTTCGCCTAAAGGGTGCACATAATTTGATATCAATGCCTTAGTTGTTGAAAATAGGTTATCTATCTTCATATATCTATTTTTTCAATTTTACATTTGAAATTTGTCCGGTGATTTTTTTTTGCTCTCTTAAGTCACAAATCACAAAATAAGAAGGAAATTTTGTCCTTCAAGTCTTGTGTTTCCTTCCAATTTTGTTGTCATTATTTTCGCCTTTGGATTTCATTTCATAGTTTCCTTTAAATTCTTTGTATATTTTTTTTGTTCTTTGCTTTCTACCTACGATCAACCTGTCTTTGTTCTTCCAAAAACAAGAGAACTACTACAGTTTGCAATTTAATGAAAAAGAAGGTAATAATTAGGGTTGCAACTTTAAACTGTTTTAACTTTTAATTCGTGCATCGAAACAACTATTATAATATATCAAATCGAAGCTCGTTTCGATTGCTAAAAAACCACTGAACCAATAGTTTAGTTCTCTGCGTTTTTGAAGCCAAATTCCATCATTTACACTACTTACCGACGTCTTAAAGTTTTGTGGCTCCATATTGCGTAGTTTTATGTTCTTGTCTTTTAGGGTTCCAATTTGATCATCTTAACCATGTTCTTAGCAATTCAAACTTTCTTATTCCTTGGGATTTCTAGGTTCCTAGGTTTTTTGCCTAAAGGGTTCGCATAATTTGATATTTATGGCTTGGCTGTTCAAAATAGGTTATCTATCTTCATGTATCTAATTTTTCAATTTTACATTTGAAAAATATTTGTCCTATGTTGTTTTCTACTTTTTTAAGTCACAATCACCAAGAAGAAATAAATTTTGTCCTTCAAGTCTTGTGTTTATTAGCAATTTTAATGTCATTGGTTTTTTGTCTGGAATTCATTTTGTTGTTTTCTTTAATTCTTTGTATCTTCTTTTTGTTCTTTGTCTTCTACGTTCAACCTATCTGTGTTCTTCAAAAAAACAAGACAGCTACTACAGTTCGCAGTTTAAAAGGAAGAAGTTAATAATTAGGGTAGCAAGTTTAAACTGTGATAAATTTTAATTCGTGCATCGGAACAACTATTATAGTATATTAAATCGAATCTCGTTCTGATTCGTAAAAAACCATAGAACCATTAGTTTAGTTCTCCACATTTTTGAAGGCAAATTCCATCATTTACACTACTTACTGATATCTGAAAATTTTGTGGAAGAATATTTAGTATTTTTCTGTTCTTGTCCGTTGAGGTTCCAATTTGATCATCTTAACCATGTTCATAGCAATTCAAACTTTCTCATTCCTATGAGTTCCTAGGTTTCTAGTTTTTTCGTTTAAAGGATCAACATAATTTAATATCAATGCCTTTTTTGTTGAAAATACGTAATCTATCTTCATATATTTATTTTTTCAATTTTATATTTTAAAAATACTTGTCTTTTGATTGTTTTTTGTGTTCTTAAGTCAAAAATCACAAAAACATAAAGAAATTTTGTGGGTCAAGTCTTGTGTTTCCTTCCAATTTTGTTGTCATTGTTTTTGCCTTTGGATTTCATTTCATGGTTTCCTTCAAATTCTTTGTATCTTTTTTTTGTTCTTTATTTTCTCACTTAAACCTATCTTTGTTATTCAAGAAAACAAGAGAGCTACTGCAGTTCACAATTTAAAAAAAAGAAGGTAATAATTAGGGTTGCAACTTTAAACTGTTATAACTTTTAATTCGTGCATCGAAACAACTATTATAATATATCAAATCGAAGCTCATTTCGATTGCTAAAAAACCACCAAACCAATAGTTTAGTTCTCTGAGTTTTTGAAGCCAAATTTAATCGTTTACACTGCTTACCGACATCTGAAAATTTTGTGGAAGAATATTTAGTTTTTCTATTCTTTTCCTTTAGTATTCCAATTTGATCATCTTAACCATGTTCATAGCAATTCAAACTTTCTCATTCCTATGAGTTCCTAGGTTTCAAGGATTTTTGTATAAAGGATCCGCATAATTTGATATCAATGCCTCTTTTGTTGAAAATAGGTTATCTATCTTCATATATTTATTTTTTCAATTTTACATATGAAAAAATATGTCCCTTGATTGTTTTTTGATTTCTTAAGTCAAAAAATCACAAAAGAAGAAAGAAATTTTGCCCTTCAAATCTTGTGTTTCCTTGTAATTTTGTTGTCATTGTCTTCATCTTAGGATTTCATTTCGTAGTTTTCCTTAAATTGTTTGTATCTCTTTTTGTTCTGTTTTTTTTGCATTCAACTTATCTTTTCTCTTCAAAAAAACAAGAGAGCTACAGTAGTTCGCAGTTTAAAAAATAAGTTAATGATTAGGGTTGTACCTTTAAACTGTTATAACTTTTAATTCGTGCAACGAAACAACAATTATAATATATCCAATCGAAGCTAGTTTCGATTCCTAAAAAACCATCGAACCCATAGTTTAGTTCTCCATGTTTTTCAAGACAAATTCCATTGTTTACACTACTTACCAACATCTTAATATTTGGTGGCACCATATTGCGTTTTTTTTGTTCTTGTTCTCTACGGTTCAAATTTGATCATCTTAACTATGTTCTTAGTAATTCAAAATTTCCTATTCCTTTGAGTTCCTAGATTCCTAGGTTTTTCGCCTAAAGGTTTTGCATAATTTGATATCAATGTCTTGCTTGTTGAAAATAGGTTATCTATCTTAATATAACTATTTTGTCAATTTTACATTTGAAAGTAATTTTTCCCTTGATTGTTTTTTTGCTTTCTTAAGTTAAAAAACACCAAATCAGAATGAAATTTTGTCCGTTAAGTCTTGTGTTTCCTTGTAATTTTGTTGTCATTGTTTTTCATCTTTGGTTTTCATTTCATAGTTTTCTTTAAATTTTAAAATATTTTTTTTGTTCTTTGTCTTCTACGTTCAACCTATTTGTGTTCTTCAAAAAAACAAGAGAACTACTGCAGTTCGTAGTTTAAAAAAAATGAAGTTAACACTTAGGGTTGTATAACTTTTAATTCGTGTAATGAAACAACAATTATAATATATCCAATCGAAGTCCCTTTCGATTCTTAAAAACGTTCAAACCAATAGTTTAGTTCCCAACATTTTTCAAGACAAATTCTATTGTTTACACTACTCACCAACATCTTAAAGTTTGGTGGCACCATATTGCATTGTTTTGTGTTCTTGTTCTTTACGGTTCCAATTTGATCATCTTAACCATGTTCTTAGCAATTCAAACTTTCTTATTCCTTTGAGTTTCTAGGTTCCTAGGTTTTTTGCCTAAAGGGTCCGCATAATTTGATATCAATGCCTTGGTTGTTGAAAATAGGTTATCTATCTTCATATATCTATTTTTTTCAATTTTACATTTGAAAAAAATTTGTCCCTTGATTGTTTTTTGCTTTCTTAAGTCACAAATCACAAAAGAATAAAGAAATTTTGTCCTTCAAATCTTGTGTTTCCTTGCAATTTTGTTGTCATTGTCTTCATCTTGGGATTTCATTTCATAGTTTTCTTTAAATTATTTGTATCTTTTTTCTGTTCTGTGTTTTCGGCGTTTAACTTATCTTTATTCTTCAAAAAAACAAGAAAGCTAAATGTAGTTCGCAGCTAAAAAAAAGAAGTTAATAATTAGGGTTTTAACTTTAAATTGTTATAACTTTTAATTCGTGCGTCGAAACAATTATTATAATAAATCAACTCAAAGCTCGTTTCGATTCCTAAAAACCATCGAACCAATAGTTTAGTTCACCATGTTTTTGAAGCCAAATTCCGTCGTTTACACTACTTATAGACATCTTAAAGTTTGGTGGCACCATATTACATTGTTTTCTTTCTTGTCCTTTAGGGTTCCAATTTGATCATCTTAACCATGTTCTAAGTGATCCAAATTTTATTACTCTTTTGAGTTCCTAGATTCCTAGGTTTTTCGCCTAAAGGTTCTGTATAATTTGATATCAATGTCTTGCTTGTGGAAAATAGTTTATCTATCTTCATATAACTATTTTTTCAACTTTACGTTTGAAAATAATTTTTCCCTTGAGTGTTTTTTGCTTTCTTAAGTCAAAAAACAAAAAATCAGAGTGAAATTTTAATCGTCAAGTCTTGTGTTTCCTTCCAATTTTGTTGTCATTGTTTTTCGTCTTTGGATTTCATTTCATAGTTTTGTTTAAATCCTCTGTATTTTTTTTCTTTATTTTCTGCATTCAACCTATCTTTTCTAATAAAAAAAAACAAGAGAGCAACATCAATTCGCTATTTAAAAAAGAAGAAGTTAAAAATTTGGTTCGCAAATTTAAACTGTTATAACTTTTAATTCGTGCATCGAAAAAACTATTATAATATGTCAAATCGAAGCTCATTTCGATTCCTAAAAACCAACTGAACCAATAGTTTAGGTCTCTACTTTTTTGAAGCCAAATTCCATCATTTACACTACTTACCACCGTCTTATAGTTTCGTGGCACCATTTTGCGTAGTTTTCTGTTCTTGTCCTTTAGGGTTCAAATTTGATCATCATAACCATGTTCATAGCAATTTGAAATTTCTTATTCCTTTGAGTTCCTGGATTCCTAGGTTTTTCGCCTAAAGGTTTTGTATAATTTGATATCAATGTCTTGCTTGTTGAAAATAGGTTATCTATCTTCATATAACTATTTTGTCAATTTTACATTTGAAAGTAATTTTTCCCTTGATTGTTTTTTGCTTTCTTAAGTTACAAATCACAAAAGAGAAAAGAAATTTTGTCCTTCAAGTCATGTGTTTCCTTGCAATTTTGTTGTCATTGGTTTCATCTTTGAATTTCATTTCGTTGTTTTCTTTAAATTCTTTGTATTTTCTTTTTGTTCTTTGTTTTCTGCATTAAACCTATCTTTATTCTTCAAAAAAACAAGAGAACTACTACAGTTCGCAACTTTAAAAAAAGAAGTTAATAATTAGGGTTGCAAATTAAAACTGTTATAAGTTTTAATTCGTGCTTTGAAACAACTATTATAATATATTAAATCGAAGCTTGTTTCGATTCGTAAAAAACCATCAAACCAATAGTTTAGTTCTCCACATTTTTGAAGAAAAATTCCATCATTTACACTACTTACCCACGTCTTAATGTTTCATGGCCCCATATTGCATTATTCTCTGTTCTTGTGCTTTAGGGTTCCAATTTGATCATCTTAACCATGTTCTTAGTGATTCAAACTTTCTTACTCCTTTGAGTTCCTAGATTCCTATTTTTTTTTCCTAAAGGTTCTGCATAATTTGGTATCAATGCCTTTCTTGTTGAAAATAGGTTATCTATCTTCATATAACTATTTTGTCAATTTTAAATTTGAAAGTAATTTGTCCCTTGATTGTTTTTTGCTTTCTTAAATCACAAATCACAAAAGAAGAAAGAAATTTTGTCCTTCAAGTCTTGTGTTTTCTTGCAATTTTATTGTCTTTTTTTTCCTGTTTGGATTTCATTTCTTAGTTTTCTTTAAATTCTTTGTATGATGTTTTTGTTCTTTGTATTCTACGTTCAACCTATCTTTATTCTTCAAACAAATAAGAGAGTTACTGCAGTTCATAGTTTAAAAAAAAGAAGTTAATAATTAGGGTTGCAACTTTAAATTTTTATTAGTTTTAAATGGTGTATCGAAACAACTATTATAATATATCAAATCGAAGCTCGTTTCTATTCCTAAAAAATCACTAAACCAATAGTTGAGTTCTGTGTGTTTTTGAAGCCAAATTTAATCGTTTACACTACTTACCGACATCTTAAAGTTTGGTGGCACCATATTGCGTTGTTTTCTTTTCTTGTCTTTTAGGGTTCCAATATGATCATCTTAACCATGTTCATAGCATTTCAAACTTTCTTATTCCTTTGACTTCCTGGATTCCTAGATTTTTCGCCAAAAGGTTTTGTATAATTTGATATCAATGTCTTGCTTGTTGAAAATAGGTTATCTATCTTCATATAACTATTTTGTCAATTTTACATTTGAGAGTAATTTTTCCCTTGATTGTTTTTTGCTTTCTTAAGTCAAAAACACAAAATCACAAAGAAATTTTGTCCGTCAAGGCTTGTGTTTCCTTCCAATTTTGTTGTCATTGTTTTTCTTCTTTGGATTTCATTTCATAGTTTTTTTTAAATCCTCTGTATTTTTTTTTCTTTATTTTCGGCATTCAACCTACCTTTCTTCATCAGAAAAACAAGAGAGCAACAACAATTCGCTGTTTAAGAAAAATAAGTTAATAACTTGGGTTGCAACTTTAAATTGTTATAACTTTTTCTTCGTGCAATGAAAAAATTATTATAATATATCAAATCGAATATCGTTTCGATTCCTAAAAAACTACTAAACCAAAAGTGTAGTAATCTGCATTTTTCATGCCAAATTCTATCATTTTCACTACTTACATACATCTTAATGTTTGGTGGCACCATATTGCATTGTTTTCTTTTCTTGTCCTTTAGGGTTCCAATTTGATCATCTTAACCATGTTTTTAGCAATTCAAAATTTCTTATTACTAGGTTTTTCACCTAAAGGATCCGCATAATTTGATATCAATGCCTTGGTTGTTTAAAATAGTTTAATTATCTTCATATGTTTATTTTTTCAATTTTACAATAGAAAAATATTTGTTCTTTGATTGTTTTTATTGTCTTAAATCAGAAATCACAAAAGAAGAAAGAAATTTTGCCCTTCAAGTCTTGTGTTTTCTTGCAATTGTATGGTCAATGTTTTCGTGTTTGGATTTCATTTCATAGTTTTCTTTAAATTCTATGTATATTTTTTTTGTTCTTTGTTTTATGCATTGAAACGATCTTTATTCTTCAAAAAGCCAAGAGTGCTACTACAGTTCGTAATTTAAAAAAAAGAAGTTAATAATTAGGGTTGCAACTTTAAATTATTATACCTTTTTCTTCTGGCAAGGAAACAACTATTATAACATATAGAATCGAACCTCGTTTCGATTCCTAAAAAACCGATGAACCAATAGTTTATTAATCTGCATTTTTCAAGCCAAATTCCATCATTTACACTACTTACATACGTGTTAATGTTTGGTGGCACCATATTGCATTGTTTTATGTTCTTGTCCTTTAGGGGTCCAATTTTATCTTCTTAACCATGTTCTTAGCAATTCATTCTTTCTTATTCCTTTGAGTTCCTATATTCTTAGGTTTTTCGCCCAAAGGTTTTGCATAATTTGATATCAATGTCTTGCTTGTTGAAAATAGGTTATCTATCTTAATATAACTATTTTGTCAATTTTACATTTGAAAGTAATTTTTCCCTTGATTGTTTTTTGGTTTCTTAAGTCCAAAAACACAAAATCAGAAAGAAATTTTGTCCGTCAAGTCTTGTGTTTTAAGCCAATTTTGTTGTGATTGTTTTTCTTGTTTGGATTTAATTTCATAGTTTTGTTTAAATCCTTTGTATTTTTTTTGTTCCTTATTTTCTGCATTGAACCTATCTTTCTTCATCAAACAAAAAAAAACAGAGAGCAATAACAATTCGCTATTTTAAAAAAAGAGTTAAAAATTTGGTTCGCAAATTTAAATTGTTATAAATTTTAATTCGTGCATCGAAAAAACTATTATAATATGTCAAATCGAAGCTCAACTTGTTTCCTAAAAACCAACTAAACCAATTGTTTAGCTCTCTACTTTTTCGAAGCCAAATTCCATCATTTACACTACTTACCTTCATCTTAATGTTTTGTGTCACAATATTGCATTGTTTTTAGTACTTGTCCTTTAGGGTTCCAATTTGATCATCTTAACCTTGTTCTTAGCCATTTAAACTTTCTTATTCCTTTGAATTACTAGGTTACAAGCTTGTTTGCCTGAAGGTTCCGCATAATTTGATATCAATAGCTTGCTTGTTGAAAATAGGTTATCTATCTTAATATAACTATTTTGTCAATTTTACAT
Organism: Hippophae gyantsensis; assembly: GCA_030763125.1. Lineage (NCBI taxonomy): Eukaryota > Viridiplantae > Streptophyta > Magnoliopsida > Rosales > Elaeagnaceae > Hippophae > Hippophae gyantsensis. The sequence continues at coordinate 43,177,654 of CM061030.1, read as the reverse complement.
TTGAAAGTAATTTTTCCCTTGATTGTTTTTCGCTTTCTTAAGTCCAAAAACACAAAATAAAAAAAGAAATTTTATCCGTCAAGTCTTTTGTACCTTTGCAATTTTGTTGTCAATGTTTTTCGTCTTTGGATTTCATTTCATAGTTTTGTTTAAATCCTTTGTATTTTTTTGTTCCTTATTTTCTACATTCAACCTATCTTTCTTCATCGAAAAAAGAGAGAGGAACAACAATTGCAATTTAAAAAAAAGAAGTTAATAATTAGGGATGCAACTTTAAATTGTTATAACTTTTTCTTCGTGCATCAAAACAACTATTATAATATATCAAATCAAAGCTCGTTTTGATTCCTAAAAAACAACAGAACCAATAGTTTGGTAATCTTCATTTTTAAAGCTAAATTCCATCATTTACACTACTTACGTACGTTTTAATGTTTGCTGGCACCATATTGCATTGTTTTCTGTTCTTGTCCGTTAAGGTTCCAATTTGATCATCTTAACCATGTTCATAGCAATTCAAACTTTCTCATTCCTATGAGTTCCTAGGTTTCTAGGTTTTTCGTATAAAGGATCAGCATAATTTAATATCAATGCCTTTTTTGTTGAAAATACGTTATCTATCTTCATATATTTATTTTTTCAATTTTATATTTTAAAAATATTTGTCTTTTGATTGCTTTTTGTGTTCTTAAGTCAAAAATCACAAAAACAGAAAGAAATTTTGTTCGTCAAGTCTTGTGTTTCCTTCCAATTTTGTTGTCATTGTTTTCGTCTTTGGATTTCATTTTGTTGTTTTATTTAAATTCTTTGTATCTTTTTTTGTTCTATGTTTTCTGCATTCAACCTATCTTTTTTCTTCAAAAAAAGAAGAGAGCTACTGTTGTTCGCAGTTAAAAAACAAGAAGTTAATAATAAGGTTGCAACTTCAAACTGTTATAACATTTAATTCGTGCATCGATACTACGATTATAATATATCAAATCGAAGCTCGTTTCAATTCCTAAAAAACCGCCTAACCAATAGTTTAGTTCTCCACTTTTTTAATGACAAATTCCATCGTTTACACTACTTACCGACGTCTTAAAGTTTGATGGCACCATATTGCGTTGTTTTCTGTTCTTGTCCTTTAGCGTTCTAATTTAATCATCTTAACCATGTTCATAGCAATTCAAACTTTCTCATTCCTATGAGTTCCTAGGTTTCTAGGTTTTTCGTATAAAGGATCCGCATAATTTGATATCAATGCCTCTTTTGTTGAAAATAGGTTATCTATCTTCATATATTTATTTTTTCAATTTTATATTTTAAAAATATTTGTCTTTTGATTGTTTTTTGTGTTCTTAAGTCAAAAGTCACAAAGGCAGAAAGAAATTTTGTTCGTCAAGTCTTGTGTTTCCTTCCAATTTTGTTGTCATTGTTTTCGTCTTTGGATTTCATTTCATTGTTTTCTTTAAATTCTTTGTATATTTTTTTTGTTCTTTGCTTTCTGCGTTCAACCTATCTTTCCTCTTCAAGAAAACAAGAGAGCTACTGCAGTTGGCAATTTAAAAAAAAGAAGGTAATAATTAGGGTTGCAACTTTAAACTGTTATAACTTTTAATTCGTGCATCGAAACAACTATTATAATATATCAAATCGAAGCTCGTTTCGATGGCTAAAAAACCACCAAACCAGTAGTTTAGTTCTCTGAGTTTTTGAAGCCAAATTTAATCGTTTACACTACTTAATGATATCTTAAAATTTGGTGGAAGAATATTTCATTATTTTCTGTTCTTGTCCTTTAAGGTTCCAATTTGATCATCTTAACCATGTTCATAGCAATTCAAACTTTCTCATTCCTATGAGTTCCTAGGTTTCTAGGTTTTTCGTATAAAGGATCCGCATAATTTGATATCAATGCCTTTTTTGTTGAAAATAGGTTATCTATCTTCATATATTTATTTTGTCAATTTTATATTTGAAAAATATTTTTCCCATGATTGTTTTTTTGCTTTCTTCAGTCAAAAATCACAAAAGAAGAAGGAAATTTTGTTCTTCACGTGATGTGTTTCCTTGCAATTTTGTTGTCATTATTTTCATCTTTATATTTCATTTCGTAGTTTTCTTTAATTTTTATTGTATCTTGTTTTTGTTCTTTGTTTTCTGCATTCAACCTATCTTTATTCTTCAAAAAAACAAGAGTGCTACTACAGTTCGCAGTTTAAATAAAGAAGTTAATAATTAGGGTTGCAACTTTAAATTATTATAACTTTTTCTTCGTGCATCGAAACAACTATTATAATATATCAAATCAAAGCTCGGTTCGATTCCTAAAAAACAACGGAACCAATAGTTTAGTAATCTGCAGTTGCAAGCCAAAGTCCATCATTTATAGTACTTACATACGTCTTAATGTTTGGTGGTACCATATTGCGTTGTTTTCTGTTCTTGTCCGTTAAGGTTCCAATTTGATCATCTTAACCATGTTCATAGCAATTCAAACTTTCTCATTCCTATGAGTTCCTAGGTTTCTAGGTTTTTCGTATAAAGGATCCACATAATTTGATATAAATGCCTCTTTTGTTGAAAATAGGTTATCTATCTTCATATATTTATTTTTTCAATTTTATATTTTAAAAATACTTGTCTTTTGATTGTTTTTTGTGTTCTTAAGTCAAAAATCACAAAAACAGAAAGAAATTTTGTGGGTCAAGTCTTGTGTTTCCTTCCAATTTTGTTGTCATTGTTTTTGCCTTTGGATTTCATTTCATGGTTTCCTTCAAATTCTTTGTATCTTTTTTTTGTTCTTTATTTTCTCAGTTAAACCTATCTTTGTTATTCAAGAAAACAAGAGAGCTACTGCAGTTCACAATTTAAAAAAAAGAAGGTAATAATTAGGGTTGCAACTTTAAACTGTTATAACTTTTAATTCGTGCATCGAAACAACTATTATAATATATCAAATCGAAGCTCGTTTCGATGGCTAAAAAACCACCAAACCAGTAGTTTGGTTCTTTGAGTTTTTGAAGCCAAATTTAATCCTTTACACTACTTACATACGTCTTAATGTTTGGTGGCACCATATTTAGTATTTTTCTGTTCTTGCCCTTTAGCGTTCCAATTTAATCATCTTAACCATGTTCATAGCAATTCAAACTTTCTCATTGCTATGAGTTCCTAGGTTTCTAGGTTTTTCGTTTAAAGGATCAACATAATTTAATATCAATGCCTTTTTTGTTGAAAATACGTAATCAATCTTCATATATTTATTTTTTCAATTTTATATTTTAAAAATATTTGTCTTTTGATTGTTTTTTGTGTTCTTAAGTCAAAAATCACAAAAACAGAAAGAAATTTTGTGCGTCAAGTCTTGTGTTTCCTTCCAATTTTGTTGTCATTCTTTTCGTCTTTGGATTTCATTTCATTGTTTTCTTTAAATTCTTTGTATCTTTTTTTTGTTCTTTGTTTTCTACATTCAACCTATCTTTATTCTTCAAAACAACAAGAGAGCTACTACATTTTGCAGTTTTACAAAAAAATTATAATAATTAGGGTCGCAACTTTAAATTGTAATAAATTTTTCGTCGTGTAACGAAAAAACTATTATAATATATCAAATCAAAGCTCGTTTCGATTCCTAAAGAACCACCTAACCAATAGTTTAATAATTTGCATTTTTCACACCAAATTCGATCTTTTGCACTACGTACATGCGTCTTCATGTTTGGTGGCACCATATTGCGTTGTTTTCTGTTCTTGTCCTTTAGGGTTCCAATCTGACCATCTTAACCATGTTCATAGCAATTCAAACTTTCTCATTGCTATGAGTTCCTAGGTTTCTAGGTTTTTCGTATAAAGGATCTACATAATTTGATATCAATGCCTCTTTTGTTGAAAATAGATTATCTATCTTCATATATTTATTTTTTCAATTTTATATTTTAAAAATATTTGTCTTTTGATTGCTTTTTGTGTTCTTATGTCAAAAATCACAAAAACAGAAAGAAATTTTGTTCTTCAAGTGATGTGTTTCCTTGCAATTTTGTTGTCATTGTTTTTCATCGTTGGATTTCATTTCATAGTTTTCTTTAATTTTTATTTTATATTGTTTTTGTTCTTTGTTTTCTGCGTTCAACCTATCTTTATTCTTCAAAAAAAGAAGAGTGCTATTGCAGTTCGTATTTAAAAAAAAAAGAAGTTAATAATTAGGGTTGCAACTTTAAATTATTATAATTGTTCTTATGGCAATGAAACAACTATTATAATATATCGAATCGAAGCCCGTTTCGATTCCTAAAATACCACTAAACCAATAGTTTAGTAATCTGCATTTTTCAAGCCAAATTCCATCATTTACACTACTTACATACGTCTTAATGTTTGGTGGCACCATATTGCGTTGTTTTCTATTCTTCTCCTTTAGGGTTCCAATTTGATCTTCTTAACCATGTTCTTAGCAATTCAAACTTTCTTATTCCTTTGAGTTCCTGGGTTCCTTGGCTTTTTGCCTAAAGGATCCGCATAATTTGATATCAATGCCTTGGTTGTTGAAAATAGGTTATCTATCTTCATATATCTATTTTGTCAATTTTACATTTGAAAAATATTTGTCCCATGATTGTTTTCTTGCTTTCTTCAGTCACAAATCACAAAAGAAGAAGGAAATTTTGTTCTTCAAGTGATGTGTTTCCTTGCAATTTTGTTGTCATTGTTTTCATCTTTGGATTTCATTTCGTAGTTTTCTTTAATTTTTATTGTATCTTGTTTTTGTTCTTTGTTTTCTGCGTTCAACCTATCTTTATTCTTCAAAAAAACAAGAGTGCTACTGTAGTTCGCAGTTTAAAAAAAAGAAGTTAATAATTAGGGTTGCAACTTTAAATTGTTATAACTTTTTCTTCGTGCAATGAAGCAAATGTTATAATATATCAAATCGAAGCTCATTTCGATTCCTAAAAAACCACAAAACAAATAGTTTAGTAATCGGTAGTTTTCAAGCCAAATTCCATCATTTACACTACTTACATACGTCTTAATGTTTGGTGGCACCATATTGCGTTGTTTTCTGTTCTTGCCCTTTAGCGTTCCAATTTAATCATCTTAACCATGTTCATAGCAATTCAAACTTTCTCATTGCTATGAGTTCCTAGGTTTCTAGGTTTTTCGTATAAAGGATCCGCATAATTTGATATCAATGCCTTGGTTGTTTAAAATAGTTTAATTATCTTCATATATTTATTTTTTCAATTTTACAATAGAAAAATATTTGTCACATGATTGTTTTCTTGCTTTTTTCAGTCACAACTCACAAAAGAAGAAGGAAATTGTGTTCTTCAAGTGATGTGTTTCCTTGCAATTTTGTTGTCATTGTTTTCTTCTTTCAATTTCATTTTGTAGTTTTCTTCAATTTTTTTATCTTGTTTTTGTTCTTTGTTTTCTATGTTGAAACTATCTTTATTCTTCAAAAAAAAAAACAAGAGTGCTACTGCAGTCCGTAGTGTAAGAAAAATAAGTTAACAATTTGGGTTGCAACTTTAAATTGTTATAATATTTTCTTCGTGAAATGAAAAAATTATTAAAATATATCAAATTAAAGCTCGTTTTGATTCCCAAAAAACCACTAAACCAATATTCAGTAATCTACATTTTTCAAGCAAAATTATATCATTTACCCTACTTACATACGTCTTAATGTTAGGTGGCACCATATTGCGTTGTTTTCTGTTCTTGTGCTTTAGGGTTCCAATTTGATCATCTTATCCATGTTCCTAGCAACTCAAACTTTCTTATTCCTTTGAGTTCCTAGGTTCCTATGTTTTTCACATAAAGGATCCGCATAATTTGATATCAATGCCTTGGTTGTTGAAAATAGGTTATCTATCTTCATATATCTATTTTTTCAATTTTACATTTGAAAAATATTTGTCCCATGATTGTTTTCTTGCTTTCATCAGTCACAAATCACAAAAGAAGAAGGAAATTTTGTTCTTCAAGTGATGTGTTTCCTTGCAATTTTGTTGTCATTGTTTTTCATCGTTGGATTTCATTTCATAGTTTTCTTTAATTTTTATTGTATATTGTTTTTGTTCTTTGTTTTCTGCGTTCAACCTATCTTTATTCTTCAAAAAAAGAAGAGTGCTGCTACAGTTCTTAGTTTTAAAAAAAGAAGTTAAAAATTAGGGTTGCAACTTTAAATTATTATACCTTTTTCTTCTCGCAAGGAAACAACTATTCTAATATATAGACTCGAACCTCGTTTCGATTCCTAAAAAACCGATGAACCAATAGTTGATTAATCTGCATTTTTCAATCCAAATTCCATCATTCACACTGCTTACATACGTGTTAATGTTTGGTGGCACCATATTGTGTTGTTTTCTGTTCTTGTCCTTTAGGGTTCCAATTTGATCATCTTAACCATGTTCTTAGCAATTCAAACTTTCTTATTCCTTTGAGATCCTTGGTTCCTAGTTTTTTCGCCTAAAGGATCCGCATAATTTGATATCAATGCCTTGGTTGTTGAAAATAGGCTATCTATCTTCAGATATCTATTTTGTCAATTTTATATTTGAAAAATATTTTTCCCATGATTGTTTTTTTGCTTTCTTCAGTCACAAATCACAAAAGAAGAAGGAAATTTTGTTCTTCAAGTGATGTGTTTCCTTGCAATTTTGTTGTCATTATTTTCATCTTTATATTTCATTTCGTAGTTTTCTTTAATTTTTATTGTATCTTGTTTTTGTTCTTTGTTTTCTGCGTTCAACCTATCTTTATTCTTCAAAAAAACAAGAGTGTTACTTCCGTTCGCAGTTTAAAAAAAGAAGTTAATAATTAGGGTTGCAACTTTAAATTGTTTTAACTTTTTGTTCGTGCAACAAAACAATTATTATAATATATCATATCGAAGCTCGTTTCGATTCCTAAAAAACCGATGAACCAATAGTTTATTAATCTGCATTTTTCAATCCAAATTCCATCATTTACACTACTTACATACGTGTTAATGTTTGGTGGCACCATATTGTGTTGTTTTATGTTCTTGTCCTTTAGGGGTCCAATTTTATCTTCTTAACCATGTTCTTAGCAATTCAAACTTTCCTATTCCTTTGAGTTCCCATGTTCCTTGGCTTTTTGCCTAAAGGAACTACATAATTTGATGTCAATGCCTTGGTTGTTGAAAATGGGTTATCTATCTTCATATATCTATTTTGTCAATTTTACATTTGAAAAATATTTGTCCCATGATTGTTTTTTTGCTTTCTTCATTCACAAATCACAAAAGAAGAAGGATATTTTTTTCTTCAAGTGATGTGTTTCCTTGAAATTTTGTTGTCATTTTTTTCATCTTTGTATTTCATTTTTTAGTTTATTTTAATTTTTTTTGTTCTTGTTTTTGTTCTTTCTTTTCGGCGTTCAATCTATCTTTATTCTTCAAAAAAACAAGAGTCCTACTACAGTTCGCAGTTTAAGAAAAATAAGTTAATAACTTGGGTTGCAACTTTAAATTGTTATAACTTTTTCTTCGTGCAACAAAACAACTGTTATAATATATTATATCGAAGCTCATTTCGATTCCTCAAAAACCACCGCACCAATAATTAAGTAATCTGCATTTTTCATGCCAAATTACATCATTTACACTACTTAAATACGTCTTAATGTTTGGTGGCACCATATTGCGTTGTTTTCTGTTCTTGTGCTTTAGGGTTCCAATTTGATCATCTTATCCATGTTCCTAGCAACTCAAACTTTCTTATTCCTTTGAGTTCCTGGGTGCCTACGTTTTTCGCCTAAATGATCCCTATAAATTGATATCAATGGCTTGGTTGTTGAAAATAGATTATCTATCTTCATATATCTATTTTGTTAATTTTACATTTCAAAAATATTTGTCCCTTGATTGTTTTTTGGCTTTCTTCAGTCACAAATCACAAAAGAAGAAGGAAATTTTGTTCTTCAAGTGATGTGTTTCCTTGCAATTTTGTTGTCATTATTTTCATCTTTGGATTTCATTTCGTAGTTTTCTTTAATTTTTATTGTATCTTGTTTTTGTTCTTTGTTTTCTGCGTTCAACCTATCTTTATTCTTCAAAAAAAGAAGACTGGTATTGCAGTTCGTAGTTTAAATAAAGAACTTAATAATTAGGGTTGCAACTTTAAATTGTTATAACTTTTTCTTTGTGCAACAAAACAACTGTTATAATATATCATATCGAAGCTCATTTCGATTCCTAAAAAACCACCGAACCAATAGTTAAGTAATCTGCATTTTTCACGCCAAATTCCATCATTTACACTACTTACATACGTCTTAATGTTTGGTGGCACCATATTGTGTTGTTTTCTGTTCTTGTCCTTTAGGGTTCCAATTTGATCATCTTAACCATGTTCTTAGCAATTCAAACTTTCTTATTCCTTTGAGTTCCTAGGTTCCTAGGTTTTTCGCCTAAAGGATCCGCATAATTTGATATCAATGCCTTGGTTGTTGAAAATAGGTTATCTATCTTCATATATCTATTTTGTCAATTTTACATTTGAAAAATATTTGTCCCATGATTGTTTTTTTGCTTTCTTCAGTCACAAATCACAAAAGAAGAAGGAAATTTTGTTCTTCAAGTGATGTGTTTCCTTGCAATTTTGTTGTCATTGTTTTCATCTTTGGATTTCATTTCGTAGTTTTCTTTAATTTTTATTGTATCTTGTTTTTGTTCTTTGTTTTCTGCATTCAACCTATCTTTATTCTTCAAAAAAACAAGAGTGCTACTGCAGTTCGTAGTTTAAATAAAGAACTTAATAACTAGGGTTGCAACTTTAAATTGTTTTAACTTTTTCATAGAGCAACAAAAAAACTATTATAATATATCATATCGAAGCTCGTTTCGATTCCTAAAAAACCACAGAACCAATAGTTTAGTAATCTGCATTTTTCAAGCCAAATTCCATCATTTACACTACTTACATACGTCTTAATGTTTGGTGGCACCATATTGCGTTGTTTTCTGTTCTTGTCCTTTAGGGTTCCAATTTGATCTTCTTAACCATGTTCTTAGCAATTCAAACTTTCTTATTCCTTTGAGTTCCTGGGTTCCTAGGTTTTTCGCCTAAAGGATCCGCATAATTTGATATCAATGCCTTGGTTGTTGAAAATAGGTTATCTATCTTCATATATCTATTTTGTCAATTTTACTTTTGAAAATATTTGTCCCATGATTGTTTTGTGCTTTCTTAAGTTACAAATCACAAAAGAAGAAGAAATTTTGTTCTTCAAGTGATGTGTTTCCTTGCAATTTTGTTGTCATTGTTTTCATCTTTGGATTTCATTTTGTAGTTTTCTTTAATTTTTTTGTATCTTGTTTTTGTTCTTTGTTTTCTGCATTCAACCTATCTTTATTCTTCAAAAAAACAAGAGTGCTACTGCAGTTCGCAGTTTAAAAAAAGAAGTTAATAATTAGGGTTGCAACTTTAAATTGTTATAACTTTTTCTTCGTGCAACAAAACAACTGTTATAATATATCATATCGAAGCTCGTTTCGATTCCTAAAAAACCACCGAACCAATAGTTAAGTAATCTGCATTTTTCACGCCAAATTCCATCATTTACACTACTTACATACGTCTTAATGTTTGGTGGCACCATATTGTGTTGTTTTCTGTTCTTGACCTTTAGGGTTCCAATTTGATCATCTTAACCATGTTCTTAGCAATTTAAACTTTCTTATTCCTTTGAGTTCCTGGGTTCCTAGGTTTTTCGCATAAAGGATCCGCATAATTTGATATCAATGCCTTGGTTGTTGAATATAGGTTATCTATCTTCATATATCTATTTTGTCAATTTTATATTTGAAAAATATTTTTCCCATGATTGTTTTTTTGCTTTTTTCAGTCACAAATCACAAAAGAAGAAGAAATTTTGTTCTTCAAGTGATGTGTTTCCTTGAAATTTTGTTGTCATGGTTTTCATCTTTGGATTTCATTTTTTAGTTTATTTTAATTTTTATTGTATCTTGTTTTTGTTCTTTGTTTTCTGCGTTCAACCTATCTTTTTTCTTCAAAAAAACAAGAGTGCTACTGTAGTCCATAGTTAAAAAAAAGAAGTTAATAATTAGGGTCGCAACTTTAAATTGTAATAAATTTTTCGTCGTGGAACGAAAAAACTATTATAATATATCAAATCGAAGCTCGTTTCGATTCCAAAAGAACCACCAAACCAATAGTTAAGTACTCTGCATTTTTCACTCGAAATTCCATCATTTGCACTACTTACATGCGTCTTAATGTTTGGTGGCCCCATATTGCGTTGTTTTATATTCTTGTCCTTTAGGGTTCCAATCTGATCATCCTAACCATGTTCTTAGCAATTCAAACTTTCTTATTCCTTTGAGTTCCTTGGTTCCTAGGTTTTTTGCCTAAAGGATCCACATAATTTGATATCAATGCCTTGGTTGTTGAAAATAGGTTATCTCTCTTCATATATCTATTTTTTCAATTTTACATTTGAAAAATATATGTCCCATGATTGTTTTTTGGCTTTCTTCAGTCACAAATCATAAAAGAAGAAGGAAATTTTGTTCTTCAAGTGATGTGTTTCCTTTCAATTTTGTTGTCATTGTTTTCATCTTTGGATTTCATTTCGTAGTTTTCTTTAATTTTTTTGTATCTTGTTTTTGTTCGTTGTTTTCTGCATTCAACCTATCTTTATTCTTCAAAAAAACAAGAGTGCTACTGCAGTTCGTAGTTTAAATAAAGAACTTAATAACTAGGGTTGCAACTTTAAATTGTTTTAACTTTTTCATCGAGCAACAAAAAAACTATTATAATATATCATATCGAAGCTCGTTTCGATTCCTAAAAAACCATCGAACAAATAGTTAAGTAATCTGCATATTTCACGCCAAATTCCATCATTTTCACTACTTACATACGTCTTAATGTTTGGTGGCATCATATTGTGTTGTTTTCTGTTCTTGTCCTTTAGGGTTCCAATTTGATCATCTTAACCATGTTCTTAGCAATTCAAACTTTCTTATTCCTTTGAGATCCTTGGTTCCTAGTTTTTTCGCCTAAAGGATCCGCATAATTTGATATCAATGCCTTGGTTGTTGAAAATAGGCTATCTATCTTCAGATATCTATTTTATAAGCATTAATTGATTAAAAATATATATATTTATATGATTTTATCATATATTTATATAAATTTGTCTTTTCGGAATCACAGGTATTTTTATTGTTTTTCAGGTATTTTCGCTTAAAAACGTAAATGAAAGACTCAAAGAAGAATACTGGAGGCAATACATCACAAATATATTAATAAATAAATGAGGAAAGGTTAACAAATATGGAAAAATTGGATAAAATTGGTCAAAAAGATAAAAAAGGTCAAAAAGGAGGAAATCGCGCACGCAGCCGCGTAGCCGCCCAGCCGCACCGAGCAGCCGCCATGCGTGCCCAGTCCCGCGCGCACCCGTGCCTAGTTCTGCGTGCGCCGCTGCCATCTGTGCCCCAATCCGCACACAGCTGCCCCCTATGTCATGCTGACGTCATCAAATGACATCATCATCTACCACTCCGCGTTTCCACCATTTTTTAACCCACTCTTTCTCTCCATCCTCACCTATAAATACCCCCTTCTCTTCACTTCTAAACACACCTCAAAACATATCTTCTCTTCTCTTTCTTTCTCTCATTTCTTAGTTTCTTTTAGTTTTTAGCTTTTCTTAGTTAGTTTTTCTTAGTTTTTAAGTTCTTCTCTTTTTGAGAAGAACTAGTTATGTTTTTTGTAATTTATTTGCTTTTTGATTCAATAAATGTGAGTGCAAATTCCGTTGGGAGGTTTTCTAGCAACGAGAATAGCATCAAAGTACTGTAAGGATATTATTTTCTTTACAGTTATTTTTTATCTTTTATTCTTACATGTTATATTTAATTTTTCTGTGATTAAATTTAACTTTGCTGGCTGTTTGTAAACATGATATAATAATAACGTTGTTATGCTTGCGAAATATTAAATAGGTAAAAATATCTAAAATGAATTGATTTTATTTTTATTCAAGATTTTATATTAAGAATGTTAGAGAGAAATATATTATTTTTCATTACAAACTTAAATCTGAAAATTAGATTTTAAGGTTTAATTATCTAGTGTGATTTAGAGTAGTGCTCTTTTATTTGTTGGTACAATCGCCCGGTAGTTAGAGTGAAGCTCTATTTCAAAAGTTTTTATAAGAATTATTATCTGAAAATGTATTGACAACATGTTTTCAGTAGTGGTTTTAAAACTTGAAAGTTAGTACTCGGATAATTAAATTCTTAGGTTTAATTTGGACACCTTGAATAAAGTTTAAACTGTCTAACCCCACCAAAGGTGGCATTTAAATGGTTCATTTTCAATCTCTTAGAAAAAGGAATTAATTTAATTAACCAAATTAGTTATCAACCCCACCCATAGGTGTTAATTGATTTGTTTAGTTAACAAAGAATATCTAACCCCACCAAATGTGATATTCATATAAAAAAGAGAGAATCAATAAATATCAATTCATATATTTAATAACCTAAATAATATGAGCAAGCATAATTAACTTAGTTATTATATCCATAAATACTCCACTGTTTTAACAGATAAAATTTGCATAAATTTTTATTGAATCTATGTTTATTTTATGTTATTAGATTAGAAACACAAAAAAACCAAAATATCGTGATAGGATGTTTAGAATTTAATTTCATTTTTAAAAGTTTGAATAATAAAATGAAAACCACATATATTCCTTCCTTAGATAGACCTTGGGAGTATACTTATCATTTTCTACGAAATGATTTGTGCACTTGCGAGAGTTTTATAAATACATAAAGCCAAATGAATGGCAGCATTGGCGATCCCGGTTTTTCCCTATCATGCATCGAAAAAACTATTATCATATATCAAAATGAAGCTCGTTTTGACACCCAAAAAAATACCAAAAAAATAGTTTAGTTCCCTGCGTTTTTGAAGCCAAATTCAATACTTTACACTACTTACCCACGTCTTAATGTTTGGTGGTACCATATTGCGTTGTTTTATGTTCTTGTCCTTTGGGTTCAAATTTGATCATCTAAACCTTGTTCTTAGGGATTCATACTTTCTTATTCCTTTGAGTTCCGGGGTTTCTATATTTTTCGCCTAAAGGATCCGTATAATTTGATATCAATTCATTGGTTGTTGAAAATTGGTAATCTATCTTCAAATATCTATTTTTTCAATTTTACATTTGAAAAACGTTTGCCTGGTGATTGTTTTTTACTCTCTTTAAGTCAAAATCACAAAAGAAGAAAGAAATTGTGTCCTTCAAGTCCAGTGTTTTCTTGCAATTTTGTTGTCATTGTTTTCATCTTTGGATTTCATTTCGTAGTTTTCTTTAAATTCTTTGTATCTTTTTCTTGCCCTTTGTTTTCTACGTTGAACATATCTTTATCCTTCAAAAAAACAAGAGAGCTACTATAGTTCGCAGTTTAAAAAAAAGAAGTTAATAATTAGGGTTGCAACTTTAAACCGTTATAACTTTTAATTTGTACATCGAAACAACTATTATATTATATCAAAACGATGATCGTTTTGATTCCCAAAAAACCACCAAAAAAATAGTTTAGTTCTCCGCGTTTTTGAAGCCAAATTCCATCGTTTACAGTACTTACTCATGCGATAATGTTTGGTGGCACCATAGTGCGTTGTTTTCTGTTCTTGTCCTTTGGGTTCAAATTTGATCATCTTAACGTTATTCGTAGAGATTCAAACTTTTTTATTCCTTTGAGTTCCTGGGTTCCTATATTTTTCGCTTATAGGATCCGCATAATTTGATATCAATATATTGGTTGTTGAAAATATGTTATCTATCTTCAAATATCTATTTTTTTTTCAATTTTAAGTTTGAAAAAAATTTGTCCTTGGATTGTTTTTTGCTTTCTTAAGTACAAATCACAAAAGAAGAAAAACTTTTTGTCCTTCAAGTCATGTGTTTCCTTGCAATTTTCTTGTCATTGTTTTCTTCTTTGGATTTCATTTCGTAGTTTTCTTTAAATTCTTTGTATCATTTTTTGTTTTTTTTTTTGCGTTCAACCTTTCTTTATTCTTCAAAAAAACAAGAGAGCTACTATAGTTCGCAGTTTAAAAAAAAAAGTCAATAATTACGGTTGATCATCTTAACCATATACTTAGCAATTCAAACTTTCTTATTCCTTTGTGTTCCTAGGTTCCTAGGTTTTTCGCCTAAAGGATCCACACAATTTGATATCAATGGATTGGTTGTTGAAAATAGGTTATCTATCTTCATATATCTATCTTTTCAACTTTATATTTGAAAAACATTTGCCCCATGATTGTTTTTTGCTTACTTAAGTCACAAATCACAAAAGAAGAAAGAAATTTTGTCCTTCAAGTCATGTGTTTCCTTGCAATTTTGTTGTCATTGTTTTCATCTTTGGATTTCGTTTTGTAGTTTTCTTCAAATTCTTTGTATCTTTTTTTTGTTCTTTATTTTCTACGTTCAACCTATCTTTGTTCTACAAAAGAACAAGAGAGCTAGTGCAGTTCGCAGTTTAAAAAAAGGGAGTTAATAATTAGGGTTGCAACTTTAAACTATTATAATACTTAATTTGTGCATCGAAACCACTATTAAAATATATCAAATCGAAGCTCGTTTCGATTTGTAAAAACCAACCGAACCAATAGTTTATTTCTCCACATTGGTGAAACCAAATTCCATCATTTACACTACATATCAATGTCTTAATGTTTGGTAGCACCATATTGTGTTGTTTTCTATTCTTGTCCTTTAGGGTTCCAATTTGATAATCTTAACCATATATATAGCAATTCAAACTTTCTTATTCCTTTGAGTTCTTATGTTCCTATGTTTTTTACGAAAAGGATTCGCATAATTTGATGTCAATGCATTGGTTGTTGAAAATAGGTTATCTATCTTCATATATCTATCTTTTCAATTTTATATTTAAAAAAAATTTGCCCCGTGATTTTTTTTACTTTCTTAAGTCACAAATCACAAAAAAAGAAAAAAAAATTTTCCTTCAAGTCATGTGTTTCCTTGCAATTTTGTTGTCATTATTTTCGTCTTTGGATTTCATTTTGTAGTTTTCTTTAAATTCTTTGTATCTTTTTTTTGTTCTTTATTTTCTACGTTCAACCTATCTTTGTTCTACAAAAGAACAAGAGAGCTAGTGCAATTCACAGTTTAAAAAAGAGTAAGTTAATAATTAGGGTTGCTACTTTAAACTATTATAATACTTAATTCGTGCATCCAAACCACTATTATAATATATCAAATCGAAGCTCATTTCGATTCGTAAAAAACAACCGAACTAATAGTTTATTTCTCCACATTTGTGAAGCCAAATTCTATCATTTACACTACATATCAACGTCCTAACGTTTGGTAGCACCATATTGTGTTGTTTTTTGTTCTTGTCCTTTAGGGGTCCAATTTGATCATCTTAACCATATACTTCGCAATTCAAAATTTCTTATTCCTTTGTGTTCCTAGGTTCCTAGGTTTTTCGCCTAAAGGATCCACACAATTTGATATCAATGCATTGGTTGTTGAAAATAGGTAATCTATCTTCATATATCTATTTTTTCCATTTTATATTTGAAAAAATTTGCCCCATGATTGTTTTTTGCTTTCTTAAGTCACAAATCACAACGGAAGAAAGAAATTGTTTCCTTCAAGTCTTGTGTTTAATTGCAATTTTGTAGTGATTGTTTTCGTCTTTGTATTTCATTTTTTCGTTTTATTTAAATGCTTCGTATCTTTTTTTCATTCTTTGTTTTCTGCGTTCAACCTATCTTTGTTCTTTAAAAAAATAAGAGTGCTACTGCAGTTCGTAGTTTAAAAAAAGGAAGTTAATAATAATATTTGAACTTAAAACTGTTATAACTTTTAATTCGTGAATCGAAACTACTATTGTAATATATCAAATCAAAGCTCGTTTCAATGCGTAAAAAACCACCAAACCAAGAGTTTATTTCTATGCCTTTTTGAAGCCAAATTCCATCGTTTTAATTACTTACCGACTTCTTAATGTTTGGTGGCACCATATTCCATTGTTTTATGTTCTTGTCCTTTGGGTTCCAATTTGATCATCTTAACCTTGTTCTTAGCGATTCAAACTTTCTTATTCCTTTGAGTTCTTGGGTTCCTACGTTATTCGCCTAAATGATCACATAATTTGAGGTCAATGCATTATTTGTTGAGAATAGGTTATCTATCTTCATATATCTATTTTGTCAATTTTACATTTGAAATTGTTTTTCCTATGATCATTTTTGCTTACTTAAGTCACAAATCACAAAAGAAGAAAGAAATTTTGCCCTTCAAGTCATGTGTTTCCTTGCAATTTTGTTGTCATTGTTTTCGTCTTTGGATTTCATTTTTGTAGTTTTATTGAAATGCTTTGTATCTTTTTTTTGTTCTTTATTTTCTACGTTCAACCTATCTTTGTTCTACAAAAGAACAAGAGAGCTAGTGTAGTTCCCAATTTAAAAAAAGAAAGTTAATAATTAGGGTTGGAACTTTAAACTATTATAATACTTAATTTGTGCATCGAAACCACTATTATAATATATCAAATCGAAGCTCGTTTCGATTCGTAAAAAACAACCGAACTAATAGTTTATTTCTCCACATTTGTGAAGCCAAATTCTATCATTTACACTACATATCAACGTCCTAACGTTTGGTAGCACCATATTGTGTTGTTTTTTGTTCTTGTCCTTTAGGGGTCCAATTTGATCATCTTAACCATATACTTCGCAATTCAAAATTTCTTATTCCTTTGTGTTCCTAGGTTCCTAGGTTTTTCGCCTAAAGGATCCACACAATTTGATATCAATGCATTGGTTGTTGAAAATAGGTAATCTATCTTCATATATCTATTTTTTCCATTTTATATTTGAAAAAATTTGCCCCATGATTGTTTTTTGCTTTCTTAAGTCACAAATCACAACGGAAGAAAGAAATTGTTTCCTTCAAGTCTTGTGTTTAATTGCAATTTTGTAGTGATTGTTTTCGTCTTTGTATTTCATTTTTTCGTTTTATTTAAATGCTTTGTATCTTTTTTTCATTCTTTGTTTTCTGCGTTCAACCTATCTTTGTTCTTTAAAAAAATAAGAGTGCTACTGCAGTTCGTAGTTTAAAAAAAGGAAGTTAATAATAATATTTGAACTTAAAACTGTTATAACTTTTAATTCGTGAATCGAAACTACTATTGTAATATATCAAATCAAAGCTCGTTTCAATGCGTAAAAAACCACCAAACCAAGAGTTTATTTCTATGCCTTTTTGAAGCCAAATTCCATCGTTTTAATTACTTACCGACTTCTTAATGTTTGGTGGCACCATATTCCATTGTTTTATGTTCTTGTCCTTTGGGTTCCAATTTGATCATCTTAACCTTGTTCTTAGCGATTCAAACTTTCTTATTCCTTTGAGTTCTTGGGTTCCTACGTTATTCGCCTAAATGATCACATAATTTGAGGTCAATGCATTATTTGTTGAGAATAGGTTATCTATCTTCATATATCTATTTTGTCAATTTTACATTTGAAATTGTTTTTCCTATGATCATTTTTGCTTACTTAAGTCACAAATCACAAAAGAAGAAAGAAATTTTGCCCTTCAAGTCATGTGTTTCCTTGCAATTTTGTTGTCATTGTTTTCGTCTTTGGATTTCATTTTTGTAGTTTTATTGAAATGCTTTGTATCTTTTTTTTGTTCTTTATTTTCTACGTTCAACCTATCTTTGTTCTACAAAAGAACAAGAGAGCGAGTGTAGTTCCCAATTTAAAAAAAGAAAGTTAATAATTAGGGTTGGAACTTTAAACTATTATAATACTTAATTTGTGCATCAAAACCACTATTATAATATATCAAATCGAAGCTCGTTTCGATTCGTAAAAAACAACCGAACCAATAGTTTATTTCTCAACATTTGTGAAGCCAAATTCCATCATTTACACTACATATCAACGTCTTAACGTTTGGTGTCACCATATTGTGTTGTTTTTTGTTCTTGTCCTTTAGGGTTCCAATTTGATCTTCTTAACCATATACTTCGCAATTCAAAATTTCTTATTCCTTTGTGTTTCTAGGTTCCTTAGTTTTTCGCCTAAAGGATCCACACAATTTGATATCAATGCATTGGTTGTTGAAAATAGGTAATCTATCTTCATATATCTATTTTTTCCATTTTATATTTGAAAATATTTGCCCCATGATTTTTTTTGCTTTCTTTAGTCACAAATCACAAAGGAAGAAAGAAATTTTTTCCTTCAAGTCTTGTGTTTAATTGCAATTTTGTAGTGATTGTTTTCGTCTTTGTATTTCATTTTTTTCATTTTATTTAAATGCTTTGTATCTTTTTTTTGTTCTTTGTTTTCTGCATTCAACCTATCTTTGTTCTTTAAAAAAATAAGAGTGCTACTTCAGTTCGTAGTTTAAACAAAGGAAGTTGATAATAATATTTGAACTTAAAACAGTTATAACTTTTAATTCGTGAATCGAAACTACTATTGTAATATATCAAATCGAAGCTTGTTTGGTTTCCTAAAAAATCACCTTACCAATTGTTTAGTTCTCCACATGTTTAAGGCCAAATTACATCATTTATACTACTTACAAACATCTTATTGTTTGGGGTACCATATTGCGTTGTTTTATGTTCTTTTCCTTTAGGGTTCTAATTTGATCATTTAATCATGTTCTTAGCAATTCAAACTTTCTTATTCCTTTGTGTTCCTAGATTCCTAGGTTTTTTGCATAAATGATCCGCACAATTAGATATCAATGCATTGGTTGTTGAAAATAGGTTATCTATCTTCATATATCTATTTTTTAATTTTACATTTGAAAAACATTTGTCCCTCAATTGCTTTTTGCATTCTTAAGTCACAAATGACAAAACTAGAATGAAATTTTTTCATTCAAGTCTTATGTTTCCTTGCAATTTTGTCGTCATTGTTTTCGTCTTTGGATTTCATTTCTTATTTTTCTTTATATTATTTGTGTCTTTTTTTTGTTTGTGTTTTTTTCTTTCAACCTATTTTAGTTTTTCAAAAAAACAAGAGAGCTTTTGCAGTTTGCGGTTTACAAAAAAGAAGGTAATAATTGGGGTTACAACTTTAAACTTGTATAACTTTTAATTCGTGCATCGACACAACTATTATAATATTTCAAATCTAAACTCGTTTCAAATCCTAAAAAACCACTGAACCAATAGTTTAGTTCTCGACGTTATTGAAACCAAATTCCATCGTTTACACTACTTACCGATGTCTTAATGTTTGATGGAACCATATTGCATTGTTTTTTATTCTTGTTCTTTAGGGGTCGAATTTGATCTTCTTAACCATGCTCTTAGCAATTCAAACATTCTTATTCCTTTGTGTTCCTGGGTTCCTAGGTTTTTCGTCTAAAGGATCCGCACAATTAAATATCAATGCCTTGGTTGTTGAAAATAAGTTATCTATCTTCATATATCTTTTTTTTCAATTTTACATTTGAAAAAATATGTCCCATGAATGTTTTTTGCTTTCTTAAGTCACAAATCACAAAAGAAGAAAGAAATTTTGTCCTTCAAGTCATGTGTTTCCTTGAAATTTTGTTATCATTGTTTTCGTCTTTGGATTTCATTTCGTAGTTTTCTTTAAATTCCTTTCATCTTTTTTTTGTTCTTTCTTTTCTACGTTCAATGTATCATTGTTCTTCAAAAAAAATAAGAGAGCTATCGCAGTTCGCAATTTAAACAAAAGAAGTTAATAATTAGGCTCACAATTTTAAAATGTTATAACTTTTAATTCGTACATCGAAACAACTATTATAATATATCAAATCGAAGCTTGTTTGGTTTCCTAAAAAATCACCTTACCAATTGTTTAGTTCTCCACATGTTTAAGGCCAAATTACATCATTTATACTACTTACAAACATCTTATTGTTTGGGGGTACCATATTGAATTGTTTTCTGTTCTTGTCCTTTAGGGTTCTAATTTGATCATCTTAACCATGTACTTAGCAATTCAAACTTTCTTATTCCATTGAGTTCCTGGGTTCCTAGGTTTTTCACCTAAAGGATCTACACAATTATATATCAATGCATTGGTTGTTGAAAATTGGTAATCTATCTTCAAATATCTATTTTTTCAATTTTACATTTGAAAAACTTTTGCCTGGTGATTTTTTTTTACTCTCTTAAGTCAAAATCACAAAAGAAGAAAGAAATTGTGTCCTCCACGTCTTGTGCTTTAGGGTTCCAATTTGATTATCTTAACCATTTTCTAAGAAATTCAAACATTCTTATTCCAATGAGTTTCTCGATTCCTAGGATGTTCGCCTAATGGATCCATATCATTTGGTATCAATGCCTTGGTTGCTAAAAATAAGTTATCTATCTTCATATATATCTATTTTTTGAATTTTAGATTTTATAAAAAATTGCCCTTTGATTTTTTTCTCCTTTATTAAGTCACAAAATCACAAAAGAAGAGTAAATTTTTTTCCTACAAGTCTTTTAATTTTTTTTTATTTTTCTCAATTGGATTTCTTTTCGTAGTTTTCTTTAAATTCTTTGTTCTTAAAAAAAACAAGTGAGCTACTATAGTTCGCAGTTTTAAAAAAAGAAGTTAATAATTGGGGTTGCAACATTAAGCTGTTATAACTTTTAATTCGTGGATCGACACAACTATTATAATATATCAAATCGAAGCTCGTTTCGATTCCAAAAAAATACCTAACCAATAGTTTAGTTCTCTGTGTTTTTGAACCCAAATTACATTGTTTACTCTACTTACCGATGTTTGAAATTTTGGTGGCACCATATTGCATTGTTTTCTGTTCTTGTTCTTTATAGTTCCAATTTGATCATGCTAGCCATGTTCTTGGCAATTCAAACTTTCTTATTCATTGGACTTCTAAGGTTCATAGGTTGTTCGCCTAAAGGATATGCATCATTTAATATCAATGTCTTGGTTGCCGAAAATAGGTTATTTATCTTCATATATATATTTTTTGAATTTTAGATTGTAAAATTTTTTCCTTTGATTGTTTTCTGCTCTCTTTAGTCACAAATCACAAAAGAAGAATGAAATTTTGTCCTACAAGTCTTGTGTTTTCTTTGAATTTTGTTGTCATTGTTTTCTTCTATGGATATCATTTCATAGCTTTCTTTAAATTCTGTGTATCTTTTTCTTATTCTTTTTTTTCAGCGTTCAACCAATCTTTTTTCCTCAAAAAAACAAGAGAGCTATAGGAGTTTGTAATTTAAAATAAAGAAGTTATTAATTAGGGTTACAACTTTAAACAAATATAACTTTTAATACTTGCATCGACACAACTATTTTAATATTTGAAATGGAAGCTCGTTTCGACTCCTAGAAACATACCGTACCAATAGTTAAGTTCACCGCATTTTTGAAGCAAAAATCTAACGTTTACACTACTTTCCGACTTCTTAAAGTTTGGTCATCTTAAAAATTTTCTTAGCCATTCAAACATTCTTATTATTTTCAATTCCTGTGTTTATATATTGTTCGTCTAAAGGATCCGCATCATTTGATATCAATGCATTGGTTTCCGAAAATACGTTATCTGTCTTCATATATATTTTTTTCGAATTTGAGATTAAATTTTTTTTTTCATTTGATTTTTTTCTGCTTTCTTAAGTCACAAATCACAGAAGAAGAATGAATTTTTTTCCTACAAGTCTTGTCTTTTCTTTCAGTTTTATTGTAATTGTTTTCGTTTTTGGATTTCATATCATAGTTTTCTTCAAATTATTTATATATTTTTCTTGTTCTTTGTTTTCTACGTTCAACCAATCTTTGTTGTTCAAAAAAACAAGAGAGCTACTACAATTTACAGTTTAAAAAAAAGAATTTATTAATTGGGGTAGCAACTTTAAACTATTATAACTTTTAATACGTGGAAAAAAATATATTATAATACATCAAATCAAAGCTCATTTAAATTCCTAAAAAACCACCAACCCAATAGTTTAGTTCTATACATTTTTGAAGCAACATTCCAACAATTTCACTACTTACCGACATCTTAAAGTTTGGTGGCACCATATTGCGTTTCTTTTTGTTCTTGTTCTTTAGGGTTCCAATTTGATCATCTTAACCATGTTCTTAGCCATTCAAACTTTCTTATTATTTTGAATTCCTGGGTTCCTAGGTTGTTCACCTAAAGGATCCGCATCAATTTTATATCATTGCCTTGGTTGCCAAAAAGAGGTTATATCTTCATATATATATTTTTCAAATTTTAGATTTTAAAAAAATTTGTCCTTTGATTGTTTTCTGCTTTCTTAAGTCACAAATCACAAAAGAAGAATGAAATTTTGTCCTGCAAGTCTTTAGTTTTCGTCTTTTGATTTCATATCGTAGTGTTCTTCAAATTCTTTATATATTTTTCTTGTCCTTTATTTTCTACGTTCAACCTATCTTTGTTCTTCAGAAAAATAATAGAGCGACTGCAGTTCGTAGTTTTAAATAAAGAATTTATTAATTGGGGTGGAAACTTTAAACTATTATAACTTTTAATACATGGATAAAAAAACTATTATAATATATCAAATCAAAGCTCATTTTAATTCCTGACAAACTACCAAACCAATAGTTCATTTCTCCACATTTTTGAAGCAAAATTCCAACAATTGCACTACTTATCGACGTCTTAAAGTTTGGTGGTACCATATTGCG
Source organism: Hippophae gyantsensis (assembly GCA_030763125.1). Lineage (NCBI taxonomy): Eukaryota > Viridiplantae > Streptophyta > Magnoliopsida > Rosales > Elaeagnaceae > Hippophae > Hippophae gyantsensis. The sequence goes on along the minus strand of CM061030.1, from coordinate 43,154,930 downwards.
TTGTTTTTAGTTCTTGTTCTTTAGGGTGCCAATTTGATCTTCTTAACCATGTACTTAGCAATTCAAACTTTCTTATTCCTTTGAATTCCTGGGTTCCTAGGTAGTTCGCCTAAAGGATCCGCATATTTTGATATCATTGCCTTGGTTGCCGAAAATAGGTTATATATCTTCATATATATTTTTTGATTTTAGATTTTAAAAATATTTGTCCTTTGATTGTTTTCTACTTTCTTAAGTCACAATCGAAAAAGAAGAATGAAACTTTGTCCTTTAACTCTTGTGTTTTCTATCAATTTTGTTGTCATTATTTTCCTCTTTAGATTTCATTTAGTAGTTTTCTTTAAATTCTTCGTATCTTTTTCTTGTTCTTTGATTTCAGCATTTAACCTATCTTTGTTCTTCAAAAAAACAAGAAAGCTACTATAGTTCTCAATCTAAAAAAAGAAGTTAATAATTATGGTTGCAACTTTAAACTGTTATAACTTTTAATTCGTGGATCGGAACAACTATTAAATATATCAAATCGAAGCTCGTTTCGATGCCTAAAAACACACCCATCCAATAGTTTATTTCTCTGCATTTTTGAAAACAAATTTCATCGTTTACACTACTTACTGATGTCCTAAAGTTTGGTGGCACCATATTGTGGGTATTTTCTGTTCTTGTTCTTTAGGGTTCCAATTTGATCATCTTAATAATGTTCTTAGCAATTTAAACTTTCTTATTCCTTTCAGTTCCTAGGTTCCTATGTTGATCGCCTAAAGGATCCGCATCATTTGATATAAATGTCTTGGTTGCTAAAAATAGGTTATCTATCTTCATATATCTATTTTTTTGAATTTTAGATTTTAAATAAATTTTTCCTTTGATTGTTTTCTGCTTTCTTAAGTGACAAATCACAAAAGAAGAATGAATTGTTTTCCTACAAGTCTTTCAATTTTTTTTATTTTTCTATTTGGATTTCTTTTCATAGTTTTCTTTAAATTCTTTGTATCTTTTTCTTGTTCTTTGTTTTTTGCATTCAAATAATCTTTGTTCTTCAAAAAAACAAGAGAGCTACTATAGTTCGCAATTTTAAAAAAAGAAGATAATAATTAGGGTTGCAACTTTAAACTGTTATAACTTTTAATTCGTGGATCGACACAACTATTATAATATATCAAATCGAAGCTCGTTTCGATTCCAAAAAACAAACCTAACCAATAGTTTAGTTCTCTGCGTTTTTGAAACCAAATTACATCGTTTACTCTACTTACCGATGTTTGAAATTTTGGTGGCACCATATTGTGTTGTTTTCTGTTCTTGTTCTTTATAGTTCCAATTTTATCATGTTAACCATGTTCTTGGCAATTCAGACTTTCTTCTTCATTGGAGTTCTGGGGCTCATAGGTTGTTCTCCTAAAGAATCCACATATTTAATATCAATGTCTTGGTTGCCGAAAATAGGTTATTTATCTTCATATATTTATTTTTTGAACTTTAGATTGTAAAAAAAATTTCCTTTGATTGTTTTATGTTTTCTTTAGTCACAAATCACACAAGATGAACGAAATATTTTCCTACAAGTCTTATGTTTTCTTTCAATTTTATTGTCATTGTTTTCTAATTTTGATTTATTTTCGTAATATTCTTTAAATTCTTTGTATCTTTTTCTTGTTCTTTGTTTTCTAAGTTCAACCAATCTTTCTTCTTTAAAAAAACAAGAGAGGTAATGTAGTTCTCAGTTTAAAAAACAATTTATTAATTGTTGGTGCAACTTTAAACTATTATAACTTTTAATTTGTGCATCAAAACAACTATTATAGTATATCAAATCAAACCTCGTTTGGATTCCTAAAAACTTACCTAACCAATAGTTAAGTTCTCCAAGTTTTTGAACCCAAAATCCACATTTACACTACTTAGCGATGTCTGAGAGTTTGGTGGCACCAAATTGTGTTATTTTATGTTCTTGTTCTTTAGGGTTCCAATTTCATCATCCTAACCATGTTCTTAGCCATTCAAAATTTCTAACTCATTTGAGTTCCTGGGTTCATAGGTTGTTCATCTAAAGTATCCGCATCATTTGATATCAATGCCTTGGATGATGAAAATAGGTTATCTTTCTTCATATATCTATTTTTTGAATTTTAGATTTTAAAAAAAATTTGTTCTTTGATTGTTTTCTGCTTTCTCAAGTAAAAATATTACAAAGGAAGAATTAAATATTTTCCTACAAGTCTTGTGTTTTCTTTCAATTTTATTGTCAATGTTTTCCTATTTGGATTTATTTTCATAGTTTTTTTTAAATTCTTTGTATCTTTTTCTTGTTCTTTGTTTTCTAAGTTAAAAAAATCTTTTTTCTTCAAAAAAACAAGAGGAGTACTGTAGTTCGGAGTTAAAAAAAAGAATTTATTAATTGGGATTACAACTTTAAACTATTATAACTTTTAATTTGTGGGTCGAAACATTTATTATAATTTATCAAATCGAAGCATGTTTCGATTCCTAAAAACGCACCAAACCAATTGGTAAGTTCTCCGCATCTTTGAACCCAAAATCCACCTTTCACACTACATACCGATGTCTGAAACTTTGGTGGAACCAAATTGCGTTGTTTTCTATTCTTGTTCTTTAGAGTTCCTATTTGATCATCTTAACCATGTTCTTAGCCAATCAAACTTTCTTATTCATTTGAGTTCCTGAGTTCATAGGTTGTTTGCCTAAAGGATCCGCATCATTTGATATCAATGCCTTGGTTGCTGAAAATAGGTTATATATCTTCATATATATATATATATATATATTTTGAATTTTAGATTTTAAAACAATTTGTCCTTTCATTATTTTCTACTTTCTTAAGTCAAAAATTACAAAAGAAGAATGAAATATTTTCCCACAAGTCTTGTGTTTTCTATCATTTTTGTTGTCATTGTTTTCCTATTTGGATTTATTTTCATAATTTTCTTTAAATTCTTTGTATCTTTTTCTTTTTCTTTGTTTTCGAAGTTTAACCAATCTTTGTTCTTTCACAAAAACAAGAGAGGTAATGTAGTTCGCAGTTTCAAAAAAAATTTATTAATTGGGGTTGCAACTTTAATTTGTTATAACTTTTAATTCATACATCGAAACAATTATTATAATATATCAAATCGAACCTCATTTCGATACATAAAAATGAACTTAACCAATAGTTAAGGTCTCCATGTTTTTGAACCCAAAATCCATCATTTACACTACTTAACAATGTCTGAAAGTTTGGTGGCACGAAATTGCGTTGTTTTCTATTCTTGTTCTTTAGGGTTCCAATTTGATCATCTTAACCATGTTCTTCACCATTCAAACTTTCTTATTCATTTGAGTTCCTGGGTTCCTATTTTGTTCGCCTAATGGATCTACATCATTTGATATCAATGTCTTGGTTGCTGAAAATAGGTTATCTATCTTCATATATCTATTTTTTGAATTTTAGATTTTAAAAAAATTTGTCCTTTGATTGTTTTCTGCTTTCTTAAGTAAAATAATCATAAAAGAAGAACGAAATTTTATCCTTCGATTCTTGTGTTTCTTTTAATTTTTTATTGTCATTATTTATCGTCTTTGGATTTCATGTCATATTTTTCTTTAAATTTTTTGTATCATTTTCTTCTTCTTTGTTTCCTATGCTCAACCTATCTTCGTTGTTAAAAAAAAAGATAGATACAACAGCTCGTAGTTTAAAAAAAGAACTTAATAATTGGGGTGGGAAGTTTAAACTGTTTTAACTTTTAATTCGTGTATCGAAACAACTATTATAGTATATCAAATCAAACCTCATTTCGATTCCTAAAAATGTACCTAACAATAGTTAAGTTCTCCAAGTTTTTGAACCCAAAATCGACATTTACACTACTTAGCAATGTCTGAGAGTTTGGTGGCACCAAATTATGTTGTTTTATGTTCTTGTTCTTTAGGGTTCCAATTTCATCATCCTAACCATGTTCTTAGCAATTCAAACTTTCTAATTCATTTGAGTTCCTTGGTTCATAGGTTGTTCGTCTAAAGTATCCGCATCATTTGATATCAATGTCTTGGTTGCTGAAAATAGGTTATCTATCTTCACATATCTATTTTTTGAATTTTATATTTTTAAAAAATTTGTCCTTTGATTGTTTTCTGCTTTCTCAAGTAAAGAAATAACAAAAAAGAACAAAATTTTGTCCTTCAAGTCTTGTGTTTTCTTTCAATTTTTATTGTCATTATTTGTTGTCTTTGGATTTCATGTCGTACTTTTCTTTAAATTTTTTGTATCATTTTCTTGTTCTTTGTTTCCTGCGTTCAACCTATCTTCGTTGTTAAAAAATTACAAGATAGATACAGCAGCTAGCAGTTTAAAAAAAGAAGTTTATAATTGGGGTTGCAAATTTAAACTATTATAACTTTTAATTTGTGCATCGAAACAACTATTATAATATATCAAATCGAACCTCGTTTCTATTCCTAAAAATCACCTATCCAATAGATAAGTTCTCCGCATTTTTGAATCGAAAATCCATCTTTTACACTACTTACCGACCTCTGAAACTTTGGTGGCACCATATTGCGTTGTTTTCTATTCTTGTCCTTAGGGTTACAATTTGATCATCTTAACCATGTTCTTAGCAATTTAAAATTTCTTATTCCTTCCAATTCCTAGGTTCCTAGGTTGTTTGCCTAAAGGATCCGCATCATTGACATCAATGCCTTGGATGCTGAAAATAGGTTATCTTTCTTCATATATCTAATTTTTGAATTTTAGATTTAAAAAAAATTTGTCCTTTGATTGTTTTCTGCTTTCTCAAGTAAAAACATCACAAAAGAAGAACGAAATATTTTCCTACAAGTCTTGTGTTTTCATTCAATTTTATTGTCATTGTTTTCCAATTTGGATTTATTTTCGTAGTTTTCTTTAAATTCTTTGTATCTTTTCCTTGTTCTTTTGTTTTTTAAGTTCAACCAATCTTTATTCTTCAAAAAAAAACAAGAGAGGTACTGTAGTTCGCAGTTAAAAAAAGAATTTATTAATTGGGGTTGCAACTTTAAACTTTTATAACTTTTAATTCGTGCATTAAAACAACTATTATAATTAATCAAATCAAAGCTCATTTCGATTCCTACAAACGCACCAAACCAATTGTCAAGTTCTCTACGTTTTTGAACCCAAAATCCATTGTTTACACTACATCCAGATGTGTGAAAGTTTGGTGGCACCAAAATGCATTTTTTTATGTTCTTGTTCATTAGGGTTCCAATTTGATCATCTTAACCATGTTCTTAGCCAATCATACTTTCTTATTCATTTGAGTTCTGGGGGTTCATAGGTTGTTCACTTAAAGGATCCACATCATTTCACATCAATGCCTTAGTTGCTGAAAATAGGTTATCTATCATTATATATACATTTTTCGAATTTTAGATTTTAAAACAATTTTCCTTTCATTGTTTTCTACTTTCTTAAGTCACTAATCACAAAAGAAGAATGAAATATTCTCCTACAAGTCTTGTGTTTTCTTTCAATTTTATTGCCATTGTTTTGCTATTTGGATTTATTTTCAAAGTTTTTTTAAATTCTTTGTATCTTTTTCTTGTTCTTTGTTTACTAAGTTCAACCAATCTTTGTTCTTCAAAAAAAAAGAGAGAGGTAATACAATTCACAGTTTAAAAAATTTATTAATTAGGGTTGCATCTTTAAACTGTTATAACTTTTTATTCGTCCATCGAAACAACTATTATAATATATCAAATCAAACCTCGTTTCGATTCCTAAAAAGCACCTAACCAATAGTGAAGTTCTCCTCATTTTTGAACCTCAAATCCATCGTTTACAATAGTTATCGATGTCTGAAACTTTGGTGGAACCAAATTGCGTTGTTTTCTATTCTTGTTCTTTAGAGTTCCTATTTGATCATCTTAACCATGTTCTTAGCCAATCAAACTTTCTTATTCATTTGAGTTCCTGATTTCATAGGTTGTTTGTCTAAAGGATCAGCATTATTTGATAAAAATGTCTTGGTTGCTAAAAATAGGTTATCTATCTTCATATATATATTTTTCAAATTTTAGATTTTAAAACAATTTGTCGTATGATTGTTTTCTGCTTTCTCAAGTAAAAAAATCAGCAAAGAAGAACAAAATTTTGTCATTCAAGTCTTGTGTTTTCTTTCATTTTTTATTGTCATTATTTGTCATCTTTGGATTTCAAGTCGTATTTTCCTTTAAATTCTTTGTATCATTTTCTTGTTCTTTGTTTCTTGCGTTCAACCTATCTTCGTTGTTAAAAAGAAAAAAAGATAGATACAACATCTCGTAGTTTAAAAAAAGAAGTTAATAATTGGGGTTGCAACTTTAAAACGTTATAACTTTTAAATCGTGCATCGAAACAACCATTATAATATATCAAATCGAACCTCGTTTTGATTCCTAAAAATGTACCTAACCAATAGTTAAGTTCTCCGCGTTTTTGAACCTATAATCCATCGTTTACACTACTTACCGACGTCTGAAATTTTGGTTGCACCAAATTGCGTTATTTTCTGTTCTAGTTCTTTAGGGTTCCAATTTTATCATCTTAAACATGTTCTTAGCCAATGAAACTTTTTTATTCATTTGATTTCTTGGGTTCATAGGTTTTTCGCCTAAAGGATCCGTATCATTTGATATCAATGCCTTGGTTGCTGAAAATAGGTTATCTATCTTCATATATATATTTTTTAAATTTTAGATTTTAAAACAATTTGTCCTTTCATTGTTTTCTACTTTCTTAAGTCAAAAATTACAAAAGTAGAATGAAATATTTTCCCACAAGTCTTGTGTTTTCTATCAATTTTGTTGTCATTATTTTCCTATTTGGATTTATTTTCATAGTTTTCTTTAAATTCTTTGTATCTTTTTCTTTTTCTTTGTTTTTGAAGTTTAACCAATCTTTGTTCTTTCACAAAAACAAGAGAGGTAATGTAGTTCGCAGTTTCAACAAAAAATTATTAATTGGGGTTGCAACTTTAAATTGTTATAACTTTTAATTCGTACATCGAAACAATTATTATCGTTTCGATACATAAAAATGCACCTAACCAATAGTTAAGGTCTCCATGTTTTTGAACCCAAAATACATCATTTACACTACTTAACAACGTCTAAAAGTTTGGTGGCACGAAATTGCGTTGTTTTCTATTCTTGTTCTTTAGGGGTCCAATTTGATCATCTTAACCATGTTCTTCAACATTCAAACTTTCGTATTCATTTGAGTTCTTGGGTTCCTATTTTGTTCGCCTAATGGATCTGCATCATTTGATATCAATATCTTGGTTGCTGAAAATAGGTTATCTATCTTCATATATCTATTTTTTGAATTTTAGATTTTAAAAATTTTTTTCCTTTGATTGTTTTCTACTTTTTTAAGTCACAAATCACAAAAGAAGAATGAACTTTTGCCCTTCATGTCTTTCATTTTCTTTCAATTTTTTTTCATTTTTTTCCTCTTTGGATTTCATTTCGTAGTTTTCTTTAAATTCTTTGTATCTTTTTCTTGTTTTTTAAATTTGATCATCTTAACCATAGTCTTTGACTTCTAAGGTTCAGAGGATGTTCGCCTAAAGGATCCGCATCATTTTATATCAATGCCTTGGTTGCTGAAAATAGGTTATCTATCTTTATATATATACTTTTTCAAATTTTAGATTTTAAAAAAAATTTCCTTTGATTTTTTTCTGCTTTCTTAAGTCACAAATCACAAAAGAAGAATGAAATTTGTCTTTGGATTTCATTTCATAGTTTTCTTCAAATTCTTTGTATTTTTTTATTGTTCTTTGTTTTCAACGTTTAACCTATCTTTGTTCTTCAAAAAAACAAGAGAGCTACAGTAGTTCGTAGTTAAAAAAAATTTACTAATTGCGGTTGCAAATTTAAAATTATATAACTTTTAATACGTGGATCGAAAAAACTATTGTAATATATTAAATCGAAGCTCGTTTCAATTCCCTAAAAACCACCTAACCAATAATTTAGTTATTTGCATTTGTGAAGCAAATTTTTTATAACTTTCATTTTTATTGTTCTTTAAAATCTTTTTCTTTTTCTTTATTTTCTGTGTTCAACCTACCGTTGTTCTTCAAAAAAACAACACAGCTATAGCAGTTCCCAGTTTAAAAAAAATAAGTTAATAATTAGTGTTGCAACTTTAAACTGTTGTAACTTTTAATTCGTCCATCGAAAAAACTATTATAATATATCAAATCTAAGCTCCTTTCGAATCTTAAAAACCCACTAAACAAATAATTTAGTCTTATGCATTTTTGAAGCAAAATTCAATCATTTACATTACATACCGACGTCTTAAATTTTGGTGGCACCATATTGCTTTGTTTACTGTTCTTGTCCTTTAGGGTTACAATTTGATCATGGTAACCATTTTCTTTGCAATTCAAAATTTCTTATTCCTTTAAATTCATAGGTTCCTAGGTTGTTCGCTTAAGGATCCCGTTCATTTGATATCAATGCCTTGGTTGCTGAAAATAGGTTATCTATCTTCATATATCTATTTTTTTAATTTTAGATTTTAAATAAATTTGTCCTTTAATTTTTTTATGCTATCTTAAGTCACAAATCAAAAAAGTAGAATGAACTTTTGTCCTTCAAGTCTTGTGTTTTCTATCAATTTTGTTATTATTGTTTTACACTTTTGATTTCATTATTTTGTTTTCATTAAATTTTTTGTATCTTTTCTTGTTTTTTTTTTCTATGTTCAACCTATCTTTGTTCCTCAAAAAACAAGGGAGCTACTGCAGTTCGCAGTTTAAGAAGAAAGAAGTTATTAGTTGGGGTTGCAACTTTAAACTGTTATAACTTTTAATTCGCATCTCAAAATAACTATTATAATATATCAAATCGAAGCTCGTTTCTATTCCTTAAAACACACCTAAGTAAAAATTTACTTTTCCATGTTTTTGAAACCAAATTCCATCATTTACACTACTTACCGACGTCTAAAAGTTTAGTGGCACAATATTGCGTTGTTTTTTGTTCTTGTTTTTTTGGGTCCCAATTTGATGATCTTAACCATGGTCTTAGCCATTCAAACTTTCTTATTCATTTGAGTTCTGGGATTCATAGGTAGTTTGCCTAAAGTATCCGCATCATTTTATATCAATGCCTTGGTTGTTGAAAATAGGTTATCTATCTTCATATATATATTTTTTGAATTTTAGATTTTAAAAATATTTGTCCTTTGATTTTTTTCTACTTTCTTAAGTCACAAATCACCAAAGAAGAATGAAATATGTCTTTGGATTTCATTTTGTAGTTTTCTTCAAATTCTTTGTATCTTTTTATTGTTCTTTGTTATCTACGTTCAACCTATCTTTTTTCTTCAAAAAAATAAGAGAGCTACTGTAGTTCGTGGTTTAAAAAACATTAGGTAATTGGGGTTGCTACTTTAAAATCTTATAACTTTTAATACATGGATCGAAATCGAAGCTTATTTCAAATCCTCAAAAACCCCCAAACCAAAATATCAGTTCTTTCCATTTTTGAAGCAAAATTCCAACGTTTGCACTACTTATCGACGTCTTAAAGTTTGGTGGCACCATATTGCGTTGTTTTTTGTTCTTGTTCTTTAGGGTTCCAATTTGGTCATCTTAACCATGTTCTTAGCAATTCAAACTTTCTTATTCCTTTGAGTTCTTGGGTTCCTTGGATGTTCACGTAAAGGATCTGCATCTATTGTTATCAATGCCTTGGTTGCTAAAAATAGGTTATCTATCTTCATGTATCAATTTTTTGAATTTTAGATTTTAAAAAAATTTGTCCTTTGATTGTTTCCTACTTTCTCAAGTAAAAAAATCACAAAGGAAGAAAGACATTTTGTCCTTCAAGTCTTGTGTTTTCAAGCAATTTTGTTATTATTGTTTTCATATTTGCATTTCTTTTCGTAGTTTTCTTTAAAGTCTTTCTATCTTTTTCTTGTTCTTTGTTTTCTGCATTCAACCTACTTTGTTTTTCAAAAAACAAGAGAGCTACAACATTTCCCAATTTAAAAAACAGAACTTAATAATTAAGGGTTGCAACTTTAAACCATTGAAACTTTTAATTTGTGTATCCAAAAAACTATTATATTATATCAAATCGAAGCTCCTTTCGAATCTTAAAAAACCACCTAAAAAATAATATAGTTTTCTGCATTTTGAAGCAAAATTCAATCGTTTACATTACTTACCAATGTCTTAAATTTTGGTGGCACCATATTGCGTTGTTTTCTATTCTTGTCCTTTAGGGTTACAATTTGATCATCATACCCATGTTCTTTGCAATTCAAAATTTCTTATTCCTTTAAATTCCTAGGTTCCTAGGTTGTTCGCCTAAAGGATCAGCATCATTTGATATCAATGCCTTGGTTGTTGAAAATAGGTTATCTATCTTCATATATCTATTTTTTGAATTTTAGATTTTAAATAAATTTGTCCTTTAATTTTTTTATGCTATCTTAAGTCACAAATCAAAAAAGTAGAATGAACTTTTGTCCTTCATTGTTTTACTCTTTTGATTTCATTTTTTAGGTTTCATTAAATTTTTTGTATCTTTTTCTTGTTTTTTTTTCTGTGTTCAACCTATCTTTGTTCCTCAAAAAAACAAGGGAGCTACTGTAGTTCACAGTTTAAGAAGATAGAAGTTATTAATTGGGGTTGCAACTTTAAACTGTTATAACTTTTAATTAGTATCTCAAAACAACTATTATAATATATCAAATCAAAGCCCGTTTCTATTCCTAAAAACTCACCTATGCAAAAATTTACTTTTCCATGTTTTTGAAACCAAATTCCATCATTTACACTACTTATCGACGTCTGAAAGTTTGGTGGCACAATATTGCATTGTTTTTTGTTCTTGTTCTTTTGGGTCCCAATTTGATCATTTTAACCATGGTCTTAGCCATTCAAACTTTCTTATTCATTTGAGTTTCGGGGTTCATAGGTAGTTCGCCTAAAGGATCCGCATCAATTTATATCAATGCCTTCGTTGTTGAAAATAGGTTATCTATCTTCATATATATATTTTTCGAATTTTAGATTTAAAAAAATTTGTCCTTTGATTTTTTTCTACTTTCTTAAGTGAGAAATCACAAAAGGAGAATGAAATTTGTGTTTGGATTTCATTTCATAGTTTTCTTCAAATTCTTTGTATTTTTTATTGTTCTTTGTTTTCTACGTTCAACCTATCTTTGTTCTTCAAAAAAAGAGGTTATCTGTCTTCATATATCTATTTTCTGAATTTTAGATTTTAAAAAAAATTGTCCTTTGAAATTTTGTTTCTACTTTTTAAAGTAACAAATCACAAAAGGAGAATGAAATTTTGTCGTTCAAGTCTTGTGTTTTCTTTCAATCTTGTTGTCATTGTTTTCATCTTTGGATTTGATTTCGTAGTTTTCTTTAAATTCTTTATATCTTTTTCTAGTTCCTAGTTTTCTACGTTCAACCTACCTTTGTTCTTCAATCAAACAAGAGAGCTACTACAGTTCGTAATTAAAAAAAAGAAGTTAATAATTAGGGTTGCAACTTAAAACTGTTATAACTTTTAATACGTGCATCGAAACAACTATTATTATATATCAAATAGAAGCTCGTTTCACATCCTAAAAAACTACCTAACCAATAATTTTTGTTTTTAATTTTTGAAGCTAAATTCAATTGTTTACACTACTTACCGATGTCTTAATGTTTGGTGGCACCATATTGCGTTATTTTTTGTTCTTGCCCTATAGGGTTCCAATTTGATCATCTTAACCATGTTGTTAGCTATTCAAAATTTCATATTCATTTGAGTTCTCGGGTTCCTAGGTTGTTCGCCTAAAGGATATGAATCATTTGATAAAAATGCCTTGGTTGCTAAAAATAGGTTACCATCTTTATATATCTATTTTTTGAATTTTAGACTTTAAAAACATTTGTCCTTTGCTTGTTTTCTGCTTTCTTAAGTCACAAATCACAAAAGAAGAATGAAATTTTGTCCTTCAAGTCTTGTGTTTTCTTGCAATTTTGTTATCATTGTTTTCATATTTGGATTTCATTTTGTAGTTTTCTTTAAATTCTTTCTATCTTTTTCTTATTCTTTGTTTTCTATATTTAGCCTATCTTTGTTATTCAAAAAATAAGAGAGCTACAACAGTTCACAATACAAAAAAAGATGTTATTAATTGGGGTTGCAACTTTAAACTTTTATAAGTTTTATACTTCGATAAAAAAACTATTATAATATATAAAATCAAAGCTCGTTTTGGTTCCTAAAAAATCACCGACCAATAATTTAGTTCTCTGCAACTTTGTAGCAAAATTCCATCATTTACACTATTTACCAACATCTTAAACTTTGGTGGCACCATATTGTGTTGTTTTCCGTTCTCATTCTTTAGGGTTCCAATTTGATCATCTTAACCATGTTCTTAGCAATTCAAACTTTCTTATTACTTTGAGCTCCCAGGTTCCTAGGTTGTTCCCTTAAAGGATCCGAATCATTTGATATCAATGCCTTAGTTGTTGAAAATTGGATATCTATCTTCATATATCTATTTTTTGAATTTTAGATTTTAGAAACATTTGTCCTTTGATTGTTTTCTTCTTTCTTAAGTCACAAATCAAAAAAGGAGAATGAAACTGTGTCCTTCAAGTCATGTGTTTCCTGGAATTTTTGTAGTCATTGTTTTCGTGTTTGGATTTCATTTTGTAGTTTCTTTAAATTCTTTGTATCTTTTTTTTTCTTTGTTTTCTACGTTCAACCTATCTTTGTTCTTCAAAAAAACAAGAGAGTTACTAAAGTTCGAAGTTTAAAAAAAGAATTTCTTAATTGGGGTTGCAACTTTAAACTCTTATAAATTTTAATACGTGCATCGAAAAAACTATTATAATGTATCATATCCAAGCTCGTTTCGATTCCTAAAAGGCCAATGAACCAATAGTTTAGTTCTCCCCATTTTTGAAGCGAAATTCAAATGTTTACACTACTTACCAACATCTTAAAGTTGGTGGCACCATATTGCATTTGTTTTCTGTTCTTGTTCTATAGGGGTTCAATTTGATCCTCTAAACCATGTTCATAGAAATTCAAACTTTCTTATTCATTTGAGTTTCGGGGTTCCTATGTTATTCGCCGAAAGGATCCGAATCATTTGATATCAATGTTTTGGTTGCGAAAAATAGGTTATCTATCTTCATATATATATTTTTTGAATTTTATATGTTAAAAAAATTTGTCTTTGGATTGTTTTCTGCTTTCTTAAGTTAAAAATCACAAAAGAATAATGAAATTTTGTCCTACAAGTCTTGTGTTTTCTTACAATTTTGTTATCATTGGTTTCATCTTTGGATTTCAATTCATAGTTTTCTTTAAATTCTTTCTTTCTATCTTTTTCTTTTTCTTTGTTTTCTACGTTCAACCTATCTTTGTTATTCAGAAAAACAAGAGAGCTATAACAATTCATTGTATAAAAAAGAAGTTATTAATTGGGGTTGCAACTTTAAAATTTTATAACTTTTAAAATGTGGATCGAAAAAACTATTATAATATATAAAATCAAAGCTTGTTTTGGTTCCTAAAAAACCACCGACCAATAGTTTAGTTCTCTGCAATTTTGAAGCAAAATTCCATCGTTTACACTATTTACCATCATCTTAAAGTTTGGTGGCACCATATTGCGTTGTTTTCTATTCTTGTTCTTTAGGTTTCTAATTTGATCATCTTAACCACGTTCTTAGCAATTCAAACTTTCTTTTTCATTTGAGTTCCGGGGTTCCTAGGTTGTTCCCCTAAAGGATCCGAACCATTTGATATTAATGCCTTGGTGTTGAAAATAGGTTATCTATCTTCATATATCTTTTTTTTTTAATTTTAGATTTTAAAAACATTTTTCCTATGATTTTTTTCTACTTTCTTAAGTCACAAATAACAAAAGTAGAATGAAATTGTGTCCTTCTAGTCATATGTTTCCTGGCAATTTTGTTGTCATTGTTTTTGTGTTTGGATTTCATTTCATAGTTTTGTTTAAATTCTTTGTATCTTTTTTTGGTTCTTTCTTTTCTACGTTCAACCTATCTTTATTCTTCAAAAAACAAGAGAACTACTACAATTTGTAGTTTATAAAAAAGAATGTATTAATTGGGGTTGCTACTTCAAACTCTTATAAATTTTAATATGTGCATCCAAAAAAACTTTTATAATGTATCAAATTGAAGCTCGTTTTTATTCCTAAAAGACCAACGAACCAATAGTTTAGTTCTCCCCATTTTTGAATCTAAATTCAATCGATTACACTACTTACCAATGTCTTAAAATTTGCTAGCACCATATTGCGTTGTTTTTTGTTCTTCTCCTTTAGGGTTCCAATTTGATCATCTTAACCATGTTCTTAGCAATTCAAACTTTATTATTCATTTGAGTTCTGTGGTTCCTAGTTTGTTCGCCTAAAGAATCCGAATCATTTGATATCAATGCTTTGGTTGTTAAAAATAGGTTATCTATCTTCATATATCTATTTTTTGAATTTTAGAATTTAAAAAAATTTGTCCTTTGATTGTTTTTTGCTTTCTTAATTGAAAAATCACAAAAGAAGAATGAAATTTTGTCCATCAAGTCTTGTGTTTTCTTGCAATTTTGTAATCAATTTTTTCATCTCTGGATTTCATTTCGTAGTTTTCTTTAAATTCTTTATATCCTTTTCTTATTCTTTGTTTTCTACATTCAGCCTATCTTTGTTATTCAGAAAATAAGAGAGCTACAGTAGTTCGAAGTACAAAAAAAGAAGTAATTAATTGGGGTTGCAACTTTAAACTTTTATAACTTTTAATACTTGGATAAGAAAAATTATTATAATATATGAAATCAAAGCTCGTTTTGATTCCTAAAAAACCACCAACCAATAGTTTAGTTCCCTGCAATTTTGAAGTGAAATTCCATCATTTACACTATCTACCGACGTCTTAAAGTTTGGTGGCACCATTTTGTGTTGTTTTCCGTTCTTGTTCTTTAAGGTTCCAATTTGATCATCTTAACCATGTTCTTAGCAATTCAAACTTTCTTATTCATTTTAGTTCCAAGATTACTAGGTTGTTCCCCTAAAGGATCTGAATCATTGGATATCAATGCCTTGGTTGTTGAAAATTGGATATCTATCTTCATATATCTATTTTTTGAATTTTAGATTTTAGAAACATTTGTCCTTTGATTGTTTTCTTCTTTCTTAAGTCACAAGTCACAAAAGGAGAATGAAACTGTGTCCTTCAAGTCATGTGTTTCCTAGCAATTTTATTGTCATTGTTTTCATGTTTGGATTTCATTTCATAGTTTTCTTTAAATTCTTTGTATCTTTTTTTTTGTTCTTTGTTTTCTACGTTCAACCTATCTTTGTTCTTCAAAAAAACAAGAGAGCTACTACAATTGGCAGTTAAAAAAAAAAGAATTTATTAATTGGGGTTGCAACTTTATACCCTTATAAATTTTAATACGTGCATCGAAAAAACTATTATAATGTATCAAATCGAAGCTCGTTTCGATTCCTAAAAGGCCAACAAACCAATAGTTTAGTTCTCCCCATTTTTTAAACTAAATTCAAACGTTTAAATTACTTACCAACGTCTTAAAGTTAGTGGCACCATATTGCATTTGTTTTCTATTCTTGTTCTTTAGGGGTTCAATTTGATCCTCTAAACCATGTTCTTAGAAATTCAAACTTTCTTATTCATTTGAGTTCTGAGGTTCCTAGGTTGTTTGCCAAAAGGATCCGAATCATTTGATATCAATGCCTTGGTAGCTGAAAATAGGTCATCTATCTTCGTATATATATTTTTTGAATTTTAGATGCTAAAAAAAATTGTCTTTTGATAATTTTCTCCTTTCTTAATTAAAAAATCACAAAAGAAGAATGAAATTTTGTCCTTCAAGTGTTGTGTTTTCTTAAAATTTTGTTATCATTGTTTTCATCTTTAGATTTCATTTCGTAGTTTTCTTTAAATTCTTTCTATCTTTTTCTTATTCTTTGTTTTCTGCGTTCAACCTATCATAGTATAAAAAAGGAAGTTATTAATTGGGGTTGCAACTTAAACTTTTACATTTTTAATTTTTGAATCGAAAAAACTATTATAATATATAATATAAAAACTCGTTTTGGTTCATAAAAAACCACCGACCAATAGTTTAGCTCTTTGCAATTTTGAAGCGAAATTCCATCGTTTACACTATTTACCAACATCTTAAAGTTTGGTGGCACCATATTACGTTGTTTTCTATTCTTGTTCTTTAGGGTTCCAATTTGATCATCCTAACCATGTTCTTTGTAATTCAAACTTTCTTATTCATTTGAGTTTTGGGGTTCCTAGGTTGTTCCCCTTAAGGATTCGAATCATTTGATATTAATGCCTTGGTTGTTGAAAATAGGTTATCTATCTTTATATATCTTTTTATATATATATATTAGATTTTAAAAACATTTGTCCTTTGATTTTTTTCTACTTTCATAAGTCACAAATAACAAAAGTAGAATGAAATTGTGTCCTTCAAGTCATATGTTTCCTGGCAATTTTGTTGTCATTGTTTTTGTGTTTGGATTTCATTTCGTAGTTTTCTTTAAATTCTTTGTGTCTTTTTTTGGTTTTTTGTTTTCTGCGTTCAACCTACCTTTGTTCTTCAAAAAAACAAGAGACCTACTGCAGTTCGCAGTTTATAAAAAACAATTTGTTAAATTGGGTTGCAACTTTAAACTCTTATAAATTTTAATACGTACATCAAAAAAAATTTTATAATGTATCAAATTGAAGCTCGTTTCGATTCCTAAATGGCCAACAAACCAATATTTTAGTTCTCCCCATTTTTGAAGCTGAATTCAATCGTTTACACTACTTACCAACATCTTAAAGTTTGGTGGCACCATATTGCGTTGTTTTTTGTTCTTCTCCTTTAGGGTTCCAATTTCTTCATCTTAACAATGTTCTTAGCAATTCAAACTTTCTTATTCATTTGTGTTCCGTGCTTCCTAGGTTGTTCGCCTAAAGGATCGAAGCATTCGATATAAATTCCTTGGTTGATAAAAATAGGTTATCTATCTTCATATATCTATTTTTTGAATTTTCAATTTTAAAACAATTTGTCCTTTGATTATTTTTTTCTTTCTTAATTCAAAAATCACAAAAGAAGAATGAAATTTTGTCCTTCAAGTCTTGTGTTTTCTTGCAAATTTGTTGTCTTTGTTTTCATCTTTGGATTTCATTTCATAGTTTTCTTTAAATTATTTCTATCTTTTACTTATTCTTTGTTTTTTGCGTTCAACCTATCTTTGTTCTTCAGAAAAACAAGAGAGCTACTATAGCTCGTAGTATAAAAAAAGAAGTTATTAATTGGGGTTGCAACTTTAAACTATTATAACTTTTAATACATGGATCGAAAAAAATATTATAATATATCAAATCAAAGCTCCTTTTGTTTCCTCAAAAACCCCCGAACCAATAGTTTAGTTCTTTGCATTTTTGTAGCGAAATTCCATCGTTTACACTATATACCAATGTCTTAATGTTTCATGGTACAATATTGGTTGTATTCTATTCTTGTTCTTTAGGTTTCCAATTTGATTATCTTAACCATGTTCTTAGCAATTCAAACTTTCTTACTCATTTGCGTTCCAGGGTTTCGAGATTGTTCGCCTAAAGGATCCAAATCATTTGATATCAATACTTTGGTTGCTGAAAATAGGTTATCTATCTTCATATATCTATTTTTGAATTTTAGATTTATAAAAAAAATTGTCCTTTGATTTTTTTTTCTACTTTCTAAAATCACAAATCACAAAAGGAGAATGAAATTTTGTCCTTCAAGTCTTGTGCTTTCTTTCAATTTTGTTGTCATTGTTTTCTTCTTTGGATTTCATTTCGTTGTTTTCTTAAAATTCTAAATATCTTTTTCTAGTTCCTTGTTTTCTGCATTCGACCTACCTTTGTTCATCAAAAAAACAAGAGAGCTACTGTAGTTCGTAGTTTAAAAAAAAGTAGTTAATAGTTAGGGTTCAACTTAAAATTGGTATAACTTTTAATACGTGCATCGGAACAACTATTATAATATATCTAATCAAATCTTGTTTCAGATACTAAAAAACCACCTAACCAATAATTTAGTTTTTTGCATTTTTGAAGCTAAATTCAATCGTTTACACTACTTACCAACGTCTTAAAGTTTGATGGCACCATATTGCGTAGTTTTTTGTTCTTGTCCTTTAGGGTTCCAATTTGATCTTCTTAACCATGTTCTTAGCAGTTCAAACTTTCTTATTCATTTGAGTTCTGGGGTTCCTAGGTTATTCGCCTAAAGGATCCGAATCATTTGATATCAATGACTTGGTTGTTGAAAATAGGTTATCTATCTTCATAAATCTATTTTTTGAATTTTAGATTTTAAAAAAATTGTCCTTTGATTATTTTTTTCTTTCTTAAGTCACAAATCACAAAAGAAGACTAAAATTTTGTCCTTCAAATCTTGTTTTTTCTTGCAATTTTGTTATCATTGTATTCATCTTTGGATTTCATTTCGTAGTTTTCTTTAAATTCATTCTATCTTTTTCTTATTCTTTGTTTTGTGCATTCAACCTATCTTTGTTATTCAGAAAAACAAGAGAGCTACAACAGTTCGTAGTATAAAAATAGAAGTTATTAATTGGGGTTGCAACTTTAAACTTTTATAACTTTTAATATGTCGATCGAAAAAACTATTATAATATATAAAATCAAAGCTTGTTTTGGTTTCTAAAAACCACTGACCAATAGTTTAGTTCTTTACAATTTTGAAGCGAAATTCCATTATTTACACTATTTACCGACGTCTTAAAGTTTTGTGACACCATATTGCGTTGTTTTCTATTCTTGTTCTTTAGGGTTTCAATTTGATCATCTTAACCATGTTCTTAGCAATTCAAACTTTCTTATTCATTTGAGTTCTGGGGTTCCTAGGTTGTTCGCCTAAAGAATCTGAATCATTTGATATCAATGCCTTGGTTGTTGAAAATAGTTTATCTATCTTCATATATCTATTTTTTGAATTTTAGATTTTTTATAAAATTTGTCCTTTGATTGTTTTTTGCTTTCTTAGTCAAAAATAACAAAAGAAAAGAAGAAAGAAATTTTGTCCTTCCAGTCTTGTGTTTTCTTGTAATTTTATTATCATTGTTTTCATTTATGGATTTCATTTCGTAGTTCTCTTTAGATTCTTTCTATCTTTTTCTTATTTTTTGTTTTCTGCGTTCAACCTATCTTTGTTCCTAGAAAAAGAAGAGAGTTACAACAGTTCGCAGTATAAAAAAAGATGTTATTAATTGGGATTGCAACTTTAAAATGTTATAACTTTTAATATGTGCATCAAAAAAACTATTATAATATATCAAATCGAATCTCATTTCAATTCCTCAAAAATCCCCAAAGCAATAGTTTACTTCTCTGCACATTTGAAGCAAAATTCCATCGTTTAGACTATTTGCTGACATCTTAAAGTTTGGTGGCACAATATTGCATTGTTTTCTATTCTTGTTCTTTAGGGTTGCAATTTGATCATCTTAACCATTTTCTTAGCAATTCTAACTTTCTTATTCATTTGAGTTTTGGGGTTACTAGGTTGTTTGCCTAAAGGATCCAAATCATTTGACATGAATACCTTGGTTGCTGAAAATAGGTTATCTATCTTCATATATATATTTTTTGAATTTAAAATTTAAAAAAAAATTGTCCTTTGAAATTTTTTTCTGCTTTCTAATGTCACAAATCAAAAAAAGAAAATAAAATTTTGTCCTTCAAGTCTTGTGTTTTCTTTCAATTTTGTTGCCATTGTTTTCTTCTTGGGATTTCATTTCATAGTTTTCTTTAAATTCTTTATATCCTTTTCTAGTTCCTTGTTTTCTTCGTTCAACCTACCTTTCTTCTTCAAAAAACAAAAGACCTACTGCATTTCGTAGTTAAAAAAAATAAGTTAATAATTAGGCGTGCAACTTTAAACTATTATAACTTTCAATACATGCATTGAAGCAACTATTATAATATATCAAATCGAAGCTCGTTTCGGATCCTAAAAAACCACCTAACCAATAATTTAGTTTTTGCATTTTTGAAGCTAAACTCAATCGTTGACACTACTTACCGAAGTCTTAAAGTTTGGTGGCACCATATTGCGTTATTTTTAGTTCTTATCCTTTAGGGTTCCAATTTGATCGTCTTAACCATGTTCTTAGCAATTCAAACTTTCTTATTCATTTGAGTTCCGGGGTTCCTAGGTTGTTCACCTAAAGGATCCAAATCATTTGATATCAATGTCTTGGTTCCTAAAAATAGGTTATCTATCTTCATATATCTATTTTTTGAATTTTAAATTTTAAAAAAATTTGTCTATTGATTGTTTTCTGCTTTCTTAAGTAAAAAAGCACAAAAGAAGAATGAAATTCTGTCCATCATGTCTTGTGTTTTCTTGCGATTTTGTTATCTTTGTTTTAATATTTGGATTTCATTTTGTAGTTTTCTCTAAATTCTTTCTATCTTTTTCTTATTCTTTTTTTTCTACATTCAACCTTTCTTTGTTATTCAGAAAAACAAGAGAGCTACAACAGTTTGCAACATAAAAAAAGAAGTTTTTAATTGGGGTTGCAACTTTAAACTTTTATAAATTTTAATAGGTGGATCGAAAAAACCATTATAATATATAAAATCTAAGCTCGTTTTGGGTCCTAAAAAGCCACCGACCAATAGTTTAGTTCTCTACAATTTTGAAGCGAAATTCCATCTTTTACACTATTTACCGACGTTTTAAAGTTTGGTGGCCCAATATTGTGTTGTTTTCAGTTCTTCTTCTTTAGGGTTCCAATTTCATCATCTTAACTATGTTCTTAGCAAGTCAAACTTTCTTATTCATTTGAGTTCCGGGGTTCCTAGGTTTTTACCCTAAAGGATCTGAATCATTTGATATCAATGCCTTGGTTGTTGAAAATAGGTTATCTCTCTTCATATATCTATTCTTTGAATTTTAGATTTTAAAAACATTTGTCCTTTGATTGTTTTCTGCTTTCTGAAGTCACAAATCACAAAAGGAGAATGAAATTGTGTCCTTCAACTCTTGTGTTACATGGCAATTTTATAGTCATTGTTTTCGTGTTTGGATTTCATTTCGTAGTTTTTTTTAAATTCTTTGTATATTTTTTTGTTCTTTGTTTTCTGCGTTCAACCTATCTTTGTTCTTCAAAAAAACAAGAGAGCTACTGCAGTTCGTAGTAAAAAAAAGAATTTATTAATTGAGGTTGCAACTTTAAACTCTTATAACTTTTAATACGTGAATCGAAAAAACTATTATAATGTATCAAATCGAAGCTCGTTTCGATTCTTAAAAAACCACCTAACCAATAATTTATTTTTTTTTCATTTTTGAAGCTAAATTCAATCGTTTACACTACTTACGGACGTCTTAAAGTTGGTGGCACCATATTACGTTTTTTTCTATTCTTGTTCTTTAGGGGTTCAATTTGATCCACAAAACCATTTTCTTAGCAATTCAAACTTATTATTCATTTGAGTTCCAGAGTTCCTAGGTTGTTCACCTAAAGGATCCAAATCATTTGATATCAATTCCTTGGTTGCTTAAAATAGGTTATCTATCTCCATATATCTATTGTTTGAATTTTAGATTTTAAAAAACTTTGTCCTTTAATTGTTTTTCCTGCTTTATAAAGTCACAAATCACAAAAAGGAGAATGAACTTTTGTCCTTCAAGTCTTGTGTTTTCTTACAATTTTGTTATCATTGTTTTCATCTTTGGATTTCAATTCGTACTTTTCTTTAAATTCTTTCTATCTTTTTCTTTTCCTTTGTTTTCTGCGTTGAACATATCTTTGTTATTCAGAAAAAAGAGGGCTATAGCAGTTCGTAGTATAAAAAAGAAGTTTTTAATTAGGGTTGTAACTTTAATCTTTTATAAATTTTAATATGTAGATCGAAAAAACTATTATAATATATAAAATCAAAGCTCGTTTTGGTTCCTAAAAAACCACCGACCAATAGTTTAGTTCTCTGCAATTTTGAAGCGAAATTCCTTCGTTTACACTATTTATGGATGTCTTAAATTTTGGTGGCATTATATTGCGTTGTTTTCAGTTCTTGTTCTTCAGGGTTTCAATTTGATCATCTTAACCATGTTCTTAGCAATTTAAACTTTCTTATTCATTTCCGTTTCGGGGTTCCTAGGTTGTTCCCCTAAAGGATCTGAATCATTTCATACCAATGCCTTGGTTGTTGAAAATAGGTTATCTATCTTCATTTACCTATTTTTTGAAATTTATATTTTTAAAACATTTGTCCTTTGATTGTTTGCTGCTTTCTTAAGTCACAAATCACAAAAGGAGATTGAAATTGTGTCCATCAAGTCATGTGTTTCCTGGAAATTTTGTTGTCATTATTTTTGTGTTTGTATTTCATTTCATTGATTTCTTTAAATTCTTTGTATTATTTTTTTTGTTCTTTGTTTTCTGCATTCAACCTATCTTTGTTCTTCAAAAACACAAGAGAGCTACTACAGTTCATAGTTTAAAAAAAAGAATTTATTAATTGGGGTTGCAACTTTAAACTCTTATAAATTTTAATACGTGCATCGACAAAAACTATTATAATTTATCAAATTGAAGCTCGTTTTGATTCCTAAAAGGCCAAGGAACCAATAGTTTAGTTCACCCCATTTTTGAAGCTAAATTCAAACATTTACACTACTTACCAACGTCTTAAAGTTGGTGGCACCATATTGTGTTTGTTTTCTATTCTTTAGGGGTTCAATTTGATCCTCTAAACCATGTTCTTAGCAATTCAAACTTTCTTATTCATTTGAGTTCTGGGGTTCCTAGGTTGTTCACCTAAAGGATTTGAATCATTTGATATCTATACCTTGGTTGCTGAAAATAGGTTATCTATCTTCATATATATATATATTTTTTTTGAATTTTAGATGTTAAAAAAATTTGTCCTTTGATTGTTTTTTGCTTTCTTAAGTCCAAAATCACAAAAGAAGAATGAAATGTTTCCCTTCAAATCTTGTTTTTCCTTGCAATTTTGTTATCATTGTTTTCATCTTTGGATTTCATTTCATAGTTTTCTTTAAATTCTTTCTTTGTTTTCTACGTTCAACCTATCTTTGTTCTTTAGAAAACAAGAGAGCTACAGTAGTTCGTAGTTTAAAAAAAGAAGTTATTAATTAGGGTTACAACTTTAAACTGTTACAACTTTTAAAACGTCTATCGAAAATACTATTAAAATATATCAAATCAAAGCTCATTTTGGTTCCCAAAAAACCATACACCAATAGTTTAGTTCTCTGCACTTTTGAAGCTAAATTCGAACGTTTACACTACTTACCAACATCTTAAAGTTGGTGGCACCATATTGTGTTTGTTTTTTGTTTTTGTTCTTTAGGGGTTCAATTTGATCATTTAAACCATGTTCTTAGCAATTCAAAATTTCTTATTCATTTGAGTTCCAGGGTTCCTAGATTGTTCGCCTAAAGGATCTGAATCATTTGATATCAACGCCTTGGTTGATGAAAATAGGTTATCCATCTTCATATATCTATTTTTTGAATTTTATATTTTAAAAACATTTGTCCTTTGATTGTTTTCTACCTTCTTAAGTCACAAATCACAAAAGGAGAATGAAATTTTGTCCTTCAAGTCTTGTGTTTTCTTTCAATTTTGTTGTGAATGTTTTCTTCTTTGGATTTCATTTCGTAGTTTTCTTTAAATTTTTTATATCTTTTTCTTGTTCTTTATTTTCTACGTTTATCCTACCTTTGTTCTTCAAAAAACAAGAGAGGTACTGCAGTTTTCAGTTTAAAAAAAATGTTAATAATTACAGTTGCAACTTGAAACTGTTATAGCTTTTAATTTGTGAGTCTAAACAACTATTATAATATATCAAATGGAAGCTCCTTTTGGATCCTAAAAAAACCACCTAACCATTAGGTTTTTGCATTTTTGAAGCAAAATTCAATCGTTTACACTACTTACCGATGTCTTAAAGTTTGGTTGTACCATATTGCTTTATTTTTTGTTCTTGTACTTTAGGGTTCCAATTTGATCATCTTAACCATGTTCTTTGCAATTAAAATTTCTTATTCCATTGAGTTCCTAGGTTGTTTGCCTAAAGGATCAGCATCATTTGATATCAATGTCTTGGTTGCTGAAAATAGGGTATCTATCTTCATATATCTATTTTTTGAATTTTAGATTTTAAAATAATTTGTCCTTTGATTGTTTTCTGCTTTCTTAAGTCAAAAATCACAAAAGAAGAATGAAATTTTGTCCTTCAAGTCTTATGTTTTCTTACAATTTTGTTATCATTCTTTTCATCTTTTCATTTCATTTCGTAGTTTTCTTCAAATTCTTTAGAAAAACAAAAGAGCAACAACAGTTTTTAGTATAAAAAATAAATTATTAATTTTGGTTGCAACATTAAACTATTATAAGTTTAAATACGTGGATCGAAAAAACTATTATAATAAATCAAATCAAAGCTCGATTTGGTTCCTAAAAAGCCACTAACCAATAGATTAGTTCTTTGCACTTTTGAAGCGAAGTTCCATCGTTTACACTATTTACCGACATCTTAAAGTTTGGTGGCACCATATTGCATTGTTTTATGTTCGTGTTCTTTAGGGTTCCAATTTGATCATCTTAACCATGTTCTTAGCAATTCAAACTTTCTTATTCATTTGAGTTCTGGGGGTTCCTAGGTTGTTCGCCTAAAGGATCTGAATCGTTTGATATCAATGTCTTGGTTACTGAAAATAGGTTATCTAACTTTTATATATCTACCTTTTGAATTTCAGATTTTAAAAAAATTTGTCCTTTGATTGTTTTCTGCTTTCTTAAGTCACATTTCACAAAAGTAGAATGAAATTTTGTCTTTCAAGTCTTGTGTTTTCTTTCAAATTTTTTGTCATTATTTTCCTCTTTGGATTTCATTTCGTCATTTTCTTTAAATTCTTTATATTTTTTTCTTGTTCTTTGTTTTTTGTGTTTAACCTACCTTTGTTCTTCAAAAAAAAAACAAGATAGCTACTACAGTTTGCATTTTTAAAAAAGAAGTTAATAATTTGGGTTGTAACTTTAAACTGTTATAACTTTTAATTCGTGCATCGAAACAACTATTATAATATATCAAATGGAAGTTCCTTTCGGATCCTAAAAAACCACTGAACAAATAATTTAGTTTTTTGCATTTTTGAAGCAAATTTCAATTGTGTACACTACTTACCGACGTCTTAAAGTTTGGTGGCACCATATTGCATTGTTTTTTTTCTTGTCCTTTAAGGTTCCAATTTGATCATCTTAACCATGTTCTTAGCAATTCAAAATTTATTATTCTTTTGAATTCCTGGGTTCCTAGGTTATTCACCTAAAGGGTTCGCGTCATTTGATATAAATGTCTTGGTTGCTGAAAATAGGGTATCTATCTTCATATATCTATTTTTTGAATTTTAGATTTTAAAAAAAATTGGCTTTTGATTGTTTTCTACTTTCTTAAGTCAAAAATCACAAAAGAAGAAAGAAATTTTCTCCTTCAAGTCTTGTGTTTTCTTGCAATTTTGTTGTCATTGTTTTCATCTTTGGATTTCATTTCCTATCTTTGTTTATGACGCTAGACCTATCTTTTTTCTTCAAAAAAACAAGAGAGCTACTGGAGTTCGCATTTAAAAAAAAGAAGTTATTAATTGGGGTTGCAACTTTAAACTATGATAACTTTTAATACGTGCATCGAAACAACTATTATAATATATGAAATCGAACTTGTTTCAATTTCTAAAAACACATCGAACCAATAGTTAAGTTCTCCACCTTTTTAAAGCGAAAATGCAACATTTACACCACTTACTAATGGCTTAAAGTTTGGTCGCACCAAATTGCATTATTTTCTGTTCTTGTTCTTTAGGGTTCCAATTTGATCATCTTAACCATGTTCTTAGCCATTCAAACTTTCTTATTCATTTGAGTTCCTGGTTTCATAGGTTGTTCGCTTAAAGGATCCGCATAATTTGATATCAATGCCTTGGTTTCCTAATTAGGTTGTTGATTGTATATATATATATATATTCCTTCACAATCACTTTGAGTCCACAACAAAGAATAATCATCATCAAATAGATCATCACATACATTAGGCAATTTGTTTGAGAAATGACTAATATTGGATAATGTATCAAGCATATCATCATATTCTAAAGCATGACAATGGTAGAACTCTTTTTGTGGAGGTGTTAACACAACAGACCATCTTGTGTCAATTTGATCGATCACGTAAAATACTTGTTTTGCATGAGTGCTAACATGAAAGTATCATCAGTGTGACTTATTTTGGATAAATTTACAAGGGTAAATCAAAAATCATATGTTTTATATCCAACATTGACAACATCTTTGACTAAATCACATAAGAATACTTTTTCATGGAAGACCTGATAATTGTATTTTATACAGAGACGTGACAAAGCGACTACACCCGCTATTCCTGAAGCATGCCACTCGGCACGAGTGGGGCCCACCTATCGTGTAGGCTGGCGTGCATAGTGGGGCCCACGTGTCGGCTGCGCAGATTTTCTCCCAAGGTGCATCGCTGACCGTTGGATCTATTGAACGGTCTAGATTTAAAACGCGTGGAAGAAAGTTGTCGTGCACCGAATAGCTCCCTACACTCCTGTGCGACGCGGTTCATCCAAGCGGCGTGCACCCTCAAGTTTCACGGAATAAGAAGCAGCCACGTGTCTCCTTAATCTTCCAGCTAATCACATGATGACATGTGGCATGTATTTGGTAAAATAGAAATGCAGAAATGGCGCCCACTTACCAACTCTTAACGCGTTGCCATGTGTCGAAGCCAGCTGTCGCACACTTGCAGCGCGATGAAATCTTGTGCGACGCGGTCCAACTGTTCTCCATGCACCCGTTCTAGCCACCGAATGAAAGGCTACCACGTGTCTCATGATATCCCGCAGCCATTCAAATGATGACACGTGGCATGCATAAAAAGAAAAAAAAATCCGAAAAGCGCCGAACGTTTTCACGCGTGTGTTTATTTTAATTCCCCCATGTGTTTTTTGTCCCCCATTACATGATATATTTTAATTCCCCCATATATTTTGTCCCCTCACCATTTTCTTTTTTTTTTTCCTCTCTGCGTGTTTTATACAACACGAAGAACGTTAATTAACAGTTTTTGTGTTGTAATTTCTTAGGAAAATAGGGAGAAAGAAGACAACGAAGAAGAAGGAAAGGGAAGAAATTAATTTTTCATTGAGGAATCGTGAAAGAGTTTCTCCTAATCTTTTTTCTTTTAAATTTTATTTCTCTGAAATGTTTAATTGTTGTTGTGTTGTAATTTTAATTTCTGCTATGAACTAATTTATTTGTTCTAGGGTTGCAGTGTAGCTTAAATTATGAAACTTGAATTAATTATTTTTGAATGATTTATGGAACGATTTTAAGTTGTTTATTTTATCTATGTTTAATGTTTTTAATTATCGAAAGATTAATTAATTGATCTGTGACACTTAAATAAACTTGGAAAAGGAATTTTTGTGTGTTGCTCGTGATAAAATAACGTATATATATAAGGGATAGGAATATACTTTTATTGTATGTGTAACTATTTGAGAACTTAGAACTTAATAAATCTGGTTGAATTTAATTCTCGTAGGAATATAGTGAATTATTTTAACAAGATGTGTCTGTATGGAGCTTGGAAGAGATATATGGATAAATTAGGAGTTCTTGGTTAACAACTTAAAATACGAGAACATAAAACAAGATAAAATATAATGATTCAAGTGGATTAATTTGGTGAAACTGCAATCCTAGAATTTTCTTACAATCTGTTATAAAAATTAGTTAGTCAAACTGCATCAACTTATCGACTGTTTGGATAAAATTAGGTTGAAATAATTTTAGTAATTAACGAATACTAGTAACAAATCTCCGTGGGAACGATATTTTACTTATCATATTATTACTTGTGACCGTGTATACTTGCACAATTTTATGTTCTCTAAAAGAGACAACAAGACCTCATAATCAAGTTCCCAAATTTCTTGAATTATACCATAATATGTTCTATCAAAAAGTACATGATTTCCATATGTTGAACTGGAAAATTGCATAGTTTATGCAACCATCTTCACACCACTATTTTGATTTACTCATACTTTGTCCCCTACTTGAGTCGTAAATCTCGATCCATTAATTGTGAAACTATAATATGATTTGACATTGAATTTTGGACCATGTACAAGCCATTCTAAACTTTCTATCATTTTATGATTGAGTTTGTTGAGTTCAACTCAAATCTATGAATATAAAAACATGAAATGTGTTTAAAACAAAGTTTAAAATATTATATAGAAGTACTAATGAATTATTGTATGTGACACTTACATGGTTGATAAACCAATTAATAAGCTCTCATTTATGTTCATCATACAACCATTTTTCTCCTTTTTTTTATAACAAGGATCGATATTCAATAAGTTTAATTGTATTCTATAATGTTATTAAAGATATATCAATAAGATATCATTAATAGTTAAATAAAAATAATCTTATTTTAAATGAAAAGGTTGAACTTGTCATCACTTACTCTATGTATGGTTGTGCCTCATTGTTATTTACCAAAATGATTCGGTGTGCTTTTTCCCATTGAGTGCGATCAATAAACAATTTCTTACTTCCACCAAGCATAGGGTTACCTACTTGGATCATGTGACGTTCTTAGAACAACTTATGCATAGGATTCCCAATTTTAGTGCAACCACTAAAGTATTCAGAACAAAACTCAATTGCCTTTTCAACAATGTAACGTTCCACCATGTATCCTTCTGGATGATTGTTATTATTTACATATCTTTTAAGTACTTGCATATATCTCTCAAAAGGATAAATCCATCTTAAGTAAGTAGGACCACACAATTGAACCTCTCAAACTGAATGAACACACAAGTGAATCATTATATCGAAAAAAGGAGGAAAATATTTTTCAATTAGACACAAATTCTTTACCATATCTTTCTGTAAAGAGTTTAACTCACCAATTGATATAGATTTCTTTAATATTGTATTGAAGAATGAACAAAGACGAATTATTGATAATCGAACATGTTTTGGAAGAATTGATCTAATAGCAACTAGTAATAATTGTTGCATTAAAATATGATAGTCATGTTATTTCAATCCATAAAGTTTCTTATCGGTGGTAGAAAAATATTTCTTAAGTTGGATGAGTAACCATTAGGAACTTTCACACGCGCCAAAAATTTACAAAACACATCTCTTTTGTTGAAATTGTATAAGATGCTGGTGGCGAGGATGTTCGATTATTGTCATTTTCCACCCTTGGGGCCAATATGCCTAGTTTCTTTAAATCTAATCTTACTTTAATTACAACATTTGTTTTAGTAGGTATATTAAGTAATGCACCAATCAAGTCTCACATACATTTTTCTCAATATGCATGAAATTTAAGATGTGACAAATGTGTAGGTATTTCCAATAAGATAATTCCCAAAATATTGATTTTTTATTCCAACAACCATGATCTACTAATTTCGTAACATTTTCCTTTTCACCCCTTTTATTAGTTGACCTCTTTCATTTCCCTCCATTAGTGAGTATTCATTTTTTCATCTTTCCATATCGCTTGAATGTCATACCATTTAATTGCCTTAATATCTCAACACCTTGCAAAGGTCAGGGTGTAGGATCATGATCTTATTCACCATCAAACGGTTTCTTTTGGTATCTAAACTTATGTCCAGATGGAAAAAATCTTCTATGTCTTCTATGAAACATCTTTCATCCATGAACAATATAAGTTCCAAAAGTGCCATCAGTACAAATAGGGCATCCCATATAACCTTTTGTTGCATGTCTTGATAAGTTCCCAGAGGTAGAAAAATCATTAATTGTCCATAAAAGGAACCCTCTTAAGTTAAAGTGTTCTTCTTTATATGCATCGTAAACATTTACACCATCATTCCACAACGTATTTAAATCATCTATCAAAGGCTAAAAATATACAACAGTAATGTTACCATAATTAGTAGCCAACAAATATATCTACTACTAAGGTAACTATGTGGATTAATTCCATCAGCAGCAATGGCAAGATGAAGATTGTACGGATCAGATGCAAATGAGGGGAAAAATCGTCTACTACTTTCCAATTTGGAGAATCACAAGCATGACATAACACCCCATCATCAGATTAATTATTTGTATGGCAAGTCAATATCTTTGATGTCTCTTTACTTTTGAACAACCTTTGAAAGTGAGCAATAAGAGGAAAGTACCAAAGAACCTTTGCGGGCATGCCTTTCTTAGGTGTTGTCTCTTTTATAGCATGCATACATCTCAATTCTTTACACATCAGACAATCATTTGGACAAACATGAATCTTATGATATTCCATGCCACATTGACTAAGAGATTTCTTCACTTCATACATTGAAGATGG
The DNA here is from genome assembly GCA_030763125.1 of Hippophae gyantsensis. NCBI lineage: Eukaryota > Viridiplantae > Streptophyta > Magnoliopsida > Rosales > Elaeagnaceae > Hippophae > Hippophae gyantsensis. The sequence continues at coordinate 43,124,403 of CM061030.1, read as the reverse complement.
AAATTCATTACCTTAGGAAATATATCTATTAGTACATTTAGTAATTATGTGAATACCTTGTTAGAAAAACCATTTTTTGCCTTTACATTGTACAAATGAACCAATCCCAACATTTTTGTGTATTTCTTGCACTCTATATACAATGGTTTTTGGCATCTTCTAGAAACTTTTTAAAGGTTTCAGGATCATCCTCATGTAGTTCATCTTCAACACCATGAAACATATTTTCTGTCTGTACATTATGATAAGTTGTAAATAATCCACTTACATTCTTATTTATCTCTTTCCCATGACTATTATCAATATTTTCTCTATGATAATACTAACATTTATAACTCAAAAGAATACCACTACAAATAAGGTGATACTTCACCTCGTCAACATCATGAAATTGCTCATTTTTACATTTAACACATAGGCATCAAATCATACTAATATCATTATTACTATTTCTACAAGCAAATTCCAAGAAACTTTCAACTCGAGAAATATAATCTTGCTCAATTCTACACTTTGATATCCAAGATTTGTTCATTTTCTATTAATGACATTAAGCATATTAAATATGTATCCAACAAATATATTTTAGATATTATTATATATGAATTCCCTAATTATTAGAATATCTATCAAAACATCATATAAAAATAAATACATAAAAACCAAACATAACAAATACACATAAATATAATTATATAAGATTTATTGTAATTACAAATAATAATATGCCACATCATTTGAGTTGATTTCAAATTTAAGATATATAAAATAAAATTTATATAACAATTTTGTAATGATTTATATATTTTTTAAATAACTAAACTACTTAAAACCAAAATTTGTAATGAGCATAGTATTATTGAATCATGTCTTTCCCATTTCATTTTAACAAAAATAAATAAATTAAAAACCAATCTTAATTCATAGTCATTCTCAACAGAATGATATAAAAAAGGTTAAATGTATAAATGTATAAATATATAAATTTATTACGAATATATCACGAAATTATTTAATTTATTACGAAAATTTATACAAAACCTACATAATAAAAATAATAATAACATATATAATACAAAAATTTATACGCATAAATAATAACACATAATATAAAGAAAATAAAGAAATACGAATAATAAGCGCGTAGGAATAATAGAAATACTTACAAGAGTAAGTGAAGTGATAAAATGAAGGAAATGAACAAAAAGGGTGTTTTGTAAGTGAGAAAATGGGTATAAAACATTTGAGTATTTTGCTCAAAAAAATAGAGGATCTAGAAGAGAAATTGGATAGGAAGACAACCCACGAAACATCGCTGGAATTGGTTGTCAGAGGTGGCGAGAAAATAAGAAAGAGTAGAGGAGGGAGTGTTAGTCGATTCTTTTTTTAGTTTACCGCGTTGGAATACATTCTGTCTAATGGGGAAGAAAAAAGAAAAAAGGAAAATAACAATGTGTGTAAGATTAGTTGACACGTGTAAACCAACACTACAATCTACATGTTTTAAGTCAGTTATTCAGCGAACCGACTTAAAATTTATTTTAAGTCAGTTTTCCCCCAAAACTAACTTTAAATCTTGACTTAAAACAAAAGTCCACAATTCACTAAAACAAAAGTCGCTAACCATAAAAGGCCCCAAATTAACTAAAACAAAAAATAAAGTTGCTTCCTAAATTAATCCTTGCATTTGATATTCCAAATTTATCCCTTGTGTAGGATCATGAGAATATTTGTAGGATCTTGAGAATCATTAGAATATTTGTAAATATACTCTTGTTCAGAACCTCAATCTCTATTACAACTCTATCCAACAAAATCGAAAGCAAGCAAAATGGAAAAGATTAACAAGAACTTTAAACGCTTAGTAAGTGATTTAAACGATGGAATTTTGGTATAAAAAATGCAAGTATGAAGACAAGGCACACTCAAATGATTGGAATCGATACGTGCTTTGATTTGATATAATATAATAATTGTTTTGATTCCCATGTCCAAAGTTATAGCCGTTTAAAATTGCAACTCCGATTTATAAAATTATTCTTTTTGAAACTATGAACAATAGCACACTTCTTTTTCATTCCTTTTCTTTGTTTCTTACGAAGAACAATGATTGATGGAATAAAGAAATTAAGTACAAGAAAAAGATACCAAGATTTTAAAGAGATTTACGAAACGAAATCCAAAGACAAAAACAACAATAATGAAATTGAAAAAAAACATAAGACTTAAAGATGATTTTTTTAAAATCAAGGACTCAAAGGAAATTACGTTACGAAGTCCAAAGAAAAAAGAACGAAAACAAAATTTAAAGAAACTAAAGGACATGAAGGAAAACTTTTTTTTCTGTGAATCAATAAAAAACAGAAAAATATTGATTATGTTATTTTAACTTAGATATTTATTGTCATAACTCATATTTTCCAACAAACTCGTTCGTGAATAATAATTACAAATAAAAATTAAAATAATTTTTTTTTCTCATTTAAAAAAAACAAAAAAAAAATACTTACATTTCATGAATAGTAAAACAAAATAAGTAAATAAATAAAATAATAAAAATTTTGGAAAAAAAATTCAAAAAAATTCAAAAACAAATTCAAAAAAATTCAAAAAAATAAATAATAATAACTTAGGGTTTAACTTGTTTTGTTTAGTGTTTTGTATTAAATACTATGCAAATTTTCTTTAAATTTTTGTCTGGTTATTTTATTATTTTTCTTGATAGGTGTGTTAAATTTATGTTTTCAATAGTCTATGCGTGGTAAGAGATCCTTAGGAAACCCCCTTACACCATATGTAAATAATATTCATAAATTTAAGCAACTGTCCACAAGGCTAGATTCTAACCATCAGCGTATTTTTGAGCTAAACATAGAACCAAGCCTCAATCCTTTACTAGAACCGAAAGAAATGGGAGAAAACCAAGAAGTTAGGGAAACCACCATGAAGGAGTTTGCAAGACCATTGATTGGCACGGAAATTGCCACTATCCAGCTGGGTGAGGCTGCTCGGAATTATGAACTGAAAAATATTCATTTTTCTATGCTTCCTTCCTTTTATGGGCTACCTAATGAAGATTCTCTTTCCTTCATTAGAGACTTCTCCACTACAGTCCAAACCTTCCCCTTTGGTATTCTAAACGAGGATCAACTTAGAATGAGATGTTTCCCCTACACCTTAAAGGACAAGGCCAAAGCTTGGTTGATGTCACTTCCCCCAGGTTCTCTGATGACATGGGAGAACATTTATAATAAATTCATGGGAAAATTCTATTCCCACCAAAAAACATCAGAGCTGAAAGGAAAGATTTCTACTTTCTCTCTGATGAAAGGAGAACCATTCCATAAAGCTTGGGATAGGTTCAAAATGTTTCTCACTCAATGCCCCCATCACAGCTTTCCCCTACAGTTGCAGAATCAATTCTTTTACGATGGACTTACGCAACAATGTCAATTTATTGTCGACAACGTTGTAGGAGGAGCAATGAGAGAAAAGATTGCCTCAAAGACATACAACCTCTTTGAGATGTTGGGTGCTAATTCCCAACAGAAAGGCTCACGAGTGAGAAAAGCTAGAGTTTATGAAATCGATTCCAACAATGAAGTTCAATAATAACTTGTTCAACTGACCAAGCAAGTTGCCCTTCTCACTACGCAAACCAACACCAATAATGAACATTATGGTTTGCATAGCAACATGGGACATGGTACTAAAGCTTGTCCATATCAAGGAGAAACAACAGTTGGACCTGAACAGGTTAATGTATTGGGAGCATATCAACAAAGACCAAGGTTCGACCCCACTTCAAATACCTACAATCCTAGGTGGAGAAATCATCTGAACTTCTCCTGGAGGCAAAAACAACCCTCATTTCACACAAAGCTCAAATCAGCCAGACGAGCAAGTCCACCAGCCTATTCCAAGAAGCATTCCCAATATATCAACCCTGGAGGACAACTTGAATTCTTTTATTCAAGTTTGTAAAGATAACCAATCAACGATTGGACTCTGTGGAAGCTTCTATCAAAAAGGTGGAAGTTCAAGTAGAACAGTTAGTTGAACATTTGCAAAAACAAACCAAAGACTAACTGAATGGTCAGTTGGGATCAAATAAATTCAATGAAGAAGAGACATTGAGTTTGTCATTCTACAATCTCCAAGCAACGTCTTACTAGAAGACGATAAATTTTAGTCCTACGTGGGAGGTCACCTATTATTGTATTTTCTTTTGTTTTAGTAATGTGTGTAATAAAATTCAAATGAAATAAATTCATTGTTTCAACAATTGTGTACATTCTTTAATTTTAGCATTAAAAAAAATTTACTTAATTAATTTAGATTTTCATTCTAGAAAAATAAATATGTAAAAAAAAAATAGGTTCCCTGCACCTTTCTGCTTTAAGCCTATACATTTTGTCAAGTGAGAAATCTTTCTTTGAGATATCTACTATTTTTTAAGAGCTAAATGTTGATACACAATAAGAGGAGGATCAATTTCAACTACAAATAGCCATGGGAGATGCTGAAGATAGGTGGAAAATGATGAAAGACTATGCAATGCCAATCATTGGCAATGTAACTTTCGGCATACAATTACAAGAGTCTGCAAGGAATTATGAATTGAAAAAGATTCATTATTCTTTATTGCCTTCATTTACGGTGTCCCTAATGAAGACCCTTTGCATTTCATTTGAGAATTCTATGCTATTGTCCAAACCTTTCCACTACATGCAATTAATGAAGATCAACTTAGGATGAGGTGTTTTTCTTACACCCTCAAGGATAAAGCTTGTTCATGGTTCATTACTGTACAATCGGGTTCTCTAAAAACTTGGGAGGTAGTATATGAAATGTTTATGGATAGGTTCTATTCCTATCAAAAGACTGTTGATCTAAGGATGAAGATAGCAACATTTTCTCAAATGTATGAAGAGCCCTTTCATGAAGCTTGGGAAAGATTCAAACTCCTTTTCATTCAATTTCATAATCATAGCTTTCCATTACAACTACAAATTCAATTCTTTTATGATGGATTGACACTATAGAGTCAATACATGGTTGATAGTGCTGTGGGAGAAAAACTGCAGAGGAAACCTATAATCTTTATGAGCTGTTGGGTTCTAATTCCCAACAAAGAAGTGCTAGAAGGAGAGCAAGAGTCAATGAATTTGGCTCCGATAATGATATGACCTTGCAACTTACTGAATTAACTAAGCAAGTGTAACTTCTCACTACCCACCAAATGCAAAATCAAGAGGTGTGTGAAGTGTGTTTTTCAATTGGGCATGGTACTCATAATTGTTCAAATACTTATGATTCTAGTGTCAATGCCATGGAGGAAGTAAAATCCTTTCAAAGTATCATCCAAACACCTATAATCACCCTAACCATCATTGGAAACAAAAAAATTACCCAGCCTACACCCAATGTCCAACACTAAGGTCGAATAAAAACAACCCTTACCCACCAAGAAATTCTTTTAAGCCAACCTTAGAGGATAGTTTGAATGCTTTTATTCAAGTTAGTCACGATAACCAATTGATGAATAATCAAAGGTTGAACACCATGGAGGCTTTGGTTAAAAGGATTGAATCTAAAGTTAGGCAAAAGAAAGAACCAGGAAAGTTTCCCAGTCAACCAGAACAAGCAAAGGATGTAATAACCCTTCGAAGTGGTAAGTTAGTCAATACCAATTTACCTGAAATCTCTAACAATCTACCTTGTAGTTCAAGTAACAAAGAAGGTGATATTCTAGTCTCACAAAAAGGAGAAACAAGTGTTAAACTTAACAAGCCTTCTGAAAAACTCATTGGGGAGTCATCTAACATCCCCAAAAGTCAAAAGACAACAAAACTACACCAGCTGTAAGTACCTTTTCCACATCGGTTAAAAGAATCCAAACAAGATAAGCAATTCTATGATCTTTTTAATATGCTCTCTAAAGTAAATATCAATTTACCATTATTATAAGTGATCATGAATGTTCCCTCATATGCTAAGTTTTTCAAAGAGTTGAACATTAAGAAAATGAGGTATGAACTGAATGAACGAGTAGTAGTATCAAAAATTTCTAGCGCTATACTTCAGCATAAACTACCTTCTAAGTTGAAAGACCTTGGAAGTTTTATTATAAACATAACTATGGCGGATAGGAAGGTTGCTAAAGCAATTCTTGGTTTAGGTGCTAGTATAAATTTGATGCCCTACTCTATATTCTTACAACTCAATTTAGGAGATTTAAAATCCATAACTATGTCCCTTCATCTTGTAGATAGATCTCTTAAGTATCCAAAGGGAATAGTTGAGGATGTGTTGGTACAAGTAGACAAACTGATAATACCTGTTGACTTTGTGGTTCTGGATAAGCAAGGAAATCCAGCCTTGGACAGAGAGCACACCATTTATGGCAACTACTAAAACTATTATTGATGTCCAAGATGGAAATTTGACAATGATAGTTTTAGGAAAGACTGTTCATTTTAAAGTTTTTGATTCTTCACCTTTTCCTTTTATTTCTACCATCGATGAAATATTCGATGTTGACCCTTTGGATAATCTTTTCCAAAGCAACTTTTCCCGAACCAGAATAGAAGACAAGCTTGAAACTATTCTTACACTTGTAGAAGTCGAAGAAAATTTAGATGAGGAAATTTAGGGGTACCTTGAACGACTAAACAATGAAAAAGTAATGACAAAATCTAGTACACTTTTAAATCTACCCAGTTCTTCATCTAGTAAAGAGGCCAATCCACCTGAACTTGAACTCGAAGACTTACCTAAGCACTTAAAACATGTGTTTTTGGGAGAAGGAGAAACTTATCCTATGATAATTTCTTCAACCTTGAGCAAAACCCAAGAAAAATAACTTATCAAAGTGCTTCAACAGTTTAAGAAAGCTATAGGCTAGATTATTGAGGATATAAGAGGCATTAGTCCTACGATGTGTATGCACAAGATCAACTTGGAGGATGGTGCTAAACCTGTACGAGAGGCCCAAAGAAGACTAAACCCAAATATGCAATAGGTAGTTAAGAAAGAAATTCTTAAATTGTTAGAAGAAGGAATTATCTATCATATTGCGGATAGTAAGTGGTTTAGTCTAATGTATGTGGTACCTAAGAAATTTGGGATAACAGTTGTTAAAAATGACAAAAGTGAATTAGTGCCCACTAGAATAATCACTAGATGGAAAATGTGTATAGATTTTAGGAAACTAAATTTATATACTAAAAAGGATCACTTTCCTCTTCCATTAATTGATCAAATGTTGGAAATATTAGCTGGGCACGAATTCTATTATTTTCTAGATGGATTTTCTAGATATTATCAAGTACCCATAGCACCAAAAGATCAGGAAAAGACCACATTTACATGTCCTTTTGGGACATTAGCTTTTTGAAGAATGCCATTTGGGTTATGCAATGCCCCCGCCACTTTCCAAAGATGCATGATATCTATTTTCTCGGACATGGTGGAAAAATTCATTGAGATTTTCATGGACGATTTCTCTATCTTTGGGAACTCATTTGATGATTTCTTACATAAATTGACTTTGGTTTTAGAAAGATGCATTGAATACAATCTCACCCTTAGTTGGGAGAAAAGTCATTTTATGGTTCAACAAGGGATAGTTTTAGGATATATAATTCTAAACAAGGGTATTGAAGTTGATAAGGCAAAATTTGAATTGATTTCCAAACTACCTCCCCTACATCTATGAAGGGGATAAGAAGCTTCTTAGGACATGCAGGATTTTACAGGCAATTTATTAAAGATTTCTCTAAAATAAGTTGTCCCTTATGTAACTTCCTATCAAAAGATGTTTATTTTAATTTCAATAATGACTGCCTTATTGCCTTTAATACCTTGAAAGAGAAACTAACATTTACCCCTGTTATTATGGCACCAAACTGGTCTTTACCCTTTGAAATAATGTGTGATGGTTCTGATTATGCTATCGGAGTAGTCATAGGACAAAGAGTGGATAAGTGTTTGCATGTCATCTACTATGCTAGCAAAACACTCAATGATGCCCAAATGAATTATACCACCACTGAAAAGGAAATCTTGGCTATAGTGTTTTCTTTAGACAAATTTAGGTCTTATTTAGTAGGATCTAAAGTGATTGTGCATTCTGATCATGCTGCTTTAAGATACCTATTAAGTAAACCAAATGCCAAGCCAAGATTAATCAAGAGGGTTTTACTCTTACAAGAATTTGACATAGAAATCAAGGATAAGAAAGGCAGTGAAAACTTAATAGTTGACCATTTGTCTAGGTTGATTTCTGACTTCAATTCTCTTAAAGATGAGAGTAATGAAGATATAGTTGAAACCTTTCCTGATGAACAGTTATATTTAATAGGTCCGAACCCATGGTATGTTGATATTGTAAACTATCTTGTCACTGGTGTTTTGTGATCTAACACTTCATATCAAGACAAGAAAAGGTTTTTTAAAACTATTAAAGACTATTTCTAGGATGACCCTTATTTATACAAGATTGGTCAAGATCAAGTTATCCAGAGATGTGTACCTAAAGAAGAACATAAGAGCATTCTAACTTTTTGTCATGAACTTCATTGTGGGGGCCATTTTGGTGATGAAAAGATAGCCCGTAAGGTATTACATTCTGGATTCTTTTGGCCCACTCTTTTTAAAGATGCCAATATGTTTTGTGCACAATGTGATAGATGTCAAAGAACAGGAAACATAAGCAAAAGAGATGAAATTAATGCCTTTGACATCTAATTTAGTTGTTGAACTCTTCGATGTATGAAGGATTGACTTTATGGATCCTTTTCCCCCATCCAATGGTTTTCAATATATTTTGGTTGTTGTGGATTATGTATCCAAGTGGGTAGAAGCTATCCTCACTAAAACCAATGATGCTAATGTTGTTGTTAAATTCTTGAAGGATTTAATATTTAGTAGGTTTGGAATGCCTAGAGCTATAATAAGTGATAGAGGTAGCCATTTTTGTAACAAGATCTTTAATGGAGTACTAAACAAGTACAATATCACACATAAAGTAGCTAGTCCATATCATCCTCAAACTTCTGGTTTAATGGAAGTAAGTAATAGGAAAATTAAGGGAATATTGGAATGCACTGTGCGTCCTTCAAGGAAGGATTGGACATTTAAGTTAAATGATGCCTTATGGGCATATCTTACCGCTTACAAAACACCCATTGGGATGAGCCCTTATCGATTAATCTTTGGGAAAGCGTGCCACCTTCGAATTGAACTCGAACACAAGGCTTACTGGGCAATTAAAGAGTTAAACATAGATTTAGATAAATCAGGAGAAAAATGGTTACTTCATCTTAACGAGTTGGAAGATATTAGGAACGAAGCCTATGAGAATGCCAAATTATACAAAGAGCATACTAAGCGCTATCATGACAAGAGGCTAGTTCCTAAGACTCTTCACCCTAGAATGAAAGTTCTTTTATTTAACTCTTGTTTGAGATTGTTTCCAGGAAAGTTGAGATCAAGATGGGATGGACCATTCAAAATAGTTTAGGTATTTGCACATGGAGTAGTAGAACTATTGGATTCCAAGACACAAAAAACATTCAAAGTTAATGGGCATCGTGTGAAGCCTTATTTATAAGAACCAAAGAACATTGCTAAAATGGATTGCATTTGGCTGAGTAATCCTTTGCACCATAAAGTTACATCTTGCTAAGACGTTAAACTAAGCGCTGGATGGGAGGCAACCCATCATTTTAGGTAATTTTCTTTTATTTGTTTTATTTATTTAATTTCTATTGTTTATTTTAGTTTAATTACATGTGAATAGTTTTAAAATTGTTAAAACTAAAATATTTGTTGAGATGTTAGAAGTTCACAACAATCTATCTGTATGCACTTTAATGAACATGATGGATGCACCTGCATTTTTCCATTACTACTTGCACATTCTTAGAAAATAGGTAATCTTTCTTCTCTTTTCTCTTTATCTTTAATTTACAATTGTTACATCGAGGAAAATGTAAGTTCTTGGTTGGGGGTGGTGAAAAGTTTACCATGCTTAATTTAAAAAAAAATTAAAAAACTAAAAATAAAAATAAAATTATTTTATTTTTATGTTCACATTTTCATTTTTTATATTTTCTTTGTATGGTTTAGTAATTTTTAGAATTAGTTTAAAAAACATTCTCACAAAAATTTATCATTTCTTTAAATCAAATTTAAGTAAATAGTTAAGTCTTTTGCACTGTTAGATTAATTTTTGAAAACATATCATGAAATATATTTTTTGGTAATTAGTTAATTTTTGTCATAACTAGTATTTCTTGATAAGAAGTGAGAATTATATTAAACCCAAAATCGGTGTTTATGAATTTTTTTTAGTGGAGACTACCTTTGTGAGATATAATTTGAGCCTAATTTTCTTTATTCAGAGTGAAATATATATTTTTTCTACTCCAAACACATTTCTTATTTCTTCAAATTTTTAGATGATCTCTATAGGTATTAGCATTGAATATATGAATTTTTTCTCTCATCTTAATAAGGTGTCGTATATTTTTTATTATTATTTTTGCTTAGATTAAATGATTTGAGTAGAAATTGATAGTATATGCTTTTATCTCATTCATGCATGACTGCTACAAAAAAAGAGATTTATCTAGGGTTACCTAAACCAAAATGAAACAGAAAAGCCACAAAATTAACTACTCACCAAAATCCTAAAAAAGTGTACAATCTATACATGGGTTGACTCTCTAAAAATGATATATATTGAAAAGTATCTTCAAAAAAATATAGAGAGATAAAGAATATATAGTATAATCTACATACTATAACCCGCATTGCCTACAAAGTTATGAGTAAAGGCTAATTACAAAAGAAAGATATAGGAAGTAATTCCCTAAAAAGTCATTGCACTTTCTTCATTTATAAAAGGAATATATCTTGAAATTTTTGCTTAATGAGTTTGATTTATGCATGAAAATAATTTGTATATATGATATCTTTATAATTTATACATTTGATTCATTTCATGATATCAATGTTAAAATAACACTTTGAGCCTTTATTCTTTATACATATGCGAACATATTAGTTCATTTCTATACATCAACTCTTTCGCATTTAAATTAGTATGAGTGTTTGAACCCATAGGATTCAGTGTTTTGAGAGTATTGACTTGTGAGGAATAAATTCGAAGCGAATTCAGATTCCTGACACTGAAATTGGGTGAAATTAAATTGATACATTTTTTTATATGAAATATGAAAATGATTTTCGACTAATTATTATAATAAATCATGATTGTTTAAGAAGATTGAAATAACTTATGCTTTAGATTTTAATTATGATCTTAAAGGATATTAAAAAATATGAGACATTTTTTGTGATATGTTTCATGTTGTTTTCTTTTATTTTATTCTTAAAAGTTAATTTTTGATTTTGTTGTAATTTTAGTTTTTAATTTTTACATTTAGTTCAATGTTTGTGGGTATCATTACTGAAAACCCTCACGAGACTCAAACTCATCCACTAGGGCAACCTAGGGGTTAAAAGGCTGGTTGCATATGCTAAATGCAAGCGTGTCAATCCACAAAAGTGATTTAGGATAGTTTAATTTTTTTTTATCGCTTCTCTTGCTAAGGGACTAGCAAGAAGCTGGTTGGAGGTTGTGATGAGTGCTCAAAAAGCACTAAAATTACCATGATTTTATTCACTTTAATTGATTAAAAATATATATTTATATGATTTTATCATATTTCTATATAAATCTATTTTTTGGAATCACGGGTATTTTTATTGTTTTTCAGGTATTTTTGCTTAAAAAAGTAACTTAAAGACTCGAAAAAAAATACTGAAGACAATACATCACAAATATATTCTTAAAATATATAAGGAAAAGTAAAAAAAGATGGGAAAATTGGACAAAATGGGTCAAAAGGGTCAAATATGTCAAAAAGGATGAAATCATGCACGTAGCCACCCAGCAGCGCCGACCAACACGCACGCGCATCACCCGCACAATGCCTAGTCCACGTACACCACACGCCCAGTCTGAACGTGCCTACGCCCATCAGTAATATGATGTCATCATTCACTACTCCACGTTTTCTCCATTTTTAATCATTTTTCCACCCACTTTTTCTTCCCCTTCTCACCTATAAATACCCTCATTCTCTTCACTTCAAATCACACCTAAAAACACATTTTCTTCTCTCTTTCTTTCTCTCCATTTCTTAGTTTTTAGTTTTTCTTAGTTTTAGAGTTCTTCTTTTTTTGAGAAGAACTAATTATGTTGTTGTAATTTATTTTCTTTTCGATTCAATAAATGGAAGTGTAAATTCCGTTTGGAGGTTTTCCAGCAACAGAAATAGCATTAAAGTACTGTAAGGATTTTATTTTTTTTACAGTTATTTTTTATGTTTTATTCTTATATGTTATATTTAATTTGTCTGTGATTAAATTGAACATTGCTGCCAGTTTGTAAACATGATATAATAATAACGTTGTTATGCTTGCGAAATATTAAATAGGTAAAAATCTCTAAAATGAATTTATTTTGTTTTTATTCAAGATTTTATATTAAGAATGTTAGAGAGAAATATATTAGTTTTCATTACAAACTTAAATATGAAAATTAGATTTTAAGGTTTAGTTATCCGGTCTGATTTAGAGTAGTGCTCTTTTATTGGTTGGTACAATTGCCCGGTAGTTAGAGTGAAGCTTTATTTCAAAAGTTTTTATAAGAATTATTATCTGAAAATGTATTGACAACATGTTTTTAGTAGTGGTTTTAAAACATAAAAGTTAGTACTCAGATAACTAAATTCTTAGGTTTAATTTGGACACCTTGAATAAATTTTAAACTGTCTAACCCCAACAAAGGTGGCATTTAAATGGTTCATTTTCAACCCCACCCATAGGTGTTAATTGATTTGTTTAGTTAACAAAGAATATCTAATCCCACCAAAGGTGGTATTCATATAAAAAAAGAGAATCAATAAATATCAATTTATATCTTTAATAAATACTCCACTATTATAAATGATAAAATTTGCATAAATGTTTATTGAATCCGTATCTATGTTTACTTTTATGTTATTAGATTAAAAACACAAAACCCCAAAATATCGTGATAAGATGTTTAAGATTTAATTTTCTTTTTAAAAGTTTGAATAATAAATTAAAAACAACATACATTCCTTCCTTAGATCGACCTTGGGAGTATACTTATCATTTTTTATGAAATGATTCATGCACTTGCGATAGTTTTATAAATATAAAACTTAAGTATTGGCAGGATCAGCGATGTCGAATTTCGCTCATCACTTATGTTCATCATACAACCATTTTTCACCTCTTTTTTCTATAACGAGGATCGATCTTCAATAAGTTTAAATGCATCCTGTAATGTTATTAAATATATATGAAGTATATATCATCATTAATAGTTAAATAAAAAATGATTTTTGCATAAATGGAAAGGTTGAACATCACTTACTCTATGTACGGTTGTGCCTCATTATTATTTACCAAAATGAGTTGGTGTACTTTTTCCCATCGAGAGTGATCAATAAAAAATTTCTTACCTCTACCAATCATAGGGTTACCAACTTGGATCAGGTGACGTTCTAAGAACAACTTGTGCGTAGGATTCCCAATTTCAATGCAACCACTAAAGTATTCAGAACAAAACTCAATGGCCTCTTCAGCAATGTAGCGTTTGATGGGAAAAACCGGCATCTCCAATCCTACCAATACTTTGGTTTTATATTTATAAAACTCTCGCAAGTGCACGAATCTTTTCATAGAAAATGATAAGTATACTCTTGAGGTCGATCTAAGGATGGAATATATGTGGTTTTTAATTTATTATTCAAACTTTTAAAAACGAAATTAAATCCTAAACATCCTGTCACAATATTTGGGTTTTGTGTTTTTTTTAACCTAATAACATAAAAATAAGCATAGATACGGATTCAATAAACATTTATGCAAATTTTATCTTTTATAATAGTGGAGTATTTATGGATATAATAACTAAGTTAATTATGCTTGCTCATATTATTTAGGTTATTAAAGATATAAATTGATATTATTGAATCTCTCTTTTTTATATGAATACCACCTTTGATGGGGTTAGATATTCTTTGTTAACTAATTTGGTTAATTAAATTAATTCCTTTTTCTAAGAGATTGAAAATGAACCATTTAAATGCCACCTTTGGTGGGGTTAGATAGTTTAAATTTTATTCAAGGTGTCCAAATTAAACCTAAGAATTTAGTTATCCGAGTACTAACTTTCAAGTTTTAAAACCACTACTGAAAACATGTTGTCAATACATTTTCAGATAATAATTCTTATAAAAACTTTTGAAATAGAGCTTCACTCTAACTACCTACGATTGTACCAACAAATAAAATAGCACTACTCTAAATCGTAATTTATAACTAAACCTTAAAATCTAATTTTCATATTTAAGTTTGTAATAAAAAATAATATATTTCTCTCTAACATTCTTAATATAAAATCTTGAATAAAAACAAAATCAATTCATTTTAGAGATTTTTACCTATTTAATATTTCGCAAGCATAACAACGTTATTATTATATCATGTTTACAAACAACCAGCAAAGTTAAATTTAATCATAGACAAATTAAATATAACATGTAAGAATAAAACATAAAAAAAACTGTAAAGAAAATAAATTTCTTACAGTACTTTGATGTTATTCCTGTTGTTGGAAAACCTCCTAACGGAATTTGCACTCCCATTTATTGAATCAAAAAGCAAATAAATTACAAAAACATAATTATTCTTCTCAAAAAGAGAAGAACTCTAAACCTAAGAAAAACTAACTAAGAAAAGCTAAAAAGTAAAAAAAACTAAAAAAACTAAGAAATGGAGAGAAAGAAATAGAAGAGAAGATGTGTTTTTAGGTGTGATTTGAAGTGAAGAGAATGAGGGTATTTATAGGTGAGGAGAGGAATAAAAAGTGGGTGAAAAAATGATTAAAAATGGAGAAAACACAGAGTAGTGAATGATGATGTCATACTGTTGACGTCATGTTGGTGTGGGG
Source organism: Hippophae gyantsensis (assembly GCA_030763125.1). Taxonomy (NCBI): domain Eukaryota; kingdom Viridiplantae; phylum Streptophyta; class Magnoliopsida; order Rosales; family Elaeagnaceae; genus Hippophae; species Hippophae gyantsensis. The sequence goes on along the minus strand of CM061030.1, from coordinate 43,109,342 downwards.
CGCGGCGGCGCGCGCAGATGGGGCAGATAGGCGCAGCGGCGTGCGTAGATGGGGCAGATGGGCGCAGCGGCATGCGTAGATGGGGCAGATGGGCGCAGCGGCGTGCGTAGATGAGTGCAGCGGCGTGCGTAGATGGGCGCAGCGGCGTGCGTAGATGGGCGCAGCGGCGTGCGTGGATAGGGAAATGCGGCACGCAGGACCGGGCGCACGTGGAATGGGTGATATGAGCGGCTGCTCGACACGGCTGCATGCGCGATTTCCTCCTTTTTGACATTTTTGACCTTTTTGACCCATTTTGTCCAATTTTTCCATATTTGTTGACTTTTCCTCATTTATTTTATGAATATATTTGTGATGTATTGCCTCGAGTATTCCTCTTTGAGTCTTTAATTTACGTTTTTAAGCAAAAATATCTGAAAAACAATAAAAATACCCGTGATTCCGAAAATACAGATTTATATATATATATGACAAAATCATATAAATATATATATTTTTAATCAATTAATGTGCATAAATCATGGTAATTTTAGTGCTTTTTGAGCACTCATCACCATTCCACCATGCATCCTTCAAGTTGATTTCTATTATTTACATATCCTTTAAGAACTTGCATATATCTCTCAAAAGGACACATCCACCTTAAGTAAGTAGGACCGCACAATTGAACCTCTCGAACTAAATGAACACATAAGCGAATCATTATATCGAAGAAAGGAGGAAAATATTTTTCAATTAGACACAAAGTCTCTACAACATCTTTCTGTAAAGAATTTAACTTGCCAATTGATATAGATTTCTTGCATATTGTATTGAAGAATGAACAAAGCCAAATTATTGATAATCAAACATGTTTTGGAAGAATTGATCTAATAGCAATTGGTAATAACTATTGCATTAAGATATGATAGTCATATGATTTCAATCCATAAAGTTCCTTATCATTGATAAACACAAAATTTCTTAAGTTGGATGAGTAACCATCAGGAACTTTCACACCCTCCAAACATTAACAAAGCACATCCTTCTCTTTTGTTGACATTGTATATGATGTCGGTGGCAAGTATGTTCAATTCTTATCATTTTCCACCCTTGGTGCCAAATCCAGTTTTGCTTTAATTACATCCTTTGTTTTTCTAGGTATATTAAGTAAAGTACCAATCAAGCTCTCATATACATTTTTCTCAATGTGCATGACATCTAAGATGTGATGAATGTGTAGGTCTTTCCAATAAGGTAATTCCTAAAATATTGATTTTTTATTCCGACAACCATGGTAAGTTGGTTCAAACTCTTTTCATTTTCACCTATTTCATTAGTTGACCTCTTTCGTTTCCCTACCTTAGTGAGTTTTTTAATATCTCAACACCTCACAAAGGTCGGGTTGCATGATCATGATCTTCTTCACCATCGAACGATTTCTTCTGGTATCTAAACTTGTGTCCAGATGGCAAAAATCTTCTATATCCTTTATAAGTCATCTTTCGTCCATGAACAAGATAATTTGTAGAAGTTCCATCACTACATATAGAGCATCCCTTGTAACCTTTTATTGCATGTCTTGATAAGTTTCCATAAGCAGGAAAATCATTAATTATCCATAAAAGAACCCCCTTCAAGTTAAAGTGTTCTTCTTTATGTGCATCGAAAAATTTACACCATCATTCCATAACGTCTTTAAATCATCTATCAGAGACTAGAAATATACATCAGTATCAACACCTGGTTGTTTCAGTCCTAAGATCAATAATGTTAACATCATGAATTTTCTTTTCATACACAACCAGGGAGGAAGGTTGTATGTTACCATAATTACTGGCCAATAGCTATATCTACTACTAAGGGAACTATGTGGATTAATTACATTAGTAGCAATGGCAAGACAAAGATTGCGCAGAACAGATGAAAATTGAGGAGATAAATTATCTACTACTTTCCAATTTGGAGAATCACAAGGATGACATAGCACCCTATCATCAGATCAATTATCTGAATGCTAAGTCAACATCTTTGATGTCTCTTTACTTTTGAACAACCTTTGAAAGCGAGGAATCGGAGGAAAGTACCAAAATACCTTTGCAAGCATGCCTTTCTTATGTGTTGTCTCATTTGTACCATGCTTCCATCTTGATTCTTTACACATCAGACAATCATCTAATGTCTCATATTCTTTTCTATAAAGAATGCAATCATTTGGACAAGCATGAATCTTATGATATTCCATGCCAAATCGACTAAGAGATTTCTTCACTTAATACATTGAAGATGGCAATTCAATACCCTCAAGAAACATATCGACTAGTAGATTTAGTAATTCTGTGAATCCCTTGTCAGAAAAATCATGTTTTGCCTTCACATTGTACAAATGAACCAATCCTAACATTTTTGTGTATTTTTTGCATTTTAGATACAACGGTTTTTCGACATCTTCTATAAGTTTTTTAAAGATTTTGGGATCATCCTCACGGAGTTCATCTTCAACACCATGAGACATATTTTCTGTCTGTACATTATAATAAGATGTATTTAATCCACTCTCATTCTTATTTATCTCTTCCCCATAAGTATTATCAATATTTTCTCCATGATAATACCAACATTTATAGCTCAAAAGAATACCACTATAGATAAGGCGATACTTAACCTCGTCAAATTCATGAAATCGCTCATTTTTACATTTAACACATGGGTATCGAATCATACTAGTTCCAGTATTACTATTTCTTCAAGCAAATTCCATGAAACTTTCAACTCCAGAAATGTAGTCCTGCTCAATTCTACACTTTGACATCGAAGATTTGTCCATTTTCTATTAATGACATTAATTAAGCATATTAATTAATTATGTATCCAATGAATATATTTATCCACGTACGGTAAATATTATAGTCATTCAAACCCACAACATGTAGATAATTTCCACAGAAAATAAACCAAACATATAATAACAAGCATAATACAAAACATACATAAATCAAAAATTTATACAAAAAATAAAGCAAACTGAATAATAAGTAAAAACATTAATAGAAATACTTACAAGAGTAAATGAAGTGACTAAATGATGGAAATGAAGATATGAGTGTTTTGTAAGTGAGAATAAGTGAGAAAATGGGTATAAAATTTTGAGTATTTCGCTCAAAACAATAGGAGATCTGAAAGATAATGAAAAGAGGAATATAACCCACAAAACGACGTTTGAAATGGTGGTCAGAGGTGGTCGAAAATTGAGAAAGAGTGTGGGTGAGAGCTCGGTTTTGGGAGAAGGGGGAAGAGAAATGAAATTTTTTTGGCTTTCTGTGGTGAAGAAGAGAGCAGAACGGTAATATTATGTGGTTAGCGTCGATTGACAGGGCGAATCGACACTATCCACTTGGAGGTAGCGTCGGTTTGCCATGTCAACTAACACAACCCACGCAATTTAAAATTGATTTTTTTTGTCAATTATTATTTTATTTAAACTCTTATATATATATGTACTATAGAAAAAGAAAAAATAATATCCAAACAATTACACAAAATTATATAATTTTAAAAACTAATTGTCTAAAAAAAGAAAAAATTATACTATATATATATATATATCAAACTTAAATTTTAAAGAGTCAAATAAAATAATAATTGACCTAAAAAAAACATTGTACCCAACAAAAATTTCAATTGTAAACTGCATTTTTTAATTTAATAAAATACATGTAGGACGTAGCATTAGTTGACGTGGTGAACCGACACTACACGCGTGAATAGCACCAGTTCACCACGTCAACCGACGCTACATCCTACGTGGATAGCGTCGGTTCTATACCGAACCGACTTTAAATTCATTATAAGTCGATTTTTGGAAAAAATCGACTTTACATAATGACTTAAGTACCCCTTTTTGTAGTAGTGGTAATTAAACCCTAGTGAGCCTACTTAGTTGTAGATTCTGCCTAATCCATCCTTATAGTATAAAATACTAAAAATATTTATGATAAATAAGACATATAAAATTCAACAATTCACTAAAATAAAAATTGTTAACCATAAAAGGCCTATAATTAACTAAAACAAAAAAGTTTCTTCCTAAATTAATCCTTACGTTTGATATTAAAAATCTATCCCTTGTGTAGAATCATGGGAATATTTGTAGGCTATTGAAAATCTTTAGAATATTTGTAAATATACGGTTGGTCAGAAGCTTAGTCTCCAATATAGATCTATTGCACAAAACGGAAAGCAAGTAAAAAGGAAAAAAGTGCGATAAAAACATTAACCCTTAGTAAGTTATGTAAATAATGGAATTAGGGTTTAAAAAATACAGGTACAAGGATAAGGCCAACCTAACTTATGGGAATCAATATGAGCTTCAATTATTTATATTATAATATTCGTGTCGATACTTGATTTAAAACGTATAGCCTTTTCAAATTGCATCTCCAATTTATAAAATTATTTTTTTTAAACTGTAAATAGCAACACACTTCTTTTTGTTTCCTTTTTTTAAGAACAATGATTGGTTGAACAAAGAAATAAAGAATAAGGAAAAGATACCAATATTTTAAAGATAAAAATTATTTAAAAAAATAAATAAATATTAAAAATTAAAAATTAAAACTTAAAAAATAAAATTTTTTATTCATTTTTTAATCTATTTTTGAAAAGAAAATAATTAAATAAAATAAAATTTTAAAAAAATTTATTCTTTTTTTTTTGTAAAATTTATATTTATTATTTTATTTTTTTTAAATTTATTTATTTATTTATTTGAAAGGAAAATAATTAAATATTTTTTCTAAAAAAATTTATTTTTTTTTTTAAATTTTAAAATTTTGTACTGTTCGCGAACATTAAGATTTTTTTAATTTGAAATTTGAATTTTGAATTTTTTTTGTTTTACTATTAAAGAACAGTAACATTTTTTTTACTCAAAATAAATAAAAAAATCACAATTATTTAAAATACAATTTTTTTTTTAAATTTTAATAAATAATTTAAAAAATTTATGTCTTCCCTTGCAACGGCGCAAAAAACTTGATGAACAGAATCGACATCGTCGATTCTACAAATAATTTGGTTTTATATTTGTAAAACTCTCGTAAATACATGAATCATTTTATAAAAAAATGTTAAGTATACAATCAAGGTCAATTTAAGGAAGGAATATATATGGTTTTTAATTTATTATTCAAACTTTTAAAAGTAAAATTAAATCATAAATATCTTGTCACGATAGTTTTGGTTTTATGTTTTCCTAATCTATTAACATAAAAAAAGCGTAGATATAGATTCAATAAACATTTATGTAAATTTTTATCATTCATAATAGTGTAGTATTTATAGATATAATAACTAAGTTAATTATGCTTACTCATATTATTTAGGTTATTAAAGATATAAATTGATATTTATTATTTCTCTGTTTTTTATATGAATACCACTTTTGGTGGGGTTAGATATTCTATATTAATTAAACAAATCAATTAACACCTATGAGTGAGGTCTGTAATCAATTTGATTAATTAAATTAATTTCTTTTTTCTAAGAGATTGAAAATAAACCATTTAAATCACACCTTTGATGGGGTTAGATAGTTTAAACTTTATTCAAGGTGTCCAAATTAAACCTAATAATTTAATTATTCGAGTACTAACTTTCAAGTTTTAAAATAATTATTGAAAATATGTCTTCAATATATTTTTGAATAATAGTTCTTATAAAAACTTTTGAAATAGAGTTTCATTCTAACTACTTGGCGATTGTACCAACAAATAAGAGAGTATTACTCTAAATTAGACAAGATAACTAAACCTTAAAATCTAATTTTTATATTTAAGTTTGTAATGAAAAATAATATATTTATCTCTAACATTCATAATATAAAATCTTGAATGAAAACAAAATTAATTCATCTTATAGATATTTTTACCTATTTAATATTTCGCAAGCATAACAACGTTATTATTTTATCATGTTTATAAAGAGTCAAACATGTTAAATTTAATCACAGACAAATTAAATATAACATATAAGAATAAAACAAAAATAACTATAAAAAATAAGAATCCTTACAGAATCTTGATGGTAAATCCGTTGCTGGAAAACCTCCAAATGGATTTACATTTTTGTTTATTAAATCAAAAAGTTAGAAATTTAGAAAAAATAGCTAGCTATTCTAAAAAATGGAAGAACTTTAAAACTAAAAACTAAGAAAAACTAGGAAAACTAGAGAAAGAGAGAGCTAAGAAAATGTTTTTGAGGTGTGTTTTGTATAATGGGGGAGACAGAGTATTTATAGGTGAGGAAAAGGGTAAAAAAGTAGGAAAAATGATAAAAAAAAATGGGTAATGGATGGATGCTGTCTTAAGTGTTGGTGCAGAATAGACGAAATATGATGTTAGTAGTGACACATGTAGTAGCACATGAATATTTGGCATGATGTAGTATGGTTAGACATAGTTGGGTGCAAATGCACGCATGGGTTAGGCGTGATGTGGTGTGGCTGGGCCCAAATGTGCGCACGAGTTTGGCATTGTGTGGGAGGATGCGTGCAGACTTCGGCATTATGCAACGCGACTGGGCGCATTACTCGGAGTGGATGGGCATGACTGTGCATGTTTCTTGGCACGGTGTGGCTCGGTTGTGCACGTTGCTCGGTACGGATAGGCGACTGCATATGGGATTTTGGCCTTTTTGACATTTTTAACCTTTTTTGTCCAATTTTCCCTCTTTTTGACTTTTCCCCTTTTATGGTCTCAATATATTTGTGATGTATTGTCTCCAGTATTTTTCTTCAATTCTTTAAGTTATTTTTTTTTGAAGCAAAAATACTTGAAAAACAATAAAAATACTTATGATTCTAAAAAGATAAATTTATATAAAGATATAATAAAATCATATAAATATAAATCTTTTTAATCAATTAAAATACATAACATCATGGTAATTTTAGTGCTTTTTAAGCACTCATGAATTAGACCTAATCTAACCTTAAAGTAAAAAGCCTAAAAAATTTACGATAAATAAGACATATAAAAGTAAAAAATTCACTAAAACAAAAATTGGTAACCATAAAGGGCTCATAATTAACTAAAACAAAAACTTTGTTAACTAAAGGGCCCATAATCCTTGCGTTTGATATTGCAAATCTCTCCCTTGTGTAGGATCATGAGAATATTTGTAGGATCTTGAGAATCAATAGAATATTTGTAAATATACGCTTGGTCAGAAGCTCAGTCTCCATTACAGCTCTATTGAACAAAATGGAAAGCAAGAAAATGGAAAAGGCACGATAAAAACTTTAAACCCTTAGTAAGTGATGTAAATGATGGAATTAGGGTTAGAATAATGCAGGTACAAAGATAAGGCCAACTCAACTTATGGGAATTGATACAAGCTTTGATTTGTTATATAATAATATTCGTTTTGATACTTTAGTCAAAAGTTATAGCCATTTAAAATTGCAACTCCGATTTATCAAATTATTATTTTGAAACTATGAACAGTTGCACACTTCTTTTTCATTCCTTTTGTTTTGAAGAACAATGATTGATTGAACAAAAAAATAAAGAACAAGAAAAAGATACCAAGATTTTAAAGAGAATTACGAAACGAAATCCAAAGACGAAAACAACAACAACAAAATTGAAAGAAAGCAAAAGACTTGAAGGCGGAGTTTTTTTAAATCAAGGACCCATAGGAAACTACGACATAAAATCCAAAATAAAAGACAACGACAAAAAATTTAAAGAAAACTAAAATACTTGAAGGAAATATTTTTTTGTGTGTGAATAAAAAAAAGTAGAAAATAAATTATACAAGAAAAAGATTATTTTTTTATTTAGGAACTGAAAAAATGATGGATTTTGAACTGAAAAATGATAGATTTAGATAGATAAACTATTTTCAATAGCCAATGCTCTGATACCAAATGATGCATATCCTCTAGGAGAACAATCTTAGTTACCTACCAACACAATGGAATAGGAATGATTTATTTGCTAAAAACATATTGAATATGATCTGATTACGACCTAAGGAAACAAAGTCCTTAAAACCATAACCTTGAGACGCCACAAAAGATGGTCACTACCTTTGATAAGTTGAATTTAAGCATTCAATCAAGTACACTAGTAGGCAAAGAAAAAAGCTTCTAAAATAAATTTTCATTAATGATATTAGTTCTCCCTCCATTACAAGACTACCGTTATTAATGGCTTTAAAACGTCACTGGATTAGGCCTCATCCATTGTTAAAGAATAAAAACCAAAACTATTTATGATAAATAAGACTTATAAAAGTTTACAATTCACTCAAACAAAAAAAATTGCTTCCTGATACTCTTGGTCAGAATCTTAGTATCCATTATAGTTTTTTTGAATAAAATCGAAAGCAAGCCAAATGGAAAGGGTGAGACAAAAATTTAAACCCTTAGTACGTGATGTAAACGATATAAGCTTGGCTTATGGGAATCAATACAAGCTTCAAATTGATATATTGTAATAGTCATTTCGACCCCCGAGTCAAAAGTTATTGCCGTTTAAAATTGCAACTCCGATTTATCAAATAATTTTTTTGAAACTATGAACAGCATCACACTTCTTTTTCATTCCTTTTCTTTTTTTTTAAGAAAAATTATTGATTGAAAAAAGAAATAAAGAACCATAAAAGGATACCAAGATTTTAAATATAATTACGAAACGAAATCCAAAGATAAAAACAACAACGTAATTGAAAGAAAACACAAGACTTGATCGATGATTTTTTTTTAAATCAAGGACTCAGAGAGGAAACTACAAAATGAAATCAAAAGATAATAACCTAAAAAAAATTTAGATAAAACTAAAAGACTTGAAGGAAGGATTTTTTTGTGTTAATCAAGAAAAAGAAAAAAAAATCGAAACAAGAAAAAGAAGATTTTTTTGTTCAAGAAATGAAAAAATGATATATTTAGATAGATAAACTGTTTTTATCAACCAATGCTCTGATATTAAATGATGCGGACCCTCTAGGGGAATAACCTAAGTTACCCATGAACTTAATGGAATATGAACCATTGATTTGCTAATAACGTGTTGAACATGATTCGATTCGGACCCTAAGAAAAAAAGTCCTTAAAACCCAAATCTTAAGATGCCACAAAAGATGATCACTACCTTTGATAAGTCTAGTTCCAGCATTCAATCAAGAAAACCAAAAGGCAAAGAAAAAATATTTATGAAATAAATTTTCATTAATGATATTAGTTCTCCCTCCATTACAAAGTTGTTTTCTTTTATAAGCAATAAAACGGTAGCAAAATTTATTTTAACGAAAATAACCCTAGTGAGCCTACTTAGTTATGGATTGGGCCTAATCCATCCTTAAAGAATAAAAGAATAAAAACATTTACGATAAATATGACATAAATGTACCAAATTCACTTAAACAAAAATTACTAATCATAAAAGGCCCATAATTCATTAGAACAAAAAAAAATTGCTTCCTAAATTAATCCATGTGTATGACATTCCAAATCCATCCCTTGTGTAGGATCATGATAATAATTGTAGGATCTTGATAATCTTTAGAATATTTGCAAATATACTCTTGGTCAGAATCTTAGTCTCTATTACAACTATCTTGAACAAAACCGAAAGCAAGAAAAATGAAAAAGGTGCGACAAAAACTTTAAACCCTTAGTACGTGATGTAAATGATGGAGTTTCGATTGGAAAAATGCAGGTACGAATACAAGGCCCACTTGGCTTATGAGAATCAATACAAGCTTTGATTTGATATCATTTTGATACCCGAGTCAAAAGTTATAGCCGTTTAAAATTCCAACTATGATTTATCAAATAAATTTTTTGAAATTGTGAATAGAATCAAACTTCTTTTGCATTCCTTTTGTTTTTTTGAAGAAAAATGATTGATTTAACAGTGAAATAAAGAACAAGAAAAATGTACGAAGATTTTAAAGTGAACTACCAAACGAAATCCCAAGACGAAAACAATAACAACGTAATTGAAAGAAAACACAAGTCTTGAATGATGATTTTTTTTAAATCAAGGACTAAGAGGAAACTATGAAACAAAATCCAAAGAAAAAAACCAAAAACAAAATTTAGAAAAAACTAAAAGACTTAAAGGAGGAATTTTTTTTGTGTTAATCAAGAAAAAATAGAAAAGAACCGTAATAAGAATAAGAATATTTTTTTATTTAGGAATTGAAAAAATGATAGATTTAGATACATAAACTGTTTTCAGTAACCAATCCTCTGATACCAAATGATGCTGACCCTCTAGGGGAACAACCCAAGTTACCTCCAAACTCAATTGAATAGGAACAATTGATTTGCTAATAATGTGTTGAAGATGATTCGATTCGGACCCTAAGGAAACAAAGTCTTTAAAACCCCATCCTTTAGATGCCACAAAAGTTGATCACTACCTTTGATAAGTCTAATTCTAAAATTCAATCAAGAACACTAAAAGGAAAAGAAAAAACCTTTCTAAAATAAATTTTCATTAATGATATTAGTTCTCCCTCCATTACAAAGTCATTTCTTTCTTTTTTAAGCCGCAAAACCGTATACAAAATTTATCTTAAAAAAAAGAATCCTAGACATAATTAAACACTAGTGGGCCTACTTAGTTGTATATTGGGCCTAATACATCCTTAAAGAATAAAATACTAAAAGTATTTACAATAAATAAGATATATAAAAGTACACTATTCACTTAAACAAAAATTACTAATCATAAAAGGCCTACAATTAACTAAAACAAAACAAATTGATTCTTAAATTAATCCTTATGTATGACATTCAAAATCCATCCCTTGTGTAGGATCTTGAGAATAATTGTAGGATCTGAATAATCTTTAGCATATTTGTAAATAAACTATTGGTGAGAATGTTAGTCTCCATTACAACTCTCTTGAACAAAACTGAAAGCAAGTAAAACGGAAAGGGTGCGACAAAAACTTTAAACCCTTAGTAAGTGATGCAAATGATGGAATTTGGGTTCGAAAAATGTAGGTTCAAAGGCAAGGCCCACTTGATTATTTAGAATTAATACGAGCTTCGATTTGATATATTATAATAGCTGTTTTGATAACTAAATCAAAAGTTATAGCCTTTTAAAATTGCAACTCCGATTTATCAAATAATTATTTTGAAATTGCGAAAAGTAGCACACTTCTTTTTCATTCTTTTTTTTAAGAACAATGATTAATTGAACAAAGAAATAAAGAACAAGAAAAAGATATCAAGAGTTTAAAGAGAACTACAAAAAAAATCCATAGACAAAAACAACAACAAAGAAATTGAAGAGAAAACACAAGACTTGAAGGATGATATTTTTTAAATCAAGGACTCGAAGGAAACTACAAAACGAAATTCAAAGAAAAAAATTGAAAAACAAAATTTAGAGAAAACTAAAACACTTGAAGGATTTTTTTGTGTTAATCAATAAAAAGTAGGAAAGAACTGAAACAAGAAAAATGAGATTTGTTTTATGCAGGAATTGAAAAAATGATAGATTTAGATAGATAAATTGTTTTTGACAACCAATGCTCGGATACCAAACGATGCGGACCCTCTAGGGAAAAAATCCTAGTTACAAATGAACTCAATGGAATAGGAGCCATTGATTTGCTAAAAATGTGTTGAAGATGATCTGATTCAAACCCTAAGGAAACATAGTCCTTAAACCCCAAACCTTGAGATACCACAAAAGATGATCACTACCTTTCATAAGTCTAATTCAAGCATTCAACCATGAACACTAGAAGGCAAAGCAAAAATCTTTTTGAAATAAATTTTTATTAATGAGATTAGATCTCCTTCCATTACAAAGCTGTTGTTTTCTTTTATAATCAGCAAAATCGTAGACAAAATTTATCTTAAAGAAAATAATCCTAGATGTAATTAAACACTAGTGGCCCTACTTAGTTGTGGATTGAGCCTCATTCATCCTTAAAGAATAAAAGACTAAAAATATTTTTGATAAATAAGACATATGAAAGTCGACAATTCTTTGAAACAAAAATTGCTAACCAACTAAAACAAAAAAAATTGCTTCCTAAATTAATCCTTGCATGTGACATTCCAAATCCATCCCTTGTGTATGATCATGAGAATAATTATAGGATCTTCATACTCTTTAGAATAGTTGTAAATATATTCTTGGTAAGAATCTCAGTCTCCATTACATCTCTCTTGAACAAAACCAAAAGCAAGCAAAATGGAAAGGGTGGGACAAAAACTTTAAACCCTTAGTAAGTGATGTAAATGATAAAATTTAGGTTTAAAAAATACAGGTACAAAGACAAGTTCCATTCTGCTTATGGGAATCAATATAAGTTTTGATTTGATATATTATAGTAGTTTTTTCGATACTCGAGTCAAAAGTTATAGCCTTTTAAAATTGCAACTCTCATTTATCAAATTATATTTTTGAAACTGTGAACAATAGCACACTTCTTTTTAATTCCTTTTTTTTTTTGAAGAACAATGATTGATTCAGCAAATAAAAATAGAACTATGAAATGAAATCCAAAGACAAAAACAACAACCATGAAATTGAAAGAAAATACAAGACTCAAAGGACGATTTTTTTAAATCAAGGACTCAGAGGAAACTACCAAAGAAAATCCAAAGAAATAACCAAGAAAAGAAAATTTAAAGAAAACTGAAAGACTTGAAGGAAGGATTTTTTTGTGGGAATCTAGAAAACACATAAAAGAATTGAAATAAGAAAAAGATGATTTTTTTTATTCAGGAACTAAAAAATGATAGATTTAGATAGATTATATGTTTTCAACAACCAATGCTCTGATACCAAACGATACAAACCCTTTAGGGCAACAACCTCAGTTACCCATAAATTCAATTTAATAGGAATGATTGATTTGCTAAGAATGTGTTGAAGATGATCCAATTTGGACTCTAAGGAAACAAAGTCCTTAAAACCCCAAACTTGAGACACCATAAAAGATGATCTCTACCTTTGATAAGTCTAATTCAAGCATTCAACAAAGTGTCGTAGAAGGCAAAGCAAAAAGATTTCTAAAATAAATTTTCATTAATGATATAAGATCTTCCTCCATTACAAGGCTGCTGTTATCTTTTATAAGTAACAAAACATTAGATAAAATTAATCTTAAAGAAAAGAACCGTAAACATAATTAAACCCAAGTGGGCCTATTAGTTGGGGATTGGGCCTAATTGATCGGGGCAGAACCGACATCGCCGATCCTGCCCGTTACTTTGGTTTTATGTATTTATAAAACTCTCGCAAGTGCACGAATCATTTCGTAGAAAATGATAAGTATACTCCCAAGGTCGATCTAAGGAAGGAATGTATGTGGCTTTTAATTTATTATTCAGACTTTTAAAAACGAAATTAAATCCTAAACATCCTGTCACGATATTTTGGGTTTTGTGTTTTTAATCTAATTACATAAAAATAAACATAGAATCAATAAATATTTATGCAAATTTTATCTGTTAAAATAGTGGAGTATTTATGGATATAATAATTAAGTTAATTATGCTTGCTCATATTATTTAGGTTATTAAAGATATGAATTGATATTTATTGATTCTCCCTTTTTTGTATGAATACCACCTTTGGTGGGGTTAGATATTCTTTGTTAACTAAACAAATCAATTAACACCTATGGGTGGGGTTGATAACTAATTTGGTTAATTAAATTAATTTCTTTTTCTAAGAGATTGAAAATGAACCATTTAAATGCCACCTTTGGTGGGGTTAGACAATTTAAACTTTATTCAAGGTGTCCAAATTAAACCTAAGAATTTAGTTATCCGAGTACTAACTTTCAAGTTTTAAAACCACTACTGAAAACATGTTGTCAATACATTTTCAGATAATAATTCTTATAAAAACTTTTGAAATAGAGTTCCACTCTAACTACCTAGGCGATTGTACCAACAAATAAAAGAGCACTTCTCTAAATCCGATCGGATAACTAAATCTTAAAATCTAATTTTCAGATTTAAGTTTGTAATGAAAAATAATATATTTCTCTCTAACATTCTTAATATAAAATCTTGAATAAAAATAAAATCAATTCATTTTAGAGATTTTTACCTATTTAATATTTCGCAAGCATAACAACGTTATTATTACATCATGTTTATAGACGGCCGACAGCTTAAATTTAATCACGCACAAATTAAATATAACATGTAAGAATAAAGCATAAAAAATAAGCAGTAAAGAAAATAAAATCCTTACGTAACTTCGATGCTATTCCCGTTCTTTGGAAAACCTCCAAGCGGAATTTGCACTCCCATTTATTGAATCAAAAGCTAATATATTACAAAAACATAACTAGTTCTTCCCAAAAAGGGAAGAACTCTAAAACTAAGAGAAATTAACTAAAAACTAAGAAAAACTAAAAAAACCTAAAAATCTAAGAAAAGAGAGAAAGAAAGAAGAGAGAAGTGTGTTTTGAAGGTGTGTTTTGAAGTTAAGGGAAGGAGGGTATTTATAGGTGAGAATGGAGAGAAAAAGTAGAGAAAAAAAATGTAAAAAAAATGTAAAAACGCGGATTAGTGATTACTGACGTCATTTGATGACGTCAGCATGACGGGGGCGGCTGCACTGTGCGCGCGGATGAACAGTTCCCGCGGATGAACAGTGGGCGCGGATGAACAGTGGGCACGGATGAAGATGTGAACATAAAAAAGAAAAAAAAATTAATAATTTTTTTTTTTTTTTTTGAATTTTTGTTTTTTTTTTTGAATTTTTAAATTGTTAAATCTTTTTTTTTTTTTTTTCTAATTAAGCATGGTAACTTTTCACCACCCCCAACTTAGAACTTACATTGTCCTCAATGTAACAATTGTAAATTAAAGATAAAGAGAAAAGAGAAGAAAGATTACCTATTTCTTGAGAATGTGTAAGTAGTAATGGAGAAATGCAGGTGCATTCATCATATTCATCATTAAAGTGTATACAGACAGATTGTTGTGAACTTCTAACAACTTAACAAATATTTTTAGTTTTAACAATTTAAAAATTATTCACATATAATTAAACTAAAATAAACAATAAAATTAAACAAATAAAACAAAATAAAATTACCTAAAATGATGGGTTGCCTCCCATCCAAATAAGCTTAGTTTAACGTCTTAGCAAGACGTAACTTGGGGATTTCATTTTAAGTAAACTCAATGTCCCCTCATCAATGAGTCAATCAAACCTACAAGTAAGACAAGGTTGTCTACCTATACTTTTTCAGTCATGTCCTATGGATTTTTAAATTTTTCTGTACTTAAAACTAGGGACATGCTTTTGAGTTTTAGATAATCCATGTCTAGGTACAAATCAAATAATTAAAGGCATCAAAACACAATTGTACCTAGATCAAACAAAACAACTAACTCCTTAGATTGTAATTAAAGCTTTAAAATTTTGGAGATAGTTTCAGAATTTTTATTTTATTTTTTTTAATTTTTTTAAGTTAAAATAACATAATCAGTATTAACCAAGAGTGCTCCCAGGAAAGAATGGTGGGGCAAAGGCTCCTTAAAAACCATCCTCCTAGACAGAGCAACGTTCCCAGGAAAGACTAGTGGTACAAAGGCTTCCAGGAACTAGTACCCTACACACAACTCCCTTACATCTTTAGTCTTCATCCTATTAAAAGTAAGCTAATTAAGTTAAGTTAAGTTAAAATTTAAGTTAATTAAGTTAATAAAAAGGTAGGTTAATTAAGTTAATGAAAATCTAAGTTAATTAAGTTAGTAAATTAAATTAATATAAGTTACTAAATTAAGTTACTAAAAACCTAAGTTAATTAACTTAAACGAAAATTAAAAAAAGTAGTTAAAAAAATTTGAAAAAAAAAAAATTAAACCAAAAATAAAATAAATTGAAAAAGTAAAAGAAAAAAATAAAAAATAAAAAGAGAAAAGAGAAAAAATAAAAATTAAGCCAAAAAATAAAAAAATAAAATAAAATAAAATAAATTGAAAAAAAATAATTGAAAAAGGTAAAAAAAAATAAAAAGAAAAAACAACAAAAATAAAATAAAAAATAAAAATAAAAAAATTGAAAATAAAGTTTTTGATTTTTTTTATTTTTTTTGATTTTTTTTTTTTTGATTTTTTTTGATTTTTTTTTTTATTTATTTTTATTTTATTTTATTTCTTTATTTTTTTATTTTATTTTATTTTTTTTTATTTTATTTTATTTTTATTTTATTTTATTTTTTTTTTTTTTTGTTTTATTTTATTTTATTTTATTTTTTTTTATTTTTTTATTTTTCTTTTTTATTTTTTTTATTTTTTTATTTTTTTATTCTTATTTATTTATTAATTTAATTTAAAATTTATTTACTTTTTTTTTTACTTCAAATTTCAAAATGCAAAATTATTTTATTATTCATGCTATATATTTTTTTTTATTTATTACGAAATTGAAATTTTTTTTTTACTTTTCACAAACAACAAATTTTTTTATTTTTTTTAATTTTTTAATAAAAAAAATCACAATTATTTACAACACAAAAAGTTTTTAAAATTTTGATAAATAATTTAAAAACGCTATTCCTTCCCCGGCAACGGCGCCAAAAACTTGATACCATCCCCGGCAACGGCGCCAAAAACTTGATCGGGGCAGAACCGACATCGCCGATCCTGCCCGTTACTTTGGTTTTATGTATTTATAAAACTCTCGCAAGTGCACGAATCATTTCGTAGAAAATGATAAGTATACTCCCAAGGTTGATCTAAGGAAGGAATGTATGTGGTTTTTAATTTATTATTCAAACTTTTAAAAACGAAATTAAATCCTAAACATCCTGTCACGATATTTTGGGTTTTGTGTTTTTAATCTATTAACATAAAAATAAACAAAGATTCAATAAATATTTATGCAAATTTTATCATTTAAAATAGTGGAGTATTTATGGATATAATAACTAAGTTAATTATGCTTGCTCATATTATTTAGGTTATTAAAGATATGAATTGATATTTATTGATTCTCTCTTTTTTGTATGAATACCACCTTTGGTGGGGTTAGATATTCTTTGTTAACTAAACAAATCAATTAACACCTATGGGTGGGGTTGATAACTAATTTGGTTAATTAAATTAATTTCTATTTCTAAGAGATTGAAAATGAACCATTTAAATGCCACCTTTGGTGGGGTTAGACAGTTTAAACTTTATTCAAGGTGTCCAAATTAAACCTAAGAATTTAGTTATCCGAGTACTAACTTTCAAGTTTTAAAACCACTACTGAAAACATATTGTCAATACATTTTCAGATAATAATTCTTATAAAAACTTTTGAAATAGAGCTTCACTCTAACTACCGGGCGATTGTACCAACAAATAAAAGAGCACTATTCTAAATTAGACCGGATAACTAAACCTTAAAATCTAATTTTCAGATTTAAGTTTGTAATGAAAAATAATATATTTCTCTCTAACATTCTTAATATAAAATCTTGAATAAAAATAAAATCAATTCATTTTAGAGATTTTTACCTATTTAATATTTCGCTAGCATAACAACGTTATTATTACATCATGTTTATAAACGGCCAGCACAGTTAAATTTAATCACAAACAAATTAAATATAACATATAAGAATAAAGCATAAAAAATAACTGTAAAGAAAATAAAATCCTTACAGAACTTCGATGTTATTCCCGTTGCTGGAAAACCTCCAAGCGGAATTTGCACTCCCATTTATTGAATCAAAAAGCTAATAAATTACAAAAACATAACTAGTTCTTCCCAAAAAGGGAAGAACTCTAAAACTAAGAGAAATTAACTAAGAAAAGCTAAAAATTAAGAAAAACTAAAAAAATCTAAAAATCTAAGAAAAGAGAGAAAGAAAGAAGAGAGAAGTGTGTTTTGAAGGTGTGTTTTGAAGTGAAGGGAAAGGGGGTATTTATAGGTGAGGATGGAGAGAAAAAATAGAGAAAAAAAATGTAAAAACGCGGATTAGTGATTGCTGACATCATTTGATGACGTCAGCAAGATGAAGCGGCACCTTGTCTTGTAGCGGATGAACAGTTCCGCGGATGAACAGTGCCTACGGATGAACAGTGCCCACGGATGAACAATGGGCGGAGAGTGGCCTTGGTAGGCTGCCACGGCGCGATTTTCTCCTTTCTGACATTTTTGTCCTTTTTGACCCATTTTGTCCAATTTTTCCATATTTGTTGACCTTTCCCCATTTATTTATTAATATATTTGTGATGTATTGCTTCCAGTATTCCTCTTTGAGTTTTTAAGTTGCGTTTTTAAGCCAAAATACCTGAAAAACAATAAAAATACCCGTGATTCCGAAAAAGACAAATTTATATAAATATATGATAAAACATATAAATATATATATTTTTAATCAATTAATGTGCATAAAATCATGGTTATTTTAGTGCTTTTTGAGCACTCATCACTAATCCATCCTTAAAGAATAAGAGATTAAAAATATTTATGATAAATAAGACATATAAAAGTCCACAATTTACTAAAACAAAAATTACTAACCATAAAAGGCCCATGATTAACTACAACAAATGACAATTGCTTCCAAAATTTATCCTTCCGTTTGATATTCCAAATCTATCCCTTGTGTTGGATCATGAGAATATTTGTAGGATATTGAGAAGCTTTAGAATATTTGTAAATATACTCTTGGTGAGAACCTCGGTCTTCATTACATCTCTATTGAACCAAACCTTAAGCAAGTAAAAAGGAAAAGGTATGACAAAAACTTGAAACACTTAGTAAGTGACGTAAATGATGGAATTAGAATTTCAAAAATTCAAGTATAGAGACAAGACCTGATCAACTTATAGGAATTGATATGAGCTTTGATTTTATATATTATAATAGTTTTTCGATACTTGAGTCAAAAGTTATAGCCGTTTAAAATTGCAACTCCGATTTATCAAATTATTTTTTTGAAATTGTGAACAACAACACCTTTCTTTTTTATTCTTTTTTTTTTTGAAGAACAATGATTGATTGAAGAAAGAAAAAAAGAAAAAGAAAATGATACCATGATTTTAAAGAAAACTACAAAACAAAATCCAAAGATGAAAAAAACAACAATGAAATTGAAAGAAAACACAAGATTTGAAGGAAGAAATTGTTTTTGTGAGAATCTATAAAAAAACCCAGAAAAGAACTTAAACAAGAAAAAGATGATTTTTTTTTATTTAGAAAATGAAAAAAATGAAAGATTTAGAAAGATAAATTGTTTTCAACAACCAATGCTCTGATACCAAATGATGCAAACCCTTTAGTGGAACAACCCAAGTTCCCACGAGCTTAATGGAATTGGAACGATTGATTTTTTAAGAACGTGTTAAAGTCTATCCGATTAGGACCCTAAAGAAACAAAATCCTCAAACCAATCTTGACATGCCACAAAAGATGATCACTACCTTTAAGAAGTCTAATTCAAGCATTCAATCCAGAAGACTAGAGGGCAAAACAAAATATTTTTGAAATAAATTTTCACTAATGATATCAATTCTCCCTCCATCACAAGACTTTTGTTTTCTTTTATAAGAAACAAAACCATTGATGAGCGCTCAAAAAGTACTAAAATTACCATGATTTTATGCACATTAATTGATTAAAAATATATATATTTATATGATTTTATCATATATTTATATAAATTTGTCTTTTCGGAATCACAGGTATTTTTATTATTTTTCAGGTATTTTCCCTTAAAAATGTAACTTAAATACTCAAAGAGGAATACTAGAGGCAATACATCACAAATATATTCAAAAATAAATGAGGAAAAGTCAAAAAATATGGAAAAATTGGACAAAATGGGTCAAAAAGGTCAAAAATGTCAAAAAGGAGGAAATCGTGCCGAGCAGCAGCCACCCGCGACCAATCTTGCGTGCGCCCGCGCCTAGTCCCACGCGCGCCCGCGCCTAGTGTCGCGCCAGCCGTGCATGCCTTGCTTCTATCCCGCGCGCGTCTGTGTGCGCCACTGGTACCTTCGACGCGCGCTACTACCATCTCGCCCCATTTTCACACGTAGCTGCCCCCACGTCATTTGACGTCATCAATGATGTCAGCAATCACCACTCCCCGTTTCCATCATTTTTTAACATTTTTTCACCCATTTTTTCTCTCCATCCTCACCTATAAATACCCCCTTCTCTTCACTTCTAAACACACCTAAAAACACATCTTCTTTTCTCTTTATTGCTCTCATTTCTTATTTTTTTTAGTTTTTAAAATTTTTCTTAGTTTTTAGCTTTTCTTAGTTAGTTTTTCTTAGTTTTAGAGTTCTTCTCTTTTTGAGAAGAACTAATTATGTTTTTGTAATTTATTTGCTTTTTTATTCAATAAATGGGAGTGCAAATTCAATTTGGAGGTTTTCTGGCAACCGGAATAGCATCAAAGTACTGTAAGGATTTTATTTTCTTTATAGTTATTTTTTATGCTTTATTCTTACATGTTATATTTAATTTGTCTGTGATTAAATTGAACATTGCTGCTAGTTTGTAAACATGATATAATAATAACGTTGTTATGCTTGCGAAATATTAAATAGGTAAAAATCTCTAAAATGAATTGATTTTATTTTTATTCAAGATTTTATATTAAGAATGTTAGAGAGAAATATATTATTTTTCATTACAAACTTAAATCTAAAAATTAGATTTTAAGGTTTAGTTATCCGGTCTGATTTAGAGTAGTGTTATTTTATTTGTTGGTACAATCGCCCGGTAGTTAGAGTGAAGCTCTATTTCAAAAGTTTTTATAAGAATTATTATCTGAAAATATATTGACAACATGTTTTCAGTAGTGGTTTTAAAACTTGAAAGTTAGTACTTGGATAACTAAATTCTTAGGTTTAATTTGGACACCTTGAATAAAGTTTAAACTGTCTAACCCCACCAAAGGTGGCATTTAAATGGTTCATTTTCAATCTCTTAGAAAAAGGAATTAATTTAATTAACCAAATTAGTTATCAACCCCACCCATAGGTGTTAATTGATTTGAATAGTTAACAAAGAATATCTAACCCTACCAAAGGTGGTATTCATATAAAAAAGAGAGAATCAATAAATATCAATTCATATATTTAATAACCTAAATAATATGAGCAAGCATAATTAACTTATTATTATATCCATAAATACTCCACTATTATAAAAGATAAAATTTGTATAAATATTTATTGAATATGTATATATGTTTTATTTTTATGTGATTAGATTAGAAACACAAAACCCCAAAATATCGTGACAGGATGTTTAGGATTTAATTTTGTTTTTAAAAGTTTGAATAATAAATTAAAAACCACATACATTCCTTCCTTAGATCGACCTTGGAAGTATACTTATCATTTTCTACGAAATGATTTGTGCACTTGCGAGAGTTTTATAAATACATAAAACCAAATCATCGGTAGGATCGGCGATCCTGGTTTTTCCTGATCAAGTTTTTGTTGTGATGAGTGTTCAAAAAGCACTAAAACTACCATGATTTTACGTACATTAATTGATTAAAAATATATATATGTATATAAATTTGTATATATGTATATAAATTTGTCTTTTTCGGAATCATGGGTATTTTTATTGTTTTTCAGGTATTTTTGCTTAAAATAGTAACTTAAAGACTCAAAGAGGAATACTAGAGGCAATACATCACAAATATATTAACAAATAAATGAGGAAAGGTCAACAAATATGGAAAAGAACCCTAGACGTAATTAAATCCTAGTGGGCCTACTTAGTTATGGATTGAGCCTTATCCATTCTTAAAGAATAAAAGACTAAAATTATTTACAATAAATAAGACATATAAAAGTCCACAATTCACTAAAAAAAAATATTTAACCATAAAAGGAACATAATTAACTAAAACAAAAAAAATTGCTTCCTAAGTTAATCTTTACATTTGATATTCCAAATATTTCCCTTATGTAGGATGAAGAGAATATTTATAAGATCTTGAGAATATTTAGAATATTTGTAAATATACTCTTGGTCAGAACCTCACTCTCTATTATAGCTTTATTTAACAAAATGAAAAATGTGCGAAAAAAACTTTAAACCCTTAGTAAGTGATGTAAATGATGGAATTTGGGTTTAAATTGCAAGTACAAAGCCAAGGCCAGCTTAGCTTACGGGAATTGAGACGAGCTTTGATTT
Source organism: Hippophae gyantsensis (assembly GCA_030763125.1). NCBI lineage: Eukaryota > Viridiplantae > Streptophyta > Magnoliopsida > Rosales > Elaeagnaceae > Hippophae > Hippophae gyantsensis. The sequence continues at coordinate 43,087,192 of CM061030.1, read as the reverse complement.
GATATATTATAATAGTTGTTTTGATACCCTAGTCAATAGTTAATGTCGTTTAGAATTGCTACTCTAATTTTTCAAATTATTATTTTTTGAAACCGTGAACAGCAGCACACTTCTTTTTCATTTTTTTGAATAACTGATAAGATTCAAATTATTGCATTTTTATTATGATTTAAATGTTGATATTTGTGTGAAAATTACGTTTATTTGATTATTTAATCCACAAATGTCATTTCATGGGTATTTCGTGTTTAAAGTGCAATTTCAGGTAAAATCATGAATTTGGAGAAGTTTGGGACAAAGTTCAATGATCGGGATTGAGTGAAAATAAAAAGAAAACAAAGTTTCAAAATTTGGAAATCCCGCCGCCAGCTAGATTATTCTCGCCACCGGCGGCAATCCTACAGAAAGCACGGCGAAAATCATCCCGAGAGCACAGATTTTGGCAAATTCATCTCGCCGCCGGCCAAATGCATCTAGCCGACAGCCACATTAATTTAGCCGCCGGCAAGAATCAGAAAACCTAAAATTTTATTTTCCAGAAATCTCGCCGCAGGGAGAATAATGTCGCCGCCGGCGAGTTTCGTCCAAAAACACATTTTTTTGGTTGTTTTGTTCCAAAATTACCCCCAAAACCCTAGATCTATATATACAATATGATGGAGAAAGGGGCGAGGGTAGAGAGAACAGATCTGAGTCATTTTTGGGAGAGAAAAGACAATTTTGGAGAGAAATTTTGGAGAAGCTTGAAGGATCATCACCATTGTTGCTACCAAGTATTAATCGTCAAGAGTTTTCCATCTCTTCTCCTTAGCTTTAATTTCCTGCATTTTATTCAGATTTGTTATTCATGGATTCAATTGAGATAATGTTTGTTCTTATTTCCGTTATGAACTAATTCGTTTTTGTTAAGGCTATGATGTAGTTGAATCAAGAAAATTTGATTTCTTTTGTTATTGTTATATGAATTCATTGTTTTCAAGTTGAGTATTTATTTCCATGCTTAATGCTTTTAAATTTCTGGCCAAGATTTAGATGATTTGTTGCATTATATTGAGACCGAGAGGAGATGTGTAATGAATGCTTCTCGTGATAAATACTGTATGTTGAATGCGAGTGTGAGAACTAATGCATGATGTATGTGGTTATTCTAGAAATTCCATAAATCGTAATGTGCTTGTTTGTGATTAAATCTTCATAGAAATATAGTTGGTTTTCATAGATAAGTAATTCTAATATAACTCGAGAGAAAGTATTCGGTAAATTTGGGGTTTTCAACCATCACTTTTAGCTTTGATTCTCATATAACATGACTTGAAATCGGATTGAATTGATTTATCGAAATCAAATGCCTTAGCATTTTTAATCATTTGTGAACAACATTAAATTTTGTTATTTGCGTTTAGTTTTATGTTAATTTGTTTTTAAAACAATTTCAACAATTTAGTTTTCCAATAAAATTAGGATTAGTCAATTTCTGTACTTAGTAACGCCATTCCTTGGGGGTTCGATATCCGTACTTTTGTACACTTTATTACTTGAACGATTCGTACACTTGTGAAAATACGCATCAAGTTTTTAGCGCCGTTGCCGAGGAATGGTTTGATTTTATTAATATCGATACTACCTAATCTTAGTTTTAATTTGAAGTTAATTTGCTTTATCATTGTTTCATTTTTAATTTTGTTTATTTTGCAATTTTATTTTATTTATCTTAAAAAAAAGTAACTTTGTGTTGTTTTTGTGCTAGTTGATTTTCTGGTTGTAGGATTTTTGTATGAGATGTACAAGAAGCCTTAACCTTCTTCCATTTGATTCGGAGATTTATAGAACATATAGGCGTCTAAATCGAGAGAGAAGGCGTTCAGCTTCAGCTCCTAATAGACAATCAGCCATGGATCCACCATTTGTTGAGGGAGGTGGAAATCATAGAGCTTTGAGGGATTATGATACGCCTAATGTTGCTGGAACTACTTTGGGTATAAGGAGGCCAACTGTTCAAGCCAATAACTTTGAGATAAAACCATCCTTTATCCAAATGGTTCAAAAAAATCAGTTTGGGGGAATGTCAAAGGATCATCCAAATGCACATATTGCTTACTTTCTGGAGGTATGTGATCTTTACAAGATAAATGGTGTGTCCAAAGATGCTGTAAGATTGAGGGTTTTTCCTTTTTCACTTAGGGATAAATCCAAGGAGTGGCTAAACTCATTACCACCGGGATCAATTACAACATGGAATGAATTGGTTCAGAAATTCTTGTCCAAGTTCTTTCCTCCTGCTAAGACGGCAAAATTGAGGAATGAAATCACATCTTCTACACAGTATGACCAAGAATCATTGTATGAAGCTTGGGAAAGATTCAAAGAAATGTTGAGGAAGTGCCCACATCATGGTATACCAATTTGGCTGCAAGTCTCTACATTTTAAAATGGGTTGGTTTCTAACTATCGTGCAATGATTGATGCTGCAGTTGGAGGGTCTTTAATGGGAAAAACACCAGAGGATGCTCATGAGTTGTTAGATATTATGGCAGAAAACAACAATCAGTGGCATTCAGAGAGGGTAATTATAAAAAGACCAGCAGTAGTGCATGAAATTGATTCAGTGAATGCTTTGTCGGCTCAAGTTACTGTTCTTTCAAGAAAGATGGATTCTTTGTCATCCAAATTCGAATCTAAATCAACTGCACAATGTGATTTATGTGGTGGAAATCATGCTAGTATCGAGTGCCAATTTGGAAATTCATTTGCTTCACCAAATACTGAGCAAGCAAATTATGTTTCAAATTTCCAAAAACATCAACATAACCCATATTTGAACACCTACAATCCAAGTTGGAGGAATCATCCAAATTTGTCATGGGGAAATAACCAAGAGGGATTCAAACCATCATCATCTTCCTACCAACCCCAAGAGAAGAAACAAACAAATTTGGAAAATTTTTTGGGAAAGTTCATTGATGAGACAAGAGCAAATTTCAGAAATCGAGAGGCAATCAACAGGGACATCCAAAACCAACTGGGGCAGCTTTCAAAGCAGATTGCAGAAAGGTCTCAAGGATCGCTGCCTAGTGACATAATAAATTCCATAGAGCATGAAAAGGCTATCACATTGAGAAGTGGTAAAGAACTTGAATGGCAGAGGAAATCGGAGAAAAAGATGGAAGAATCTAAAGAAAATCCATCAAGATCCCAAGATATTCAACCTTCCTCATATGCGAAATATGAGCCTCCTATCCCATATCCTCAAAGATTGAATAAGAAAAATCTTGATAATCAATTTGATAAATTTCTGGATATTTTTAAGAAATTGCATATTAACATTCCTTTTGCAAAGATGTTGAAACAAATGCCCAAGTATGCAAAATTCATGAAGGAAATTCTATCAAAGAAGAGGAAGCTGGGAGATTATGAAACTGTCATGCTAAATGAGGAGTGCAGTGCAGTTCTTCAAAGAAAACTGCCACAGAAATTGAAAGACCCAGGGAGTTTTACTATACCATGTACTATAGGAAGTTGCAATTTTGATAAAGTCCTATGTGATTTAGGAGCAAGCATTAATTTGATGCCACTTTCTGTTTTCAGGAAACTAGGCCTGGGAGAAGTGAAGCCCACTTCAATCTCTTTACAATTAGCGGATCGATCGGTGAAATATCCTCTAGGGGTAATTGAGGATGTTTTAATTAAAGTCAACAATTTTATTTTCCCTGTAAATTTCGTGGTGCTTGACATGGAGGAAGATAGAGAGATACTGTTGATATTGGGGAGACCGTTCCTTGCAACTGGAAGAACATTGATTGATGTTCAGCAAGGAAAGTTCATTCTATGGGTGCAAGATGAACAAGTAATTTTTGATGTTTTTGAAGAAATAAAATTTCCAAGTGACGTACATTCTTGTTTTCAATTGCTACCACTAGAAGGTTGCCTTGTGAAATCTGTAACAATTGAGGAGGAAGATGAGGGGATGAGACAATGTTCCGAATTACAGGTAGCACCTGATGAATATTTGTGCAGTGATGAAACATTTAAGGAGTTGGGAACAAATGAAACTCCAACCTCAATGGTAAAGAATGGAGCCAACAAGATTGAGCTAAAGCCAATGCCATCCCATCTAAGAAAAAAAAATATTACGTTCACCATCGGCGAGGGCAGTTTCACCACCGGCGGAAAGGAGATCTCTCTTTCTTTTCTTACATTGAGGACAATGTAAGGTTTTGGTTGGGGTGCGGTAAACGGTAAACTTTTCTTCCCTTCATTTTTAGTAGTTTTGTTTGTGTGTTTAGTTGTGTTTAATTTTGATTTTCCATTTATTTTTCTGTATTTTGATTTAATTTCTTTTATTTCTTTATTGTCTTATTTTTATTATTTTTTATTATTATTTTTTTCTCATTTGCATTTTACTTGTTTTAATTTGCACATTAATGATAATAATGTGATTGTGATAGCAAGTAGCTTTTAGAAGACATTAAATTTTGCTTCGGTTTAAAGATAATTTCAAATGTTGATTTTACCTAGTTGGAGACTCTTTTGGTATGTGGTATGATTTTTATGATTAGTCTAAATGCTTAGAGAAGTCTTATGTGCGAATTTTTCATGGACATTTTTGTGATCTCAACAAACTCTAGAACTCATTTGAAAACCTCTTGAGACAAAATAATTTGGAATTGCACTGTTTAGGATATGATGTAGGCCATTTTTGGATCGATTGTGCCATTTTAAGCCTACCTTGTTATCCTTATATCACTAGTAACCGCTTTGAGCCTATTTAAATATATTGTTAGCCTTACTTTTCTTTCTTTTTGCCTTATATAACCTACCTTTTATTGAGTCAAAAAAATATATATATAATTCCTACCTTATTTGTTAAGAGCACTTAATTTTCAACACAAACTTTTCAAGAGCAATTGGAGAAATCTTCCACATATATTGGAAGAAATTGGTTGGGGATTATGTCTTTTAAAGAGCAATTAGATTAAGGATGAAAAAAAACAAAAAAAAACAATTTCCACATATATTGGAAGAAAGTGGTTGGCTTTTCAAGAGCAATTGGAGTAAGGATGCAAAAAAAAAGAAGAAGAAGAAAGCCTTCACATTCTAGTAAATAAAAGAGTGTTAGTGATGGATGTACTGAGGTGAAAGATTGGGGAAGAACTTTGTTTATCTGTGGAAAAATGGGTTATGATCGGAAGAAACAATTTGGGTTAAATGGTGTTACTCTTTTACTTAATTGGTTGTGTTTAATGTAATAAGTCTCTTATTTGTATTTTGACACTTCCTGTCTTTCTTAACCAAATACCTAAGCCTAACATTACAAGCCTCATAAAGTCATATTGATCCAAAGTGGTGTATTTTCCTTCATTAGTGGAGAGAAGTTTGAAAAGTGAGCCTATGGTGTTCGAGATTTCACCTTTTTGTTTGTGGATGTTATGCATAATATTATTCGGGCATTATGGATATTGGTTTGTGGTTTGATGGATGTTTAAGAGTCAATAAGAAAAGTGAAATTGGCATTTGAGATTTCTTAAAGCTTAGGTGACATTTAATTATTCTATGCGATGTGTGTTATTTACAATTTTTGAGACATTTTTGCAAATTAATTATTGTGTAATTTTATTATTTTGAGTTAGGATAGTTATAGGTAAGATGTTTGTGGGTATCATCACTGGAAGCCCTCACGAGACTACAACTCGTCCTACTAGGACCGCCTAGGGGTTTAAAGGCTTATTGCATACGCTTAATGTAATGTTGTAGATAGAATAAATTTCCTTTGAATTTTTCTTTTAATGTCTCCTTTGAAATTATTCATAGGTCGTTTTTCTTGCTAGAGACTAGCAAGAAGCTGGTTGGGAGTTGTTATTAAGAGTCAAATTATTGCATTTTTGTTATGATTTACATGTTGATATTTGTGTGAAAATTGCGTTTATTTGATTATTTAATACATAAATGTCATTTCACGGGTATTTCGTGTTTAAAGTGCAATTTCAGGTAAAATCATGATTTTGGAGAAGTTTGGGACAAATTTCAATGATCGGGATTGAGTAAAAATAAAAATAAAACAAAGTTTCAAAATTTGGAAATCCCGCCGCCGGCTAGATTATTCTCGCCACCGGCGACAATCCTACATAAAGCACGACGAAAATCTTCCTAAGAGCACAGATTTTGGCAAATTCATCTCGCCGCCGGCCAAATTCATCTCGCTGCCGGGCAAATGCATCTAGCTGCCGGCAAGAATCAAAAAACCAAAAATTTTATTTTCCAGAAATCTCACCGCAGCGAGAATAATGTCGCCGCCGGCGAGTTTCGTTCGAAAACACATTTTTTTGATTGTTTTGTTCCAAAATTACCCCTAAAACCCTAGATCTATATATACAATATGATGGAGAAAGGGGCAAGGGCAGAGAGAACAAATCGGAGTCATTTTTGGGGGAGAAAAGGCAATTTTGGAGAGAAAGTTTGAAGAAGCTTGAAGGATCATCACCATTGTTGCTACCAAGTCTTCATCTTCAAGAGTTTTCCATCTCTTCTCCTTAGATTTTATTTCCTGCATTTTATTCAGATTTGTTATTCATGGATTCAATTGAGATAATGTTTGTTCTTATTTCCGTTATGAACTAATTCATTTTTGTTAAGGCTATGATGTAGTTGGATCAAGAAAATCTGATTTATTTTGTTATTGTTATATGAGTTCATTGTTTTCAAGTTGAGTATTTATTTCCATGCTTAATGCTTTTAAATTTCTGGCCAAGATTTAGATGATTTGTTGCATTATATTGAGACCGAGAGGAGATGTATAATGAATGCTTCTTGTGATAAATATCGTATGTTGAATGCGAGTGTGAGAACTAATGCATGATGTATGTGGTTATTCTAGAAATTCCATAAATCGTAATGTGCTTGTTTGTGATTAAATCTTTATATAAATATAGTTGGTTTTCATAGATAAGTAATTCTAATATAACTCGAGAGAGAGTATTAGGTAAATTTGGGTTTTTCAACTATCACTTTTAGCTTTGATTCTCATATAACATGACTTGAAATCGGATTGAATTGATTTAGCGAAATAAAATGCCTTAGCGTTTTTAATCATTTGTGAACAACATTAAATTTTATTATTTGTGTTTAGTTTTATGTTAATTTGTTTTTAAAACAATTTCAACAATTCAGTTTTCAAATAAAATTAGGATTAGTCAATTTCGTAACTTAGTAACATCATTCCTTGTGGGTTCGATATCCATACTTTTGTACACTTTATTACTTGAACGATTCGTACACTTGCAAAAATACGTATCAATAACAATAATTGATTGAACAAAGAAATAAAGAACAGGGAAAATTTACCATGATTTTAAAGAGAACTACGAAATAAAATCTAAAGACAAAAAAAACAACAACGAAATTGAAAGAAAACACAAGACTTGAAGGACATTATTTTTAAAATCAAATACTCAGAGGAAACTACGAAAGGAAATCCAAAGAAAAAAGAATGAAAACAAAATTTAAAGAAAACTAAAAAACTTGAAGGAAGGATTTTTTTGTTGTGAATAAAGAAAAAGCAAAACGAACTGAAACAAGAAAACAGATTATTGTTTTTAATCAAGAATTGAAAAAATGATAGATTTAGATAGATGAAGTATTTTTAGCAACCAATGCTCTGATACCAAATGATATGGACCCTCAAAGGGAACAACCCAAGTTTTCCACAAACTCAATCGAATTGGAATGATTGATTTGCTAAGAATTTGTTAAAGATGATTCAATTAGGACACTAAGTGAAAAAAGTCCTTAAAACCCCAACCTTGAGACGCCACAAAAGACGATCACTACCTTTCACAAGTCTAATTCAAGCATTTAGTCAAGAACACTAGAAGGAAAAGCAAAATCTTTTTGAAATAAATTTTCATTAATGATATAAGTTCTCCCTCCATCACAAGGCTGTTGTTTTATTTTACAAGCAAGAAAATTATTGACAAGATTTATCTTAAAGATAAGAACCCTAAACATAATTAAATCCAAGTGGGCCTACTCAGTTGTGGATAGGGCCTAATACTTATTTACGATAAATAAGACATATAAAAGTCCACAATTCACTAAAACAAAAAAAGTTAACCATAAAAGTTACATAATTAACTAAAATAAAAAAAAGTTGCTTCCTTAGTTAATCTTTGCCTTTGATATTCCAAATCTTTCCCTTGTGTTGGATCCTGAGAATATTTGTAGGATCTTGAGAATATTTAGAATATTTGTAAATATACCCTTGGTCAAAACCTTAGTTTCTGTTATAGCTTTATTGAACAAAACTGAAAGCAAGAAAAACAGAAAAGGTGCGATAAAAACTTTAAACCCTTAGTAAGTGATATAAATGATGGAATTTGGGTTTGAAAAATCCAGGTAAGAAGAAAAGGCCCTCTCAGCTTATGGGAATCGATACAAGATTCAATTTGATATATTATAATTGTCAATTCGGTATTCGAGTCAAAAGCTATAGTTGTTTAAAATTGCAACACTGATTTATCAAATTATTTTCTTTGAAACTATGAATAGCAACACACTTCTTTTTCATTCCTTTTTTTTTTGAAGAACAATGATTGTTTTTTTGAAATCAAGGACTCAGAGGAAACTACAAAATGAAATCCAAAGAAAACTAAAAGTCTTGGAGAAGGATTTTTTTTATTTGAATAAAGAAAAAGTAGAGAAGAACTAAAACAAGAAAAAGAGATTTTTTTTTATTTAAGAGCTGAGAAAATAATAGATTTTGATTGATAAACTATTTTTAGCAATCTATGATCTGTCACCAAATGATGCGGACCCTCTAGGGGAATAACCCAAGTTACCCATAAACTGAATGGAATAGGAATGATTGATTTGCTAAGAACGTGTTGAAGATGATCTTAGTAGGATCATAAGGAAACAAAATCCTTAAAACCCCAACCTTGAGATGACATAAAAGATGATCACTACCTTTGATAAGTCTAATTCTAGCATCCAGTCAAGAACACGAGAAGACAAAGCAAGAAGCTTTTTAAAATAAATTTTCATTAAGGATATCAATTCTTCCTCTATTGCAAGGCTACTATTTTCTTTTATAAGTGTTTGGACATCTAGACTGACCCGAAGCCTGACCCTCATAAACTACCCAAGCAAAGTCACCAGCTCGGGATGGAAGATAAAATACTAGAGATGGAAGCCTGATCTCAATGGAAGCTCATGCTCAATGGAAGCTCAAGCTCAATCATAGCCCAATCTTAAGTATAGTATGAGCTCAAGGAAAGTACGAGCTAAACTAGAATTAGGTATCTGACATGTTGTACTTTAGGCCAATTATGCCTCTCTGACATGTAAATATGTATACACATTATATAACTTAGATCTATATCTATAAATGTTCTATAAATAGATGGACCTCTCATGAGGATCCATATGCAACCAATTGTCTTAACTTCTTTTTATTCTCTCTTTGTAAAATATTGAATCTCAACATTTTGGAACCCACCGTAGGGCTCAGATTCTAAGGTCAATCATAATTTTCTTACCCCGTATCCTTTTGAGATTTACCTTGCTCCTAGAGAGAAATTAGGAAGATCAATTGCACACTAATCACGATCCAAAAACATCATAGTAAGAACTTGTCTAAAAGACGATCGAATTCAATCGATCGCAAAACAATGGCTACTCAAAGAAACACACCACTAACCACTAATAAGACTAGGGTAGAGGATAATGCCCTCTACCAGAAGTTATCTCACAAAATCCTCTAGCTAGTAAAAGAGCTTGAAGAAACACAAAGATAAAATAGGTCATTACGCTCCTTGGTAGAGGGAAGGATCTTAGAAAATCCCACCATCGAACTGACCAATGGAGAGGCAACTGGGTGTGGGCAGTCTGATCCCCAAACAATTGAGCATGAAGTTGAACGAAATGCCCTCTCCAACTCAGCATGGCCTGATCAAGAATAATGGCTTCAAGAAAGAAAAAACTGGAAGACACGGGTACAAGCGCTAGAGGAGATTAATAAAAGTCAAGATCAAGACTTGAAGGTGGCAAGTGAGAAACATGAGAAGGGGAAAACCCCTTATAAGGTGGACAAAGATTATGAGAAACTATATGTCTCCCCCCTTTTTAATATAATTGAAAATGATGAGCCACCATAAACGCTCAATGCTCCCAAATAATATGATTATTTTTGGACAAAAGATCTTATAACACATGTTCAACACTTTAAAACAACAATGGCACCCATGAGTCTCACCCAGGCAAAAATTGACATAATGATGCGTAAGTTGTTTACTGCCACCCTCTACAAAGGTGCACAAAAATGGTTCAACAACTTTCCTCCCAGATCCATATCCTCCTTCCCACAGTTTGCCAAGCTGTTCATTATGAACTACTCCTTCAACAAACCTTTGTGGAAGGAATCTCACCACTTTTTCTCAATTATCCAAGGTGAAGGGGAATCCATAGAAGAATACATGAAGTGATTCAGAGAAGAGAAATTGGACATCTTTGACTGCCCTAGCTCTTTTGCTGTAGAGGCCTTTAGGCAAGGCCTGTTTATGGAATTAACTAAGATAGTGCCACGCATCTTGGAGAAATCTTATAGGGAGGTAAGAAAGTTTGTCAACTTAGAAAGGGAGCCTAGCCTAGTCAAGGGCCATCGAACAGAGGTATAGATAGTCCCACATAAGAAAAAGGATGATTCTAGATTGAGCACATCAAAATAACAAAAAAAACATTTGTTATAGGAAATAGGCACGTTAGACACATGCTGATAGGAATTTGGGGGAGGTTATTGTAAAAAGAATGGAAAGAGAGCCCGAAGCAAGATGGCTACCCAAGATACATGCTCTCTATAGAAACATGTTCAAATGGTATGCCTTCCACAAAGATGTGGGTTATGAAACAAGAAACTTAATAAACTTGAAAAAAGAGGTAGAAGAGTTATTGGTTATGCGATATATGAGGGACCTCATCACAGAAAATGAAGAAAAAAGAGGTCACCAAGGTGAACGAAGAATGTTTCAACCAAAAAACTTATCAGACAGTAGTAGGGAGCCCCATGGTGAAGCCAACATTAAAAACATATATACTATACATGGAGGATCGGGAGTCAATGGAGTCTCTAACAGATTTGCAAGGGAGTTACACAATACCCCCATGTATACACCTCGGATAAAGCAAGAGCTCTTACAGAAATCATTTTCATAGAGAGGGATGAAACCTCATCCTATCACGAGGACCCTGTGGTGATAACCCTACGGTTCGGGTTATGTGACGTCCATCAAACAATGATTGATACTAGGAGTTCAATATACCTTAATATTTTGACCACCGCTAGGGCTATAGGAGTAAAGAGCCTTAACATCATCAAAACAAATTTTCCCCTTGTAGGATTCAACAATAGAACCACCCATACAAGAGGAATGGTAATCCTACCTATCATGACAAAATAGATAATAATAATGACCAATTTTTGATCATTGACGCCCTTGCACATTACAATGCCATCCTGGGAAGGCCGTGGAGACATATGATGAAGGCAGTACCATCCACCTTCCACCAGGTAATGAAATTCCCTACAATCGAAGGTCTTAAAGAGATAAGAGGAGATTAGGAGAAAGCCATAAGTTGTTATAATGTCAATATGAATTCGAGTACCCCCAAATAGAAATCATTGTTCTCTCTCAAAAGAGACCAAGAAATAAAAGAGTGATGAAGTTGGTCTTTTTAAATAAAGTAAAGGACCTCCCAACCGATTCTGAGGGAAAGAGCCACCCTATGAAAATAGGTGATGATTTGATGGCAGAGCTCGAGGGGAAACTCTCACAGTTCCTTAGAGCTAATATATATATATATATATATATTCATGGGCCCCAATGGACATGTTAAGAATTGATTCAAGCATTATAATGCATTGGCTAAACATCAACCCAGAAGCTAGACCCATCTAGCAATGAAAAAGAAAATTCTCAAGAAGAAAAATGAGGAAATCAAACACCATGTAGTTGCCCTCAAACAGGATAGGTTATTAGGAAGTCAAGTATCTCTCATGGCTCTCAAATATGGTACTAGTGTTGAAGGCATATGGAGCATCTCATATGTGTGTAGCCTTCACAGATATAAATGACGCCTACCCTAAAGACTATTTCCCCCTCCCAAGTATTTATCAACTAATGGATGCCTCTTCCAAGTTTGGGTTGATGAGTTTCTTGGATGTATACTCTAGGTATCACCAAATCAGAATGCTACACGAGGATTCCATTCGAGTTGAAAAATATAGGTGCAATATATCAATGCCTCATCAACAAAATGTTCAACATATAGTGGGGGGAAAATCTAGAAGTATACGTTGATGATATGGTGGTAAAGTCAGTTAAACCCCTGAATCATATCAAAGTCTTCAAGATATATTTGAAGTAATATGAAGGTATGGAATGAAACTTAACCCCAAAAAATGCATCTTTGGTGTGGCTGTAGGAAAATTCTTGGGGTATCTCGTGTTAGCAACAAGGATTGAGACCAATCCAGACAAAATACAAGCACTAGTAAACATGAAACCACCCAGTAGTCTCAAGGTAATACAACAACTCAATGGAAGAATATGGGCACTAAGTAAGTGCATTGATAAATGCATGGATAACTATATGCCATTCTTTAAGATGCTAAGAAAGAACAAGACTGTCTTTTGGAACGAAGATTGCAATATAGCCTTTGAAGAAATCAAGAAGTATATTAGTAATCCCCCCATCCTAGTCAGCCCTCTACCTAGAGAGATTCTTTATCTATATTTGGCTGTCAATAACTAAGAGGAACAAAGAAAATATCCCATAATAGATAAACTTTCCTTTCCTCTCAAGATTACTACACGAAAGTTGAAGCATTACTTTGCTCACACATAATCATGGTACTCACCTTAAACCCTCTTAAAAATGTCCTAAAAAAACTAAAGCTTGCAAGAAGACTGGCCCAAATAGCCATAGAGTTGGGAGAATATGATATAAAATACATGGGTAGAACATCCAACAAAGGGTAGGCTGTGAAATTCACTAATAGTCCTGAGGTTGTTAAAAAATTAGAGACAATGGAAGTATGTATGGTAGACCAGAAGGAGGCGTTGACCTGGTAGCTATTTATTGATGAGGTATACAACGTTAAAGGTGCAGGACTAGGGGTGGTTATAGTGGATGAGAAGAAAAACTGCTTTGAATATGTAGTCAAGCTTTATTTTCAAGTAACCAATAACGTCACAGAATATGAAGCTGCCATATTTGGAGTCATGATCATGAAAAGGCTAGGGGTAGATAGAATCACCTTGCATAGTGATTCTAGGCTCGTGATCAATCTGTTTTTGGGAACATTTGAAGCAAGAGATGGAAAGATGAAGAAGTACTTGGAGAGATTAAAACAAGAATGCTTAAAATTCTCTAGGTTCAAGATTGAGCAGATAGCATGAAACGAGAATGGTCACACTGACGCCTTTGCAACCTTAGCATCAAGAAGGGAGACTAAGCATGATCAGGTGGTATCAATAACAATGATGGAGAATGCATCTTTGGAAGAGGCCGAAAGAATGATTGGATGCGTGGACACTCCTTCTATCATATGGTTCACCTCAATCTAAAATTTCTTGGAAAATTGGGATCTACTTGAAGATTTCATGGTTGCAAAGGAAATTGTAGCCAAGGAAGGTCGATACATGATCGAGGTAGGAAAACTATACCAAAAAACCCCACTCAGCCCTAGCCTCTTATGTATAGTTATAGAGGGAACCAAAATGATGATATGTGAGGCACACGAAGGAGACTGTTGTTCATATTCTAGGGGTAGAAGATTATTACAATGAATTATGAGACATGGTTATTATTGGCCCACCATCATGACAGATTGCACCAAATATGCTCAGAAGTGCAATAAATACCAAAGGTTTTCCCCACTGACCCACACACCCCCAAATACCATGGTACGGGTAGTGAGTCCTTGACCATTCTATAAGTGGGGACTTAATATAGTAGGACCCCTCCCCATAGGCACACACAAGAAAAAGTTTGTCCTTCTTGCCATTGAATATTTTTCAAAATGGATCGAAGCAGAACCCTTAGGAAGAATACAAGAGGAAGAGGTAATTTAGTTTATATGGAAATTCATAATTTGTCGCTTCAGCCTCCCCAGGGAACTGATTACATATAACTGGTGGCAATTCATTGGTCTCAAAATCAAAGCATTCACTCTCAAATACAATATTAAGATGAGCCACTGAACACCATACTATCCCTAGGTGAATGGTCAAGTAGAGTCTTCCAATAAAATAATCATCAACCAATTAAAGAAAAAGTTAGAAAGCACCAAAGGATGATGGATGAAGGAGCTACTAGGAACGTTATAGGCTATCAAGACAAACCCTCATAGGAGTAATAATGAGGCCTATTTTCCCCTACTCTATGGAACTAAGGTAGTTATACCAATTGAGGTCACAATTCTTACCCACAGATTAGTGCTAATAGAGGAACAAAACAAGGTAAGAAGAGCAATTGAATTGATCTTTGTAGAGGAAAAAATGATAAAGCTTTAAGAAGGATGATAGAGCAAGAAATAAAAATATCAGAGTACTACAACAAAACAGTGCTCTTTAAAACATTTTTCAAGGGTGATTGTGTTCTCAAGAGGGTCTTCCCCAACCTAAAGGAATGGATGGCTAGTAAAATGGGTGCCAATTGAGAAAGGCCTTATAAAATAATTGAAATAACACTAGGAGGGGCCTATGTATTGAAAACATCGAAAGCATTGAGGAAGGCACAAGTTGGAATGCCAAACACTTGAAAATATACAACTTCTAAAAAACATATGTATTAACCTACCATTTTTTTGTAACAATGACGTATATATATATCTATGAAATAAAAAGATTCAGTAGATGATCCTTTAATAAATTTATCTCTCATAAATTAAAGCCAAGGATCATTCACCTAGATTGTCAAATCATATAGAATGCTGTAGAAATTGAAGAAGTCGAGTTGTCCACCTCGGTCAGGAACCAGGTGGGCACTCTTATGTTAAAGAAGATGAGCACCTTGGTCAGGATCCAAGTCAAGCTCTCTCTCATAAATTGGAGCCAAGGGCCGATAACCTAGATTGATAAATCAGGCAAAGTGCCCTGGCAATTGAAAAGGTAGAGTTATCCACTTCAGTCAGGAACCAGGTCGTAGCTCTGACATTAAAGATGAGGAGCACCTCGGTCAAGAACCAGGTCAAGCTCTCTCCCATAAATAGGAGCCAAGGGCTAATCACCTAGATTGATAAATCAGGAAGAGTGCCCTGGAAATTAAAGAGGTCAAGTTATCTACCTCGGTTAGGAACAAGGTCAGTGCTTTGACATTAAAAATGAAACACCACTATTTTCATAGTAACTAATACAAGACTTAACCTATACAGAGATTTAAAAACTCTTTAAATGCTTGGACACATGACTAGTGTCTGGATAATTAGTTTCTTCAACCAAGGGAAATAGCTCGACATGAATCTCAATAACCTACTGACATACATAATTCATAGGCTTTGGGTGCACTTTCATCATTGGGAGCAACCCTTGCTCCTGTTCTTCGATAACCTTTAAAAACTTAAGAAAAACTCTTTGAGATCACTTCATATAGAAGCTTTCCCAATATGATTCCCTATCAACAATACTGGCCATACTAGCCAAGGTCCGCCTTTCTCAAGATTGAGTTTGGATTAATTGCTCCTTACAAGCAATGAGCTCACACTTGGTCTCTCTAGCATTACATTCAAGTTTAACCACCTTGACTATAAGCTCCCTAACCTCGTCCTCAAACCTATCATTTGCAACATAAAAAGCTCGAACCAAGCATTTATTGGTTCGATCATAATCCATAAAACAAAAGCAAAAAAGTTGGAGGAATTGATAGAAATTCTTAAAATGTATGAATCAAACAAGTGTTCTCAAACCTTTTTATTGGGGATAAAGGCTAATATAAAAAAAGAGGAGAAGAAATTGATCCAAGTTCCTGAAAATAATAGTGGGTAGGTCAACATAACAAAAACACAATAAAAGAGGTAAGCTGATTTAGTTTACTAAAAAAATTTGATTTTTCATTTACTCCTTTCGTTTTACATGAAGTGACAGCTCGCGACCGCACAAGAAAAAGTGCCATCGAGTTTTAAAAAAGAAATCAATGATCATCTACCCCTTCCTTGGGGACCTCAGGACCATCCTCACCATTATAGAAGCCTAATCCTTTTCCCTCCTTCTCAATAAAAGAAGCTTGTGTAAGGGCAGCATGACAAGGATGTCCAAAATGGATAATAATAGTACTCGTTCAAACCTTTTTTCTTAGTCTTCATCTTGACGGTTTACATCCCCATCTTGTACGCTCGTTCAACACTGGACTCAAGCTTCTAAGCCATAGCATCTACATCGGCCTTTGCTTGACGGCGTAGCTCCTCGGCAAAAGCCTTAACTTGTCTCTACACTTCCCTGGCCCCCTCTTCAGCTGGCCTTAAAGCCTTCTCGAGCTCGATAATGCCTCAAGAATACACATTGAGCTTAGAGGTGGCCCTCTTTTAAAATAAATTTTAATTAATGATATCAGTTCTCCCTCCATTACAGGGTTGCTATTTTTGTTATAAGCAACAAAATCGTAGAAAAATTTTATATTAAAGAAAAAAACCCTAGACATAATTAAGCCCTAATGGGCTTACTTAGTTATTGATTGGGCCTAATCCATCTTTAAATAATTAAAGACTAAAAATATTTAGATAAATAAGACATAAAAATCCACAATTCACTTACACAAAAATTGCTAACCATAAAAGGTCATAATTAACTAAAACAAAAAAAAATTATTTCCTAAATTAATCCTTGCATTTGATATTCCAAATCAATCACTTATTTGGGATCATGAGAATATTTGTAGGATCTTGAAAACCTTTAGAATATTTATAAATATACTCTTGGTTAAAACCTCATTCTACATTACAACTCTATTAAACAAAACTGAAAGCAAGCAAAATGGAAAAGGTTAGACCAAAACTTTAAAACCTTAGTGAGTGCTGTAAACGATGGAATTTGGGTTTGAAAATGTTGGTACAAAGACAAGGCCTATTCTGCTTATGGGAATGGATACGAGCTTCAATTTGATATATTATAGTAGTCATTTCGATACCTCACTCAAAAGTTATAGCCATTAAAAATTGCAACTTGGATTTATCAAATTATATTTTTGAAAATGTAAACAAATTAATTTGATAAATTGGAGTTGCAATTTTAAATGGCTATAATTTTTGACTAAGGTATCGAAATGACTATTATAATATATCAAATCGAAGCTAGTATCGATTCAAATAAGCCAAGTGGGCTTTGTCTTCATACCTGCATTTTTGGAACTCAAATTCCAAAGTATACTTCACTTATCAAGGGTTTAAAGTTTTTGTCGCACCTTTTCTGTTTTGCATGTTTTTTATTTTTTTCAATAGAGCTATAATGGAAATTGAGGTTCTGACGAAGAGTATATTTCCAAATATTCTAATGATTCTTAAGATCCTACAACTATTCTCATAATCCTGCATAAGTGACAGATTTGGAAAATCAAACACAATGATTAATTTAGGAAGCAATATTTGTTTTTAGTTAATTATGTGCCTTTTATGGTAAGCAATTTTTTTTTGTGAATTCTGGACTTTTATATGTCTTATTTATCATAATTCTTTTTAGTTATTTATTCTTTAAGGATGAATTATGCCCAATCCACAACTAATTAAGCCCACTAGTGTTGAACTACATCTAGGGTTCTTTTCATTAAGATAAATGTTGTCTAGGGTTTTGTTGATTAGAATAGAAAACAATAGCTTTTTAATAGAGGGAGAATTAATATCATTAATGATAATTTATTTAAGAAAGATTTTTTATTTGCCTACTGGTGTTCTAGATTGAATGCTTGAATTAGACTTATTAAAGGGAGTGATCATCTTTTCTGGAATCTCAAGGTTGGGATTTTAAAGCCTTTGTTTCCATTTGGTTCTAATTGGATTATCTTCAACACATTCTTAACAAATAAATCCTTCCTATCTCATTGAATTCGTGGTTTCCTTTTAGTTTTTTTAAATTTTTTATGTTATTTTTTATTTGGATTTTATTTTGTAGTTTCCTCTGAGTCCTTGATTTCAAAAAACAATAATCGTACTTCAAGTCATGTGTTTTCTTTCCATTTCGTTGTTGTTTTCGTCTTTACAATTTGTTTCATACTTCTCTTCGAAATAATGGTATCTTATTCTTGTTCTATATATCTATGTTCAATCAATCATTATTCTTCAAAAAATAAAGAGAAGTAAAAAATAGAAGCGTGCTGCTATACACAGTTAAAAAAAACAATTGTATAAATCACAGTTGCAACTTTAAACATCAATAACTTTTGACTTGGGTGTCGAAAAAACAATTATAATGTATCAAACTGAAGCTCGTATCAATTCCCATAACCCAACCTGGCCTTGTCTTCATAGCCACAATTTTTGAACTCAAATTCCATAGTTTACTTCACTTAACGAGGGTTTAAAGTTTTTGTCGCACCTTTTCAATTTTGCTTGCTTTCGGTTTTCTTCAATGGACCTGTAATGGAGATTGAGGTTTTGACCAAGAGTATATTTACAAATATTCTAAAGATTCTCAAGATCATACAAATATTCTCATGATCCTACACAAAGGATAGATTTGGAATATCAATCGCAACGATTAATTTAGGAAGCAATTTTTTTTGTTTTAGTTAATTATAGGCCTCTTATGGTTAGTAATTTTTTTTGTGAATTGTGAACGTTTACATATCTTATTTATTATTATTCTCTTTAGTATTTTATTCTTTAAGGATGGATTGGGCCCAATCCACAACTAAATAGGCCTGTTAGTGTTGAATTACGTCTAGGGTTCTTTTCTTTAAGATAGATTTTGTCTAGGGTTTTGTTGCTTACATAAGAAAAAAATAGCCTTTTAATGAAGGGAGAACTGATATCATTATTGAAAATTTATTTTAGATATATTTTTTCTTTGCCTATTGGTGGTCTAGATTGAATGCTTGAAATAGACTTATCAATAGGAGTTATCATCTTTTGTGGCATCTCAAAATTGGGGTTTTAAGGACCTTACGATTCTAATCGGATCATCTTCAACACATTCTTAGAAAATCAATCATTCCTATTCCATTGAATTTGTGAGTTCCTTCGGTTGTTCCCCTAAATGGTCCACGTCGCTTAGTATTAGAGCAATGGTTGTTGAAAACAATTTATCTATCTAAATCTATCATTTTTCCGTTTCTTGAATAAATAAAACCTTTTTGTTGTTTCAGTTCTTTTCAACATTTTATTGATTCACAAAAAAATCCTCCCTTCATGTCTTTAAGTTTTCTTAAAATTTTTTTTTTCATTATTTTTTCTTTGGATTTCGTTTTATAGTTTCCTCTAAATCCTTGATTTGAAAATAATTGTCCTTCAAGTTACGTGTTTTCTTTTAATTTAGTGGTTGTTGTTTTCATCTTTGGATTTTATTTTGTAGTTCTGATGACTCTATAAAAATAGAGTCATTAGCGCACTTTTTCACTTAATATTTACTTTTTATTATTTAATAAATAGTATTTTTTTAGCTAAAAAAATTAAAATATAAACTTTTTGGCAAAAAGGGGTGAAAATATAATTTTTGGAATTTTTATGGAATTTTTATGGATTTTTTATGAATTTTTAACACAGGACTAATCAGAAACTACCACGTGGCATGCCACGTAAGCATAAGAGCTGACTGAGCAAGCCACGTGGACGCCATGCAAGCACAAAGAGCGAATCACGTTGCGCCGCGTGTGAGGAGAAACACGCAACACGTGTCAGCACGTCGTTCAATCCGAGTTCAGAAAATCAGTCAACGCGCTATGACATATGTCACCATGCTATTGCTCGAAGCATTCCACCCGTGCACCACGCCATCCATTCCCATGAATCACGTCACGCCACGCGGTGTTAACTCAGCGAAGGTTGACTCTGACCGGTCTCCCCTGCCACGCGTCTCTCTATGATTCGCCTAATAAACTTCTGATGCCACGTCTCACACTGTGATTGGTTGAAACTATCAGTTTTGCTTGTTTTGATCATAGCCCTTGTTTTGAAGTTGATCGGACGGTCCAAATCACACCCTAGCTTTATTTAAGCCTCAAATCACTCCATAAACCCTAATTTTGCATCCATTAGCATAATTTTGGTCAGTTTTAGAGCTAAAAAGTGAGAAAAATACAGAAAAATTCAAGAAACGACACAATTTTGGTGGAGATTGATCGGGCAGAACCGACATCGCCGATCCTGCCGATACTTTGGTTTTATGTATTTATAAAACTCTCGCAAGTGCAGGAATCATTTCGTCGAAAATGATAAGTATACTCCCAAGGTCGATCTAAGGAAGGAATGTATGTGGTTTTTAATTTATTATTCAAACTTTTAAAAACGAAATTAAATCCTAAACATCCTATCACGATATTTTGGGGTTTTGTGTTTTTAATCTACTTACATAAAAATAAACATAGATTCAATAAATATTTATGCAAATTTTATCATTTATAATGGTGGAGTATTTATGGATATAATAATTAAGTTAATTATGCTTGCTCATATTATTTAGGTTATTAAAGATATGAATTGATATTTATTGATTCTCTATTTTTTATATGAATACCACCTTTGGTGGGGTTAGATATTCTTTGTTAACTAAACAAATCAATTAACACCTCTGGGTGGGGTTGATAACTAATTTGGTTAATTAAATTAATTCTTTTTTTCTAAGAGATTGAAAATGAAGCATTTAAATGCCACCTTTGGTGGGGTTAGACAGTTTAAACTTTATTCAAGGTGTCCAAATTAAACCTAAGAATTTAATTATCCGAGTACTAACTTTCAAGTTTTAAAGCCACTACTGAAAACATGTTGTCAATACATTTTCAGATAATAATTCTTATAAAAAATTTTGAAATAGAGCTTCATCTAACTACTGGGCGATTGTACCAATAAATAAAAGTGCACTACTCTAAATTAGACCGGATAACTAAACCTTAAAATCTAATTTTCAGATTTAAGTTTGTAATGAAAAATAATATATTTCTCTCTTACATTCTTAACATAAAATCTTAAATAAAAATAAAATCAATTAAAAATATATCTATTTATATGATTTTATCATATATTTATATAAATTTGTCTTTTTCAGAATCACGGGTATTTTTATTGTTTTTCAGGTATTTTCGCTTAAAAACGTAACTTAAAGACTCAAAGAGGAATACTGGAGGCAATACATCACAAATATATTCAAAAATAAATGAGGAAAAGTCAACAAATATGGAAAAATTGGACAAAATGGGTCAAAAAGGTCGAAAATGTCAAAAAGGAGGAAATATGAAAAATGATTTTCGACTAATTATTATAATAAATCATGATTGTTTAAGAAGATTAAAATAACTTATGCTTGAGATTTTAATTATGATCTTAAAGGAGATTAAAAAGTATGAGACATTTTTGTGTTATGTTGTTTTCTTTTATTCTTAAAAATTAATTTTTGATTTTGTTGTAATTTTAGTTTTTAAGTTGTTGTTTTTATTATTTCTTTTAATTTTTGTATTTAGTTCAATGTTTGTGGGTATCATTACTGAAAACCCTCACGAGACTCAAACTCGTCCACTAGGGCAATCTAGGGGTTTAAAGGCTTGTTGCATAGGCTAAATGCAACCATGTCAATCCACTGAAGTGATTTAGGATAGTTTAATTTTTAGTTTTTATTACTTTTCTTACTAAGGGACTAGCAAGAAGCTGGTTGGGGGTTGTGATGAGTGCCCAAAAAGCACTAAAATTACCATGATTTTATGCACATTAATTGATTAAAAATATATCTATTTATATGATTTTATCATATATTTATATAAATTTGTCTTTTTCGGAATCACGGGTATTTTTATTGTTTTTCAGGTATTTTCGCTTAAAAACGTAACTTAAAGACTCAAAGAGGAATACTGGAGGCAATACATCACAAATATATTCAAAAATAAATGAGGAAAAGTCAACAAATATGGAAAAATTGGACAAAATGGGTCAAAAAGGTCGAAAATGTCAAAAAGGAGGAAATCACGCCGCCGCGCCACCCAACTGCCCAGCCGCGTCGCATAGCACGCCCATCCCGCGCTCGCCCGCGCCCAGTCTCGCCCATCCCGCGCGCGCTTGCGCCCAGTCTCGCGCGCGCCGCGCGTGCCTTGCTCCTATCCCGCGCGTACTCCTGCGCGCCTCTAGTGCTGTCTGCACACGCCGCTGCCTATCTGCGCCCCATTTCACGCGCGCCACCTACCCACTGACGTCAGCTGACATCAATTTCACCTACTACGCGTTTCCTCCATTTTTTATCATTTTTTCACCCACTTTTTATTCCTTTTCTCACCTATAAATACCCCCATTCTCTTCACTTCATACCACACCTAAAAACACATCTTCTCTTCTCTTTCTTTCTCTCATTTCTTAGTTTTTTTTTTAGTTTTTCTTAGTTTTTACCTTTTCTTAGTTAGTTCTTCTTAGTTTTTAAGTTCTTCTCTTTTTGAGAAGAACTAGTTATATTTTTGTAATTTATTAACTTTTTGATTCAATAAATGGGAGTGCAAATTCCGCTTGGAGGTTTTCCAGCAACGAGAATAGCATCGAAGTTCTGTAAGGATTTTATTTTCTTTACAGTTATTTTTTATTCTTTATTCTTACATGTTATATTTAATTGGTTTGTGGTTAAATTTAACTGTGCTGCCTATTTGTAAACATGATATAATAATAACGTTGTTATGCTTGCGAAATATTAAATAGGTAAAAATCTCTAAAATGAATTGATTTTATTTTTATTCAAGATTTTATATTAAGAATGTTAGAGAGAAATATATTATTTTTCATTACAAACTTAAATCTGAAAATTAGATTTTTAGGTTTAGTTATCTGGTCTGATTTAGAGTAGTGTTCTTTTATTTGTTGGTACAATCGCCCGGTAGTTAGAGTGAAGCTCTATTTCAAAAGTTTTTATAAGAATTATTATCGGAAAATGTATTGACAACATGTTTTCAGTAGTGGTTTTAAAACTTGAAAGTTAGTACTCGGATAACTAAATTCTTAGGTTTAATTTGGACACCTTTAATAAAGTTTAAACTGTCTAACCCCACCAAAGGTGGCATTTAAATGGTTCATTTTCAATCTCTTAGAAAAAGGAATTAATTTAACTAACCAAATTATTTATCAACCCCACCCATAGGTGTTAATTGATTTGTTTAGTTAACAAAGAATATCTAACCCCACCAAAGGTGGTATTCATATAAAAAAGAGAGAATCAATAAATATCAATTCATATCTTTAATAACCTAAATAATATGAGCAAGCATAATTAACTTAGTTATTATATCCATAAATACTCCACTATTTTAAATGATAAAATTTGCATAAATATTTATTGAATCTATGTTTATTTTTATGTTATTAGATTAAAAACACAAAACCCCAAAATATCGTGACAGGATGTTTAGGATTTAATTTCGTTTTTAAAAGTTTGAATAATAAATTAAAAACCACATACATTCTTTCCTTAGATCGACCTTTGGAGTATACTTATCATCTTCTACGAAATGATTCGTGCACTTGCGAGAGTTTTATAAATAAATAAAACCAAATGAACGGTAGGATCGGCGATGTCGGTTCTGCCCGATCAAGTTTTTGGCGTCGTTGCCGAGGATGGTATCAAGTTTTTGGCGCCGTTATCAGGGAAAGAATAACGTTTTTAAATTATTTATCAAAATTTAAAAAACTTTTTCTGTTGTAAATAATTGTGATTTTTTTTATTTAAAAAAAATAAAAAATTTGTTGTTTGTGAAAATTAAAAAAAAACTCAAATTTTAATTTTATAATAAATAAAAAAAATTATAGCATGAATAATAAAATAATTTTGAATTTTGAAATTTGAAGTAAAAAAAAAAGTAAATAAATTTTAAATTAAATAAAAATAAATAAATAAAATAAATAAATAAATAAAAAATTTATTTTATTTAAGAAATAAATTTTTTTTTTCAAAAAAAAAATCAAAAACTTTATTTTCAATATTATTTTTTTTATCTTTTTATCTTTTATCTTTTTCAATTTTTTTTATTTTTTTTATTTTTTTTATTTTTTTATTTTTTTATTTTTTTTTTTTTTTATTTGTTTTTATTTGTTTTTATTTGTTTTTATTTGCTTTTATTTGCTTTTATTATTTTTATTATTTTTATTATTTTTATTATTTTTATTTTTTATTTTTGGCTTAATTTTTAATTTAAATTTTTTTTTCTCTTTTTTTTATTTTTCTTTTACTTTTTCAATTTATTTTATTTTTGGTTTAATTTTTTTTAAATTTTGTTTTTTTAACTATTTTTTATCTTAATTTTCGTTTAAGTTAATTAACTTAGCTTTTTAGTAACTTAATTTACTAACTTATATTAATTTAATTTACTAACTTAATACTCTTAGATTTTCATTAACTTAATTAACCTACCTTTTTATTAACTTAATTAACTTAAATTTTAACTTAACTTAACTTAATTAACTTAATTTTAATAGCATGAAAAGTAAAGATCTAAGGGAGTTATGTCTAGGAGACTAGTTCCTGGAAGCCTTTGTGCCACTAGTCTTTCCTGGGAACGTTGCTCTTTCTAGGAGAATGGTTTTTAAGGAGCCTTTGCCCCACCATTTTTTCCTGGTAGCACTCTTGGTTAATACTGATTATGTTATTTTAACTTAGATATTATACTTAAAAACAAAAAAAAAAACCAAAAAAAAAAGTTTGAAACTATCTCCAAAATTTTAATGTTTTAATTACAATCTAAGGAGTTAGTTGTTTTGTTTGATCTAGGTACAATTGTGTTTTGATGCCTTTAATTATTTGATTTGTACCTAGACATGAATTATCTAAAACTCACAAGCATGTCCCTAGTTTTAAGTATAGAAAAATTTGAAAATCCATAGGACATGACTGAAAAAAGTATAAGTAGACAATCTTGTCTTACTTGTTGGTTGAATTGACTCATTGATGAGGGGACATTGAGTTTACTTAAAATGAAATCCCCAAGTTACGTCTTGCTAAGACGTTAAACTAAGCGCTGGATGGGAAGCAACATATCATTTTAGGTAATTTTCTTTTATTTATTTAATTTCTATTATTACATGTGAATAATTTTAAAATTGTTAAAACTAAAAATATTTGTTGAGATATTAGAAGTTCACAGCGATCTATCTGTGTGCACTTTAATGAACATGATGGATGCACATGCATGTCTCCATCACTACTTGCAACATTCTCAAGAAATAGGTAATATTTCCTCTCTTTTCTCTTTATCTTTAATTTACAGTTTTTACATTGAGGACAATGTAGGTTCTAGGTTAAGGGTGGTGAAAAGTTACCATGTTAAATTTAAAAAAAATTAACAATTTAAAAAAAAATAAATTTTTTTTTCTTTTTTTATGTTCACATTTTCATTTTTATTGTGTTTGGTTTTATTTTCTTTGTGTGATTAAGTAATTTTTGGAATTTAAAAAAAAAATTCTCACAAAAATTTCTCATTTCTTTAAATCAAATTTAAGTAAATAGTTAAGTCTTTTGTACTATTAGATTAATTTTTGAAAACATATCATGAAATATTTTGTAATTGTTTTTGATAATTAGTTAATTTTTGTCATAACTAGTATTTCTTGATAAGATGTAGAAATTATATTAAACACAAAATCGGTGTTTATGAATTTGTTTTAGTGGAGACTACCTTTGTGAGATATAATTTGAGCCTAATTTCCCTTATTTAGAGTGAAATATATATTTTTTCTACTCCAAACACATTTCTTATTTCTTCAAATTCTTAGATGATCTCTATAGGCATTAACATTGAATTTATGAATTTTTTCTCATCTTAATAGAGTGTCGTATATTTTTTATTATTATTTTTGCTTAGATTAAATGATTTGAGTAGAAATTGATAGTATATGCTTTTATCTCATTCGTGCATAACTGTTACAAAAAAAAAGACATATCTGGGGTTACCTAAACCAAGATCAAACAGAAAAGCCACAAAATTAACCACTCACCAAAATCCTAAAAAAATGTACAGTCTGTACATGGGTTGACTCTCTAAAAAAATGATATATATTGAAAAGTATCTTCAGAAAAATATAGAAAGATAAAGACTATATAGTATAATCTACATACTATGATCTGCATTACCCAAAATCCTAAAAAAATGTACAATCTGTACATGGATTGACTCTCTAAAAAATAATATATATTGAAAAATATCTTCATAAAAATATAGAGAGATAAAGAATATATAGTATAATCTACATACTATAACCCACATTGCCTACAAAGTTGTGAGTAAAGGCTAATTACAAAAGAAAGATATAGGAAGTAATTCCCTAAAAAGTCATTGCACTTTCTTCATTTGTAAAAGGCATATATCTTGAAATGTTTTCTTAATGAGTTTGATTTATGCATGAAAATAATTTTTATATATGATATCTTTATAATTTATACATTTGATTTCTTCCATGAGATCAACGTTAAAATAACACTTTGAGCCTTTCTTCTTTATACATATGCGAACATATTAGTTCATTTCTATACATAAACTCTTTCACATATAAATTAGAATGAGTGTTTGAACCCATAGGATTCAGTGTTTTGAGAGTATTGACTTGTGAGGAATAGAGTCGAAGCGAATTCGGATTCATGACACTGAAATTGGGTGAAATTAAATTGATACATTTTTTATATGAAATATGAAAAATGATTTTCGACTAATTATTATAATAAATCATGATTGTTTAAGAAGATTAAAATAACTTATGCTTGAGATTTTAATTATGATCTTAAAGGAGATTAAAAAGTATGAGACATTTTTGTGTTATGTTGTTTTCTTTTATTCTTAAAAAATAATTTTTGATTTTGTTGTAATTTTAGTTTTTAAGTTGTTGTTTTTATTATTTCTTTTAATTTTTGTATTTAGTTCAATGTTTGTGGGTATCATTACTGAAAACCCTCACGAGACTCAAACTCGTCCACAAGGGCAATCTAGGGGTTTAAAGGCTTGTTGCATAGGCTAAATGCAACCATGTCAATCCACTGAAGTGATTTAGGATAGTTTAATTTTTAGTTTTTATTACTTTTCTTACTAAGGGACTAGCAAGAAGCTGGTTGGGGGTTGTGATGAGTGCCCAAAAAGCACTAAAATTACCATGATTTTATGCACATTAATTGATTAAAAATATATCTATTTATATGATTTTATCATATATTTATATAAATTTGTCTTTTTCGGAATCACGGGTATTTTTATTGTTTTTCAGGTATTTTCGCTTAAAAACGTAACTTAAAGACTCAAAGAGGAATACTGGAGGCAATACATCACAAATATATTCAAAAATAAATGAGGAAAAGTCAACAAATATGGAAAAATTGGACAAAATGGGTCAAAAAGGTCGAAAATGTCAAAAAGGAGGAAATCGCGCCGCCGCGCCACCCAGCTGCCCAGCCGCGTCGCACAGCACGCCCATCCCGCGCGCGCCTGCACCCAGTCTCGCCCATCCCGCTCGCGCTCGCGCCCAGTCTCGCGCCCGCCGCGCGCGCCTTGCACCTATCCAGCGCGTACTCCTGTGCACCCCTAGTGCTGTCTGCACACGCCGCTGCCTATCTGCGCCCCATTTCACACGCGCCACCTACCCGCTGACGTCAGTTGACATCATTTTCACCTACTACGTGTTTCCTCCATTTTTTATCATTTTTTCACCCACTTTTTATTCCTTTTCTCACCTATAAATACCCCCATTCTCTTCACTTCATACCACACCTAAAAACACATCTTCTCTTCTCTTTCTTTCTCTCATTTCTTAGTTTTTTTTTTAGTTTTTCTTAGTTTTTACCTTTTCTCAGTTAGTTCTTCTTAGTTTTTAAGTTCTTCTCTTTTTGAGAAGAACTAGTTATGTTTTTGTAATTTATTAACTTTTTGATTCAATAAATGGGAGTGCAAATTTCGCTTGGAGGTTTTCCAGCAACGGGAATAGCATCGAAGTTCTGTAAGGATTTTATTTTCTTTACAGTTATTTTTTATGCTTTATTCTTACATGTTATATTTAATTGGTCTGTGATTAAATTTAACTGTGTTGGCTATTTGTAAACATGATATAATAATAACATTGTTATGCTTGCGAAATATTAAATAGGTAAAAATCTCTAAAATGAATTGATTTTATTTTTATTCAAGATTTTATATTAAGAATGTTAGAGAGAAATATATTATTTTTCATTACAAACTTAAATCTGAAAATTAGATTTTAAGGTTTAGTTATCCGGTCTGATTTAGAGTAGTGTTCTTTTATTTGTTGGTACAATCGCCCGGTAGTTAGAGTGAAGCTCTATTTCAAAAGTTTTTATAAGAATTATTATCTGAAAATGTATTGACAACATGTTTTCAGTAGTGGTTTTAAAACTTGAAAGTTAGTACTCGGATAATTAAATTCTTAGGTTTAATTTGGACACCTTGAATAAAGTTTAAATTGTCTAACCCTACCAAAGGTGGCATTTAAATGCTTCATTTTCAATCTCTTAGAAAAAAAAATTAATTTAATTAACCAAATTAGTTATCAATCCCACCCACAGGTGTTAATTGATTTGTTTAGTTAACAAAGAATATCTAACCCCACCAAAGGTGATATTCATATAAAAAAGAGAGAATCAATAAATATCAATTCATATCTTTAATAACCTAAATAATATGAGCAAGCATAATTAACTTAATTATTATATCCATAAATACTCCACCATTATAAATGATAAAATTTGCATAAATGTTTATTGAATCTATGTTTATTTTTATGTAAGTAGATTAAAAACACAAAACCCCAAAATATCGTGACAGGATGTTTAGGATTTAATTTCGTTTTTAAAAGTTTGAATAATAAATTAAAAACCACATACATTCCTTCCTTAGATCGACCTTGGGAGTATACTTATCATCTTCTACGAAATGATTCGTGCACTTGCAAGAGTTTTATAAATAAATAAAACCAAATGAGCGGAAGGATCGGCGCTGTTGGTTCTACCCGATCAAGGTTTTGATAAAGAGAATTAAAAATTAAAAATAATAATAATAAAAAAAAACATACATTCCTTCCTTAGAACCGACATCGCCGATCCTACCGATACTTTGGTTTTATGTATTTATAAAACTCTTGCAAGTGCACGAATCATTTCGTAGAAAATGATAAGTATACTCCAAGGTCGATCTAAGGAAGGAATGTATGTGGTTTTTAATTTATTATTCAAACTTTTAAAAACGAAATTAAATCTTAAACATCCTGTCACCATATTTTGGGGTTTTGTATTTTTAATCTACTTACATAAAACTAAACATAGATTCAATAAACATTTATGCAAATTTTATCATTTATAATGGTGGAGTATTTATGGATATAATAATTAAGTTAATTATGTTTGCTCATATTATTTAGGTTATTAAAGATATGAATTGATATTTATTGATTCTCTCTTTTTTATATGAATACCACCTTTGGTGGGGTTAGATATTCTTTGTTAACTAAACAAATCAATTAACACCTGTGGGTGAGATTGATAACTAATTTGGTTAATTAAATTAATTCTTTTTTTCTAAGAGATTGAAAATGAAGCATTTAAATGCCACCTTTGGTGGGGTTAGACAGTTTAAACTTTATTCAAGGTGTCCAAATTAAACCTAAGAATTTAATTATCCGAGTACTAACTTTCAAGTTTTAAAACCACTACTGAAAACATGTTGTCAATACATTTTCAGATAATAATTCTTATAAAAACTTTTGAAATAGAGCTTCACTCTAACTACCGGGCGATTGTACCAACAAATAAAAGAGCACTACTTTAAATCAGACCGGATAACTAAACCTTAAAATCTAATTTTTAGATTTAAGTTTGTAATGAAAAATAATATATTTCTCTCTAACATTCTTAATATAAAATCTTGAATAAAAATAAAATCAATTCATTTTAGAGATTTTTACCTATTTAATATTTCGCAAGCATAACAACGTTATTATTATATCATATTTACAAACAGCCAGCATAGTTAAATTTAATCACAGACAAATTAAATATAACTTGTAAGAATAAAACATAAAAAATAACTATGAAGAAAATAAAATCCTTACAGAATTTTGATGCTATTCCCATTGCTGGAAAACCTCCTAGCAGAATTTGCACTCCCATTTATTGAATCAAAAAGCTAATAAATTACAAAGACATAGCTAGTTCTTCGCAAAAAGAGAAGAACTCTAAAACTAAGAGAAATTAACTAAGAAAAGCTAAAAACTAAAAAAAACTAAAAAATCTAAGAAAAGAGAGAAAGAAAGAGAGAAGAGAATGTGTTTTGAGGTGTGGTTAGAAGTGAAGAGAAGGGGGTATTTATAGGTGAGGATGGAGAGAAAAATTAGGGGAAAAAATGTTAAAAAATTGTGAAAACGCGGAGTGTAATTGTTGATGTCATTGATGACGTCAGCATGACGTCATGGGGGCGGCTGCGCGCGAAAATGGGGCGAAATGGCAGCGGCGTACGCGGAGGGCAGCTGGGGAGCGCACAGGCGTGCACTGATACGCGTGGACATGGGACGTGCTGCACGCGGGGTTCGGCACGGCTGGGCGGTGCGGCGGCGCGATTTTCTCCTTTTTGACATTTTTGATCCTTTTGACCCATTTTGTCCAATTTTTCCATATTTGTTGACCTTTCCCCATTTATTTATTAATATATTTGTGATGTATTGCTTCCAGTATTCCTCTTTAGTCTTTAAGTTACGTTTTTAAGTGAAAATACCTGAAAAATAATAAAAACACCCGTGATTTCGAAAAAGACAAATTTATATAAATATATGATAAAACATATAAATATATATATTTTTAATCAATTAATGTGCATAAAATCATGATAATTTTAGTGCTTTTTGAGCACTCATCACAACCCCCAACCAGCTTCTTGCTAGTCCCTTAGCAAGAGAAGCGATAAAAACTAAAAATTAAACTATCCTAAATCACGTCCGTGGATTGACACGGTTGCATTTAGCCTATGCAACATGCCTTTAAACCCCTAGGTTGCTCTAGTGGACGAGTTTGAGTCTCGTGAGGGTTTTTAGTAATGATACCCATAAACATTGAACTAAATGTAAAAATTAAAAGAAATAATAAAAACAATCAACTTCAAAACTAAAATTACAACAAAATCAAAAATTAACTTTTAAGAATAAAAGAAAACAACATATCACAAAAATGTCTCATACTTTTTAATCTCCTTTAAGATCATAATTAAAATCTCAAGCATAAGTTATTTTAATCTCTTTAAACAATCATGATTTATTATAATAATTAGTCAAAAATCATTTTCATATTTCATATCAAAAATGTATCAATTTAATTTTACCCAATTTCAGTGTCATGAATCCGAATTCGCTTTGACTCTATTCCTCACAAGTCAATACTCTCAAAACACTGAATCGTATGGGTTCAAACACTCATACTAATTTATATGCGAAAGAGTTGATGTATAGAAATGAACTAATATGTTCGCATATGTATAAAGAATAAAGGCTCAAAGTGTTATTTTGACGTTGATCTCATGGAAGGAATCAAATGTATAAATTATAAAGATATCATATATAAAAATTATTTTCATGCATAAATCAAACTCATTAAGAAAAAATTTCAAGATATATGCCTTTTACAAATGAAGAAAGTGCAATGACTTTTTAGGGAATTACTTCCTATAGCTTTCTTTTGTAATTAGCCTTTACTCACAACTTTGTAGGCAATGTGGGTCATAGTATGTAGATTATACTATATATTCTTTATCTCTATATATTTTTTTGAAGATATTTTTCAATATATATCATTTTTTAGAGAGTCAACCCATGTACAGATTGTACACATTTGTTTTTAGGATCTTGGGTAATGTGGGTCATAGTATGTAGATTATACTATATATTCTTTATCTCTCTATTTTTTTTAAGATACTTTTCAATATATATCATTTTTTTTAGAGAGTCAACCCATGTACAGATTGTACATTTTTTTTAGGATTTTGGTGAGTGGTTAATTTTGTGGCTTTTCTGTTTGATTTGATTTAGGTAACCCCAGATATATCTTTTTTTTGTAGTAGTCATACATGAATGAGATAAAAACATATACTATCAATTTCTACTCAAATCATTTAATCTAAGCAAAAATAAGAATAAAAAATATACAACACTTTATTAAGATGAGAAAAAATTCATACATTCAATGCTAATGCCTATAGAGATCATCTAAAAATTTGAAGAAATAAGAAATGTGTTTGGAGTAGAAAAAATATATATTTCACTCTAAATAAGGGAAATTAGGCTCAAATTATATCTCACATAGGTAGTCTCCACTAAAACAAATTCATAAACACCGATTTTGGGTTTAATATAATTTCTACATCTTATCAAGAAATATTAGTTATGACAAAAACTAACTAATTATCAAAAACAATTACAAAATATTTCATGATATGTTTTCAAAAATTAATCTAACAGTACAAAAGACTTAACTATTTACTTAAATTTGATTTAAAGAAATGATAAATTTTTGTGAAATTTTTTTTTAATTCCAAAAATTACTAAATCACACAAAGAAAATAAAACCAAACACAATAAAAATGAAAATGTGAACATAAACAAGAAAAAATTATTATTTTTTTATTTTTTATTTTTTTTAAAAAAAATTGTTAATTTTTTTTTAAAATTAAGCATGGTAACTTTTCACCACCCCCAACCTAGAACTTACATTGTCCTTAATGTAACAACTGTAAATTAAAGATAAAGAGAAAAGAAAAGAAATATTACCTATTTCCTGAGAATGTGCAAGTAGTGATGGAGAAATGCAAGTGCATCCATCATATTCATCAATAAAGTTCACACAGATAGATCGCTGTGAACTTCTAACATCTGAACAAATATTTTTAGTTTTAACAATTTTAAAATTATTCACATGTAATTAAACTAAAATAAATAATAGAAATTAAATAAATAAAAGAAAATTACCTAAAATGATGGGTTGCCTCACATCCAGCGCTTAGTTTAACGTCTTAGCAAGACGTAACTTGGGGATTTCATTTTAAGTAAACTCAATGTCCCTTCATCAATGAGTCAATCAAACCTACAAGTAAGACAAGTTTGTCTACCTATACTTTTTTGAGTCATGTCCTATGGATTTTCAAATTTTTCTGTACTTAAAACTAGGGACATGCTTGTGAGTTTTAGATAATCCATGCCTAGGTACAAATCAAATAATTAAGGCATCAAAACACAATTGTACCTAGATCAAACAAAACAACTAACTCCTTAGATTGTAATTAAAACATTAAAATTTTGGAGATAGTTTCAGACTTTTTTTTTTTGGTTTTTTTTTGTTTTTAAGTATAATATCTAAGTTAAAATAACATAATCAGTATTAACCAAGAGTGCTACCAGGAAAAAATGGTGGGGCAAAGGCTCCTTAAAAACCATTCTCCTAGAAAGAGCAACGTTCCCAGGAAAGACTAGAGGCACAAAGGCTTCCAGGAACTAGTCTCCTAGACATAACTCCCTTAGATCTTTACTTTTCATGCTATTAAAATTAAGTTAATTAAGTTAAGTTAAGTTAAAATTTAAGTTAATTAAGTTAATAAAAAGGTAGGTTAATTAAGTTAATGAAAATCTAAGAGTATTAAGTTAGTAAATTAAATTAATATAAGTTAGTAAATTAAGTTACTAAAAAGCTAAGTTAATTAACTTAAACGAAAAATTAAGATAAAAAATAGTTAAAAAAACAAAATTTAAAAAAAATTAAACCGAAAATAAAATAAATTGAAAAAGTAAAATAAAAATTCTAAATTAAAAATTAAGTCAAAAAATAAAATAAAAATAAAATAAAATAAAATAAAAAAATTGAAAAAAAATAATTGAACAAGATAAAAGAAAAAAAAGGAAAAAGAAAAATAAAAAAGAAAAAAGAAAAAAAAATTGAAAATAAAGTTTTTGATTTTTTTTTGAAAAAATTTTTTATTTTTTAAATAAAAAATTTTTATTTTTTAAATAAAAAAAACTTATTTTTTAAATAAAATAATTTTTTAATTTTTATTATTTTTATTATTTTTAATTTGTTTTAATTTGTTTTAATTTTTAATTTTTATTTTTATTTATTTATTTATTTAATTTAAAATTTATTTACTTTTTTTTACTTCAAATTTCAAATTTTAAAATTATTTATTATTCATGCTATAATTTTTTTATGAAATTTAAAATTTTAATTTTTTTTATTTATTATGAAATTGAAATTTGAAATTTTTTTTAAATAAAAAAAATCACAATTATTTACAACACAAAAAGTTTTTAAAATTTTGATAAATAATTTAAAAACGCTATTCCTTCCCCGACAACGGCGCCAAAAATTTGATCGGGTAGAACCGACATCGCCTATCCTCCCGATACTTTGGTTTTATGTATTTATAAAACTCTCGCAAAGTGGGGTTGATAACTAATTTGGTTAATTAAATTAATTCTTTTTTTCTAAGAGATTGAAAATGAAGCATTTAAATGCCACCTTTGGTGGGGTTAAATAGTTTAAACTTTATTAAAGGTGTCCAAATTAAACCTAAAAATTTAATTATCCGAGTACTAACTTTCAAGTTTTAAAACCACTACTGAAAACATGTTGTCAATACATTTTCAGATAATAATTCTTATAAAAACTTTTGAAATAGAGCTTCACTCTAACTACCGGGCGATTGTACCAACAAATAAAAGAGCACTACTCTAAATCACACCGGATAACTAAACCTTAAAATCTAATTTTCAGATTTAAGTTTGTAATGAAAAATAATATATTTCTCTCTAACATTCTTAATATAAAATCTTGAATAAAAATAAAATCAATTCATTTTAGAGATTTTTACCTATTTAATATTTCGCAAGCATAACAACGTTATTATTATATCATATTTACAAACAGCCAGTATAGTTAAATTTAATCACAGACAAATTAAATATAACTTGTAAGAATAAAGCATAAAAAATAACTGTGAAGAAAATAAAATCCTTACAGAATTTCGATGCTATTCCCATTGCTGAAAAACCTCCAAGCAGAATTTGCACTCACATTTATTGAATCAAAAAACTAATAAATTACAAAGACATAGCTAGTTCTTCTCAAAAAGAGAAGAACTCTAAAACTAAGAGAAATTAACTAAGAAAAGCTAAAAACTAAGAAAAACTAAAAAATCTAAGAAAAGAGAGAAAGAAAGACAGAAGAGAATGTGTTTTGAGGTGTGGTTAGACGTGAAGAGAAGGGGGTATT
This sequence comes from Hippophae gyantsensis, assembly GCA_030763125.1. NCBI lineage: Eukaryota > Viridiplantae > Streptophyta > Magnoliopsida > Rosales > Elaeagnaceae > Hippophae > Hippophae gyantsensis. Next base: position 43,051,752 of record CM061030.1, on the reverse strand, counting down.
TATAGGTGAGGATGGAGAGAAAAAGTAGGGGAAAAAATGTTAAAAAATTTTGAAAACACGGATGTCATTGATGACGTCAGCATGACGTCAGCATGACGTCATGGGCGACTGCGCGTGAAAATGGGGCGAAATGGCAGCGGCGCGCGCGGAGGGCAGCTGTGGCGCGCGGATGTGGGACGTGCTGCACGCGGATGTGGGACGTGCTGCACGCGGCTGGGCGGCGCGGCGGCGCGATTTTCTCCTTGTTGACATTTTTGACCCATTTTGTCCAATTTTTCCATATTTGTTGACCTTTCCCCATTTATTTATTAATATATTTGTGATGTATTGCTTCTAGTATTCCTCTTTGAGTCTTTAAGTTACGTTTTTAAGTGAAAATACTAAAAAACAATAAAAACACCAATGATTCCGAAAAAGACAAATTTATATAAATATATGATAAAACATATAAATATATATATTTTTAATCAATTAATGTGCATAAAATCATGGTAATTTTAGTGCTTTTTGAGCACTCATCAAAGATTCAAGAGGAAATTAATTCTACAATTCAAGATATTGATTTTATTTTTTTTTCTACTCTTTTCTTTATTAATTTTATGTCTTTCTTTATGAAAAATATGAGTTTTATGAACACAATTATGTGTCATTAATTTATTAATCTAGGGATCTTATGAACCCAATTTTCACCATGTGATGATCTAGTATTTTTTTCTCAATTATAATATTAATTTAATTATATTATTTAATCTGATTTTTATGCTATTAATTGTTTGGCCAACAATTTATCTAAAGAGGCAATTAAATAGATTTGAGAAAATTATTTAATTGTTTGTCTTGATTAAATAACATCCATAGTTTCTAGGCAGAGATGTATGATTCTTACGTATGTGATCCATAGTTGATGAACTTAATGAGTAGTATGCAATTTAATTGGTATGAGAGTGTGATTAAATTAATTACTATATGGTGTGTAGTTTACTTGAGAGAGGAATACATACTAGGTTAGATTCAATTGATCATGTAATTAATTGATATTATATTGGGGGGATTTTAGTGATTCGAATGTTTAGAAAATTGGGGCATTAAGTATTCCTAGATATTTTCTCATATATCTTTTTAGTTACAAAATCTGATTTAATTAATTATTGCTATTTACTTTTAATTATTTTAATTTTGTTTTCTTAAGATATAAAAACACCAAAAAATTGATTTTTATTATTTTTAGTTTTAAAAATTAGTTTCTAAAAAAAAATAATCTCCGTGGGAACGATCTTTATTTATCATTATATTACTTATTATGATACGTATACTTGCGTATTTATTGCACACACAATTTGTGGATTTTTATGTCTTATTTATCACAAGTCTTTTTATTCTTTTATTCACTAAGGATGGATTAGGCCCAATCCACAATTATGTAGGCCCACAAGTGCTGAATTATGTCTATGGTTCTTTTCTTTAAGATAAATTTCATCTAGGGTTTTGTTCCTTATTAAAGAAAACAAATAGCATTTTAATGTAGGGACAACTGATATCATTAATAAAAATTTATTTTAGAAATATTTTTGCTTTTCCTTATGGTGTTCTTGATTGAATGCTTGAATTAGACTTATCAAAGGGAGTGGTCATCTTTTGTGGTGTTTCAAGGTTTGGGTTTTAAGGACTTTGTTTCCTTAGGGTTCAAATCGAATCATCTTCAACACATTCTTAGCAAATCAATCATTCACATTCCATTGAGTTTTTGGGTTCCTTGGGTTGTTACCTTAGACGGTTCGTATCCATTTGGTATCAGAGCATTGGTTGCTGAAAATAGTTTATATATCTAAATATAACATTTTTTAAGTTCCTGAATAAAACAAAATCATCCTTTTCTTATTTTGGTTCTTTTCTATGTTGTCTTGATTCATAAAAAACCAAAATCCTTCCTTCATATCTTTTACTTTTCTTTAAGTTATGTTTTCATTGTTTTTTTTTTGTCTTTTCTTCTGAGTCCTTGATTTCAGAAAAAAAAATTGTCCTTCAAGTAATGTGTTTTCATTCAATTTTTTTGTTGTTATATTCATCTTTGGATTTTGTTTCATAGTTCTCTTTGAAATACTTTTAGTCTTTTATTCTTTAAGGATGGATTAGGTCCAATCCACAACTAAGTAGGCCCACTAGGATTGAATTACGTATAGGGTTCTTTTCATGAAGATAAATTTCGTCTAGGGTTGTTACTTATAAAAGAAAACAACAACCTTTGAATAGAGGGAGAACTAATATCATTAATGAAAATTCATTTCATAATGATTTTTGCCTTGCCTTCTAGTGTTCTTGATTAAATGCTTGAATTAGACTTATCAAAAAGAGTGATCATATTTTGTCGTGTCTCAAGGTTGAGGTTTTAAGGACTTTGTTTCCTAAGGGTTTTAATTGGATAATCTTCAACACATTCTTAGTAAATAAATCATTCCTATTCCATTGAGTTTGTGGGTTCCTTGGTTTGTTCCCCAACTTGGTCCATTTCATTTGGTATTGGAGCATTTAATGCTAAAAACAGTTTATCTAGCGAAATCTATCATTGTTTAGTTCTTGACTATAAAAAATCATCTTTTTCTTATTTTAGTTCTTTTCTACTTTTTCTTGATTTACAAAAAAAAAAAATCCTTCCTTCATGTCTTTCAGTTTTAAAAAAAAAATTCATCCTTCAAGTCTAGTGTTTTTTTTTTCAATTTTGTTGTTGGTCTTTTCGCCTTTTGATCCTGTTTCGTAGTTCTAATTGAAATCTTTGTATCTTTTTCTTGTTCTTTTTTTTACTGTTTTCAATCAATCATTATTCTTCAAAAGAAAAAAAAGATAAGGAAAAAAAGTGTGCTGGTTTTCACAATTAAAATATTTTTTTGATAAATTAGAGTTGCAACTCTAAAAGGCTATAAATTTTGACTAGGGTATCGAAACGACTATAATATATCAAATCAAAGTTCGTATAGATTCCCTAAAGTTTACTTCACTTACCTTGGGTTTAAAGTTTTGTTGAACCTTTCCCATTTTGCTTGCTTTTGGTTTTGTTCAATAAAGTTGTTATGAAGATTGAGTTTTAGACCAAGAGTATGTTTACAAATATTCTAAAGATTCTCAAGATCCTACAACTATTCTCATCATCCTACACAAGGGATAGATTTGGAATATCAAACGCAAGGATTAATTTAGGAAGCAATTTTTTTTGTTTGAGTTAATTATAGGCATTTTATGCTTAGCAATTTTTTTAGTGAATTGGGGACTTTTATATTTCTTATTTATAATAATTATTTTTAGTATTTTATTCTTTAAGGATGGATTAGGCCCAATCCATAAGTAACTAGGCCCATTAGGGTTGAATTACATAACTTTCGTCTAGTGTTTTGTTGTTTGAAAAAGAAAACAACAACCTTTTAATGAAAGGGGAATTGATATCATTAAAGAAAATTTATTTCAGAAAGATTTTTGCTTTACCTTCTGGCGTTCTTGATTGAATGCTTGAATTACACTTATCAAAAGAAGTGATCATCTTTTGTGGCATCTCAAGGTTGGGGTTTTAAGGACTTTTTTTTCTTATGGTTCTAATCGGATCATCTTTAACACATTCTTAGTAAATCAATCATTCCAATTCCTTTAGGTTTGTGGGTTCCTTAGGTTGTTCCCCTAAAGGGTCCACTACAGTTTGTATTAGAGAATTCGTAACTAGAAACAATTTATCTATCTAAATATATCATTTTTTTCAATTCCTGAATAAAAAAACCATTTTTTTCTTGAATGGTATTATTAAGTTGTCAATTTATAAATATTTTTATATTTATTTTCCTCAAATTAAGGTTGATGTTATAATTAACAAATTTATTTAATTTATGTAGGAAGCTTAATTGGGTAGACCGATTACCCGATCTGAATTATATATAGAAACAAAAACCCCCAAAATGACTAAACGAGGAGAAGAACAACTCAATAAGTTGGTTAGTAATTTAACTTCATACAAAGTCCTTAAGATTATTTCTAATTGATGTAATAATGTATGATATGTTTGTTTGCTTTATTATTTGTAGAGAGATGTTCAAGAACAAATAACCAAGGGTGAAATAATCGAGCAACGAGGGAGAAATGCTATATATCATGCATTTGGACATGAGCATCCTGGTCGTTTTAAGAGAGGAAGCCAATATGATTGTTATATGGAGTTTTTTAACATTCCAAAACAAAAGCCTCAGATGGTCAGTAAAGAGAAGTATTGTAAAATTGAATAAGAATTCAGCTCCTTTAATGCCTTAGTGTTAAGTGATATTTCCCCTTTAAAGGAATACCAATCACAACATATGTCAGGCATGTTAGCATACTACAATCAGGGCATGTCCTATTGGCCAGGCATGTAAGTCATGCCACCCATGCTATCTCATGGCACCCAACCTATATCCTGTATGATATATATTCATCCTATTAGTCCTCCCTTTATGCTAGGATTGTAGATGAAATCAGTTAGTGGTTCAATATCTCCATTGCAATATGTGCATTCTTACCATCCATCACATCATTATGAATGTTTTGATAAGAATGTCCTTCCAATAGCTACCCTACATGGGATTCCTCCTCTTTTTGATGAATCATTTGTGGTAAGATTTAAAGTTTATGTATATAGTTTATTATTTTTATTTTTTCCTATATTTTATTTATTATATATAAAGCTTAATGTTTTTACAGAATATGAAATGTTTCTTGAAACATCCATCATCAACAGACTATGCTGCTATTGGAACGGTACAACAATTGAGTGATGATCGAATGATTCATAATCAATATTTTCCAAATTATTAGCTCATAGTAATTGATCAATCATTACTCCATGATTTTCCACTACCTATACCTTCACATGCTACGATAGTCCAAAAAGCGGTTGGATAATATGTGGCTTAGCCGTCAAGTCAAATTGTGATAAATTTTAACATGGTACTATTTTTTTACTTAATATAACACTTTTTTACTACATCTATTATATTATTGTTCTTTTATTGTTACTAACATATATAACACCTCTTATTTAGTCTATTATACTAGAGTTATTAAGTGCGGCACAATAAAGTGATAGAAAGCAAGTATCTCGTGGTAAATCTATGTCTAGTAAGCAATCATTAGGCACTAAGTCATTCAAGAAGATGCCATGGAAAAGTATAGTTATGATTATGCTATAAACTTTAGCAAAAATCTTGGCTCTTTGATGACTATTTTTGTAAGCAAGACTAGCATAAATGATGGATAAACTGTGCCACTTACTTGAGAAATTTCTGGTGTAGACATTGGCCAAACATATATATATATATCGATCGAGTGCATATTGTAGCTATTTGATTATCAAATGATAGATTTATGTATTATTCTAATGTGGACAATGTGAGTCCTCAATCAATAAACAAATTTCATTTATGTAGAACGTATATAATTATATTTATATTATCTAATTATTTATATATATTTCTTTTATATAAGGCATGTTATTATCGACTTCAAGCTAATCACTCATCATAGTTAGCAATGTTCTATGATTCTTCATTTTTCAATCAATATCAAGAGAAGGACATCAGCATCATAGCTAAACAATTATGTGATAGGGCATTAACACTTACAGAAATCAGAAGTTGATAATCCCTTGGCCAATAAAGTTTGAACAAGACCAAGATCATTGTATGCTGATAATTCTCAATCTATATGGAAATTATGTTTGGTACTATGACTCAGCTTCTATAGAATTGAGTAAAGATACAAAAGTAGTTATTTAAATGTAAGAGTTATAGCTAGTTATTTTTCTTCTATTTTTCTTTGTAATATTTAATAAAAAATAAACCATTTTAAACTTTGATAGGGCATGGAAACTGTGGAACAAGAGTAGGGGCATTGCCCTTAAAAACTCTTATAACCTTATATGGGACAAAGTTATGGTATGTACAAGCAAATATTAATAATTTAATTAATTTTACTATTGAACAATAAAAATTATTGAATATGGAAATTCATATACACTTATTTTATGTAGGTTCTACAACAAAATGATGGAGTCATGTGTGGTTACTTTGTCATGAAGTTTATGAGTGAAATCATCACAAATGTGAATTGATTATATTACATTATTATTTTGAATTTAAATACATGTAGTTCTTTGGTTGGAACAAGTCGGACTATGATATACAAATTTTTGATGATTTGCGAGAGAAATGGGCAGAACAAATGGTTCAAATTATATCATCACAAGAAGAATTAGAAGAAGAATCTGATGATCATGAATAGCTTATGACAACATCATGGTAATTTTTATAATGCTTTAATTTCTCTATTCTTGTGTCTGAAGGTTGGGTAGCTTATTTGATGAATGTTTATGTACTCATATATTTAGGGAAATGAATTGTTATATGAACCTATTTTTTGCCCAAACTTCATCCATCTCTCTTGCTTAGTTCCCTGGTATGACAACAATATGGTAGTCACTGGCCATCCAAGTATAGGAAAACCACCAAGAAACCTCATATCTTTAAGAGTAATTGTTGTTTCACCCCAAGGAAATACAAAAGTATTAGTTTATGGGCACCAAAACTCAACCAACCCAAGTAACAAATCGGAGTTACACTTGACTTCATATTTAGAGCTCATTATAGCATTAAAAATACCAACTTGATTCCAAATAGCTTCATGTTTTATAGACAATATTAATGCAGTGCTAATATGATTTTGAAGGGATGGGGTTATATGTTATATTACTCTGGTATGGATGTGGTAATTTCTTTTACTAATATACTCCTTTAATATATATATATATATGTTATTTTTGTGAATTCATGATTTTACATTATTATTTTGAATTTAATTAAATGTAGTTCTTTGGTTGAAACAAGTTGGGGAATGATATGCAAATTTTTATGATTTACCAGAAGAATGGGCAGAACACATGGTTCAAATTATAACATCACAAGAAGGAGAAGAATCTGATGATCTTGAATAACATACAATAATACCATGATAATTTTTATAATTCTTTAATTTCTCTATTCTTGTGAATCTGAAGTTTGGGTTGCTTGTTTGATGGATGTTTATGTGCTTATATATTTAGGGGAATTAATTGTTATATGGACCAACTTTTCTTTACCCAAACTCCATCTCATCTCTCTTGCGTAGTATAATTTTCACTATGTTGGTGATATTAATCAAACTAAGCTTCCTCTCCTTAAAATAAAGTTGGAATATCATAAAATCCATGACAAAAGAGATGACATTATTTTATTTGTAATTTATGTTAAATATATATGTATTGTATATAAATTATTTTTTTGTAATAAATTTAATTCTCAAGTAATTAATTAATATTTAATTTTTCAATTATTTGTATTATTTAAACTTTATTAAATAGATTTTGGTTTTTCTGCTATTATGTGATCCAATACAAGTTCTCAGTATAGTAGAAAATGAGTAAAATGTGTAAAAAACATACAGATTTTAAAGTCAATTCACGCGTTCAATCGACTCTAAACTTAAAGTTGGTTCAACGTGTGAACCAACTTTGATCTTAAATTCGATTCACATGCTTAACCGACTTTAAGTTTAAAGTCGATTCAACATGTGAACCGACTTTAAGTTTAAAGTAATTTTAGTACATGAACCAATTTTAAATTTAAGTTCGGTTCACCTAACCAACTTTAAGACTAAATTTTGGCATAGTAAAATTCCTTAAAACCCCAACCTTGGGATGCCACAAAAGATGATTACTCCCATTGATAAGTCTAATTGAAGCATTCAATCAAGAACACCATAAGGCAAAGCAAAAATCTTTCTAAAATAAATTTTTATTAATGATATCATTTCTCCCTCCATTAAAAAGCTACTATTTTTTATAAGAAACAAAATCCTAGACGAAATTCATCTTAAATAAAAGAACCCTAGACGTAATTCATCCCTAGTGGGCCTACTTAGTTGTGAATTGGGCCAAATCCATCCTTAAAGAATAAAAGACTAAAAATACTTATGATAAATAAGACATATAAAAGCCCACAATTCACTCAAAAAAATAGCTAACCATAAAAGTCCACAATTAATTAAAACAAAAAATATTGCTTCCTAAATTAATCCATGTGTTTTATATTCCAAATATATCCCTTGTGTATGATAATGAGAATAGTTGTAGGATCTTGAGAATCTTGAGAATATTTGTAAACATACTCTAGGTCAGAACCTCAATCTTCATTATAGTTCTATTGAAGAATACAAAAAGCAAGTGATAAGAGTCAAATTATTGCATTTTTGTTATGATTTAAATGTTGATATTTGTATGAAAATTGCGTTTATTTGATTATTTAATCCACAAATGTCATTTCATGGGTATTTCGTGTTTAAAGTGCAATTTCAGGTAAAATCATGATTTTGCAGAAGTTTGGGACAAAGTTTAATGATCAGGATTGAGTGAAAATAAAAAGAAAACAAAGTTTCAAAATTTGGAAATCCCGCCGCCGGCTAGATTATTCTTGCCGCCGACGAAAATCCTACAAAAAGCACGACGAAAATCTTCCCGAGAGCACAAATTTTGGCAAATTCATCTCGCCGTCGGCCAAATGCATCTAGCCGCTGGCCACATTAATTTGGCCGCCGGCCAAAATCAGGAAACCAAAAATTTTATTTTTCAGAAATCTCGCCGCGGCGAGAATAATGTCACCGCCGGTGAGTTTCGTCCGAAAACACTTTTTTTTGGTTGTTTTGTTCCAAAATTACCCCGAAAACCCTAGATCTATATATACAATATGATGGAGAAAGGGGCCACGACAAAAAGTGGAGTTCAAAGATATTTTTGGAGGAGAGAAAGAAATTTTGGAGAGAAAGTTTGGAGAAGCTTGAAGGATCATCACCATTGTTGCTACCTAGTCTTCATCTTCAAGAGTTCTTCATCTCTTCTCCTTAGCCTTCATATTCTGCATTTTATTTAGATTTTTTATTCATGGATTCAATTGAGATAATGGTTGTTCTTATTTCAGTTATGAACTAATTCATTTTTGCTAAGGCTATGATGTAGTTAAATCAAAAAAATCTGATTTCTTTTGTTATTGTTATATGAGTTCATTGTTTTCAAGATGAGTATTTATTTCCATGCTTAATGCTTTTAAATTTCTGGCCACGATTTAGATGATTAGTTGCATTATATTTAGACCGAGAGGAGATATGTAATGAATGCTTCTTGTGATAAATACCGTATGTTGAATGCGAGTGTGGGAACTAATGCATGATGTATGTGGTTATTCTAGAAATTCCATAAATCGTAATGTGCTTGTTTGTGATTAAATCTTCATAGAAATATAGTTTTTTTTCATAGATAAGTAATTCTAATATAACTCGAGAGAGAGTATTAGGTAAATTTGGATTTTTCAACCATCACTTTTAGCTTTGATTCTCATATAACATGACTTAAAATCGGATTGAATTGATTTAGCGAAATCAAATGCCTTAGCGTTTTTAATCATTTGTGAACAACATTTAATTTTTTTATTTGCATTTAGTTTTATGTTAATTTGCTTTTTAAACAATTTCAACAATTTGGTTTTCAAATAAAATTAGGATTAGTCAATTTAGGTACTTAGTAACGCCATTCCTTGTGGGTTAGATATCCGTACTTTTGTACACTTTATTACTTGAACGATTCGTACACTTGCGAAAATAAGCATCAATTTTTTGGCGCCATTGCCGGGGAATGGTTTGATTTTATTAATATCGATACTACCTAATCTTAGTTTTAATTTGAAGTTAATTTGCTTTATCATTGTTTCATTTTTAATTTTGTTTATTTTTGTCTTTTATTTTATTTATCAAAAAAAGATAATAATAAAAGAAGGCACTTTGTGTTGTTTTTGTGCTAGTTGATTTTCTGGTTGTAGGATTTGTGTATGAGACGTACAAGAAGCCTTAACCTTCTTCCATTTGATCCGGAGATTGATAGAACATATAGGCATCTAAACCGAGAGAGAAGACGTTCAACTTTAGCTCCTAATAGACAATTAGCCATGGATCCATTATTTGTTGAGGGAGGTGGAAATCGTAGAGCTTTGAGGGATTATGATATGCCTAATGTTGCTGGAACTACTTCGGGTATAAGGAGGCCAACTGTTCAAGCCAATAACTTTGAGATAAAACCATCCTTTATCCAAATGGTTCAAACAAATTAGTTTGGGGGAATGTCAAAGGATGATCCAAATGAACATATTGCTTACTTTCTGGAGGTGTACGTGATCTTTACAAGATAAATGGTGTGTCTAAAGATGCTGTAAGATTGAGGGTTTTTCCATTTTAACTTAGGGATAAAGCCAAGGAGTGGTTAAACTAATTACCACCGGGATCAATTAGAACATGGAATGAATTGGTTCATAAATTCTTGTCCAAGTTCTTTGCTCCTGCTAAGACGGAAAAATTGAGGAATGAAATCACATCTTTTACACAGTATGACCAAGAATCATTGTATGAAGCTTGGGAAAGATTCAAAGAAATGTTAAGGAAGTGCCCACATCATGGTATACCGATTTGGCTACAACTTTCTACATTTTATAATGGGTTGGTTTCAAACTATCGGGCAATGATTGATGCTACAGCTGGAGGGTCTTTAATGGGAAAAACACCGGAGGATGCTCATGAGTTGTTAGAGATTATGGCAGAAAACAACAATCAGTGGCATTTAGAGCGGGTAATTGCAAAAAGACCAACAGTAGTGCATGAAATTGATTCAGTGAATGCTTTTTCGGCTCAAGTTGCTATTCTTTCAAGAGAGATGGATTCTTTGTCATCCAAATTCGAATCCAAACCAACTGCACAATGTGATTTATGTGGTGGAAATCATGCTATTATCGAGTGCCAAGTTGGAAATCCATTTGCTTCACCAAATGTTGAGCAAGAAAATTATGTTTCAAATTTCCAAAAACCTCAACATAACCCATAGTCGAACACCTACAATCCAGGTTGGAGGAATCATCCAAATTTGTCATGGGGAAATAACCAAGGGGGATTCAAATCGTCATCATCTTCCTACCAATCCCAAGAGAAGAAACAAACAAATTTGGAAGAAATTTTGGGAAAGTTCATTGATGAGACAAGATAAAATTTCAGAAATCAAGAGGCAATCAACAGGGACATCCAAAACCAACTGGGGCAGCTTTCAAAGCAGATTGTAGAAAGGTCTCAAGGATCGCTGCCTAGTGACACAATAAATCCCATAGAGCATGCAAAGGCTATCACACTGAGAAGTGGTAAAGAACTTGAATGGCAGAGGAAATCAGAGAAAAAGATGGAAGAATCTAAAGAAAATCCATCAAGATCCCAAGATATTCAACCTTCCCCATATGCGAAATATGAGCCTCCTATCCCATATCCTCAAAGATTGAATAAGAAAAAGCTTGATAATCAATTTGATAAATTTCTGCATATTTTTAAGAAATTGTAAATTAACATTCCTTTTGCAGAGATGTTGGAACAAATGCCCAAGTATGCAAAATTCATGAAGGAAATTCTATCAAAGAAGAGGAAGCTGGGAGATTATGAAACTATCATGCTAAATGAGGAGTGCAGTGCAATTCTTCAAAGAAAACTGCCACAGAAATTGAAAGACCCAGGGAATTTTACTATACCTTGTACTATAGGAAGTTGCAATTTTGATAAAGTCCTATGTGATTTAGGAGCAAGCATTAATTTGATGCCACTTTCTTTTTTCAGGAAACTAGGCCTGGGAGAAGTGAAGCCCACTTCAATCTCTTTACAATTAGCGGATCAATCGGTGAAATATCCTCTAGGGGTAATTGAGGATGTTTTAATTAAAGTTGACAAATTTATTTTCCCTGTTGATTTCGTGGTGCTTAACATGGAGGAAGATAGAGAGATACCGTTGATATTGGGGAGACCATTCCTTGCAACTGGAAGAACATTGATTGATGTTCAGCAAGGAAAGCTCATTCTATGGGTGCAAGATGAACAAGTGACTTTTGATGTTTTTGAAGAAATAAAATTTCCAAGTGACGTACATTCTTCTTTTCAAATTAACACTCTTGACGGGTTAATCTCGGAAACTTTTGAGGAGAGAACTCCATTGCTACCACTGGAAGCTTGCCTTGTGAAATCTGCAACAATTGAAGAGGAAGATGAGGGGATGAGACAATGTTCCAAATTACTGGCAGCACCTGATGAATATTTGTGCAGTGATGAAACATTTAAGGAGTTGGGAACAAATGAAACTCGAAACTCAGTGGTAAAGAATGGAGCCAACAAGATTGAGCTAAAGCCAATGCCATCCCATCTAAGAAAAAAAAATCTTACGTTCACCGTCGGCAAGGGCAGTTTTACCACCGGCGGAAACGAGATCTCTCTTTCCTTTCTTACATTAAGGACAATGTAAGGTTTTGGTTGGGGGTACAGTAGACGGTAAATCTTTTCTTCCCTTTATTTTTAGTAGTTTTGTTTGTGTGTTTAGTTGTGTTTAATTTTGATTTTCCATTTATTTTTCTGCATTTTGATTTAATTTCTTTTATTTCTTTATTGTCTTATTTTTATTTTTATTTTCATTTTCATTTTACTTATTTTAATTTGCACGTTGATGATAATAATGTGATTGTGATAACAAGTAGCTTTTAGATGACATTAAATTTTGCTTCGGTTTAAAGACAATTTCAAATATTGATTTTACCTAGTTGGCGACTCTTTTGGTATATGGTATGATTTGGTTGATTAGTTTAAATGCTTAGAGAAGTCTTATGTGCGAATTTTTCATGGACATTTTTGTGATCTCAACAAACTCTAGAACTCATTTGAAAACCTCTTGAGGAAAAATAATTTGGAATTGCTTTGTTTAGGATATGATATAGGCCATTTTTGGATCGATTGTGCCATGTTAAGCCTACCTTGTTATCCTTATATCACTTGTTACCTCTTTGAGCCTATTTAAATATATTGTTAGCCTTAATTTTCTTTCGTTTTGCCTTCTATAACCTACCTTTTATTGAGCCAAATATATATATATATATATATATATATATATATATATATATATATATATATATATATATAATTCCTACCTTATTTGTTAAGAGCACTTAATTTGGAACACAACTTTTCAAGAGCAATTAGAGAAATCTTCCACATAAATTGGAAGAAATTGGTTAGGGGTTATATCTTTTCAAGAGAAATTGGAGAAATCTTTCACATATATTGGAAGAAAGTGGTTGGCTTTACAAGAGCAATTGGAGTAAGGATGAAAAACAAATCCACATATATTGGAAGAAAGTGGTTGGCTTTTCAAAAGAAATTGGAGAAATCTTCCACATATATTGGAAGAAAGTGGTTGACTTTTCAAGAGCAATTGAGTAAGGATGAAAAAAAAAGAAGAAGAAGAAGAAGAAAGCCTTCACATTTTAATAAATAAAAGATTGTTAGTGATGGATGTACTAAGGAGAAAGATTGAGGAAACATTTTGTTTATCTTTGGAAAAATGGGTTATGATCGAAAGAAACAATTTGGGTTGAATGGTGTTACTCTTTTACTTAATTGGTTGTGTTTAATCTAATAAGTGCCCTTATTTGTATTTTGACACTTCCCGTTCTTTCTTAACCAAATACCTAAGCCTAACATTACAAGCCTCATAAAGTCCTATTGATCCGAAGTGGTGTATTTTCCTTCATTAGTGGAGAGAGGTTTGAAAAGTGAGCCTATGGAGTTTGAGATTTCACCTTTTTGTTTGTGGATGTTATGCATTATATTATCCGGGCATTATGGCTATTGGTTTGTGGTTTGATGGATGTTTAAGAGTCAATAACAAAAGTGAAATTGGCATTTGAGATTTCTTAAAGCTTAGGTGACATTTAATTATTCTATATGTTGGGTGTTATTTACAATTTTTGAGACATTTGTGCAAATTATTTGTTATGTGATTTTATTGTTTTAAGTTAGGATAGTTATAGGTAAGATGTTTATGGGTATCATCACTGGAAGCCCTCACGAGACTACAACTCGTCTTACTAGGGCCGCATAAGGGTTTAAAGGCTTATTGCATACGCTTAATGTAATGTTGTAAATAGAATAAATTTTCTTTGAATTTTTCTTTTAATGTATCCTTTGAAATTATTCATAGATCGCTTTTCTTGCTAGAGACTAGTAAGAAGCTGGTTGGGGGTTGTTGATAAGAGTCAAATTATTGCATTTTTGTTATGATTTAAATGTTGATATTTGTGTGAAAATTGCGTTTATTTGATTATTTAATCCACAAATGTCATTTCACGGCTATTTTGTGTTTAAAGTGCAATTTCAGGTAAAATCATGATTTCGGAGAAGTTTGGGACAAAGTTCAATGATCTGGATTGAGTGAAAATAAAAAGAAAACAAAGTTTTAAAATTTGGAAATCCTGCCGCCGGCTAGATTATTCTCGCCGTCGGCAAAAATCCTACAGAAAGCACGGCGAATATCTTCCCGAGATCACAAATTTTGGCAAATTCATCTCACTTCCGGCCAAATGCATCTAGCCGCCGGCCACATTAATTTGGCCGCCGGCCAAAATCAGGAAACCAAAAATTTTATTTTCCAGAAATCTCGTCGCCGATGAGTTTCGTCCGAAAACACTTTTGTTTTGGTTGTTTTGTTCCAAAATTACCCCCAAAATCCTAGATCTATATATACAATATGCTGGAGAAAGGGGCCATGGAAAAAAGTGGAGTTCAAAGACATTTTTGGAGGAGAGAAAGAAATTTTGGAGAAGCTTGAAGGATCATCACCATTGTTGCTACCTAGTCTTCATCTTCAAGAGTTCTTCATCTCTTTTCCTTAGCCTTCATATTCTGCATTTTATTTAGATTTTTTATTCATGGATTCAATTGAGATAATGGTTGTTCTTATTTCAGTTATGAACTAATTCGTTTTTGCTAAGGCTATGATGTAGTTAAATAAAAAAAATCTGATTTCTTTTGTTGTTGTTATATGAGTTCATTGTTTTCAAGATGAGTATTTATTTCCATGCTTAATGCTTTTAAATTTCTGGCCAAGATTTAGATGATTAGTTGCATTATATTGAGACCGAGAGGAGATATGTAATGAATGCTTCTTGTGATAAATACCGTATGTTGAATGCGAGTGTGAGAACTAATGCATGATGTATGTGGTTATTCTAAAAATTCCATAAATCGTAATGTACTTTTTTGTGATTAAATCTTCATAGAAATGTAGTTGGTTTTCATAGATAAGTAATTCTAATATAACTCGAGAGAGAGTATTAGGTAAATTTGGGTTTTTCAACCATCACTTTTAGCTTTGATTCTCATATAACATGACTTGAAATCGGATTGAATTGATTTAGCGAAATCAAATGCCTTAGCGTTTTTAATCATTTGTGAACAACATTTATTTTTTTTATTGCCGTTTAGTTTTATGTTAATTTGCTTTTTAAACAATTTCAACAATTTGGTTTTCAAATAAAATTAGGATTAGTCAATTTAGTTACTTAGTAATGCCATTCCTTATAGGTTCGATATCCGTACTTTTGTACACTTTATTACTTGAACGATTCGTACACTTGCAAAAATAAGCATCAGCAAGCCCCACCTGGTTTATCGGAATCAATATGATTTTCGATTTGATATATTATAAGAGTCGTTGCGATACCTGAGTCAAAATTTATACATGTTTAAAGTTGCAACTTTGATTTATCAAAAAGCAAATTTGAAACTATGAAGAACATCACATTTCTCTCTTTTTCATTTTCTTTTTTTGGAGAAAAATTATATATTGAACACATAAATAAAGAAAAAGAAAAATATATCAATATTTCAAAGAGAATTACGAAACGAAATCCAAAGGTGAAAACAACAACAGTGAAATTGAAAGAAAACACATGACTCGAATAGTTTTGTGAATCAAGAACACTTAGAAAAGAACTGAAAAAAGAAAAGGTTGATTTTTTTTATTCAAGAGCTAGAAAATTGATAGATTTAGATAGATAAATTGTTTTGAGCAACTAATGCTCTAATACCAAATGATGAGGACCCTCAAGGGGAATAACCCAAGAAAGCCACAGACTCAATGGAATAGTAAGGATTGATTTGCTAAGAACATGTTGAAGATAATTCAATTAGAACCCTTTGAAAATAAAGTCCTTAAAACCCTAACTTTGAGATGCCACAAAATATGATCACTCCCTTTGGTAAGTATAATTCAAGCATTCTTCAAGAACATCATAAGGCAAAGCAAAAATCAGTTCTCCCTCCATTAAAAGGAAATTGTTTTCTTTTATAAGCAACAAAATCATTTACGAAATGTACCTAACAGAAAAGAATCCTAGACGTAATTCACGAATAGTGGGCCTATTTAGTTGTGGATTAGGCCTAATCCATCCTTAAATAATAAAAGTCTATATATACTTATGATAAATAAGACATATAAAAGCCCACAATTCACTCAAGAAAAATTGCTAGCCATAAAAGGCCCATAATTAACTAAAACAAAAAAATTACTTTCTAAATTAATCCTTCTCTTTGATATTCCAAATCTATCCCTTGTGTAGCATGATGAGAATAGTTTTAGGATCTTGAGAATCTTTAGAATATTTGTAAACATACTCTTGGTCATAACCACAATCTCCATTAAATCTCTATTGATCGATATCGAAAGCAAGCAAAATGGAAAAGGTGCGATAAAAACATTAAACCCTCTGTAGGTGAAAAAAACTATGGAATTTGGGTTTTAAAAATGTGGTTACAAAGAAAAAACCTTCTTGGCTTATGGGATTCGATACATGCTTCGATTTGATATATTATAAAAGTCATTTCGATACCCGAGTCAAAAGTTATAGCCGTTTAAAGTTACAACTCCAATTTATCAAAAAATAGTTTTGAAACTTTGAACAACAGCATACTTCTTTTTTTTAATTCTCTTTTTATTTTGAAGAACATTGATTGATTGAACATAGAAATAAAAAAACAAGAAAAAGATACAAAGATTTCAAAGAGAACTACAAAATGAAATCCAAAAACAAAAACAACAATAACGAAATTGAAATGTAACACATGACCTAAAGTAGTATATTTTTTGAAATCAAGGACTGAGAGGAAACTAAAAAGTAAATCCAAATAAAAAATGACGAAAAAAAATTTGAATAAATTTAAAAGACATGATGAAAGGATTTTTTTTGTGAATGAAGAAAACGTAGAAAAGAACCGAAACAAGAAAAAAATGATTTTTTTATTCAAGAACTTGAAAAATGATAGATTTGGATGGATAAACTATTTCTAGCAACCAATGCTCTGATACCAAACGATGTAGACCCTCTAGGGGAAAAACCCAATGAACCCATGAACTCAAAGGAATAGGAACGAATGATTTGCTAAGAACGTGTTGAAGATAATCCATTTAGAACCCTAAGGAAACAATGTTCTTAAACACCAACCTTGAGATGCCACAAAAATGATCACTTCATTTGATAAGTCTAATTCAATCATTCAATCAAGAACACCAGAAGGTAAAGCAAAAATATTTCTGAAATAAATTTTCATTAATGATATCAGTTCTCCTTCCATTAAAAGGCTATTGTTTTCTTTTATAAGCAAAAATTACCTAGACAATTTATCTAAGAGAAAAGAACCCTAGACGTAATTCACCCCTAATTGGCCTACTTAGTAGTGGATTGGGTCTAATCCATACATAAAGAATAAAAGACTAAAAAGATTTATGATAAATAAGACATATAAAACTCCACAATTCACTAAAAAGAAATGGCTAACCATAATTAATTAAAACAAAAAAATTGCTTCATAAATTAATCCTTGCATTTAATATTCCAAATCTATCCCTTATGTAGGATAGTGAGAATAATTGTAGGATCTTGAGAGTCTTTACAATATTTGTAAACATACTCTTGGTTAGAACCTCAATCTCCATTACAGCTCTATTGAACAAAACCAAAAGCAAGCAAAATGAAGACATGACCCACTCAACTTATGAGAATCTATATGAACTTCGATTTGTTATAACATAATAGTCATTTCGATGCCCGAGTCAAAAGTTATAGATGTTTATATTTGAAATTCTAATTTATCAAAATTGTTTTTTGAAACTATGATAAAACAACACACTTCTTTTTTTTACCATCTCTTTTTTTTTAAGAACAATGATTGATTGAACATAGAAATAAAGAATAAGAAAAAGATACCAAGATTTCAAAGAGAACTACGAAACAAAATGCAAAGACGAAAACAACAATAATGAAATTGAAAGAAAACACATGACTTGAAGTACAATTTTTTTGAAATCAAGGACTCAGAGGAAACTACAAAGCAAAATCCAAAGAAAAAAACAATGAAAACACAATTTAAAGAAAAATAAAAGATATGAAGGAAGGGATTTTTTTTTATGAATCACGAAAACATAAAAAAGAACTAAAATAAGAAAAGGATGATTTTTTTATTCAGGAACTGAAAAAATGATAGATTTAGATATGTAAACTTTTTTCAGCAACCAATCCTCTGATACTAAATGATATGGACCTTCTAGGGGGGACAACCTAAAGAACCAATGAACACAATGAAATATGAACGATTAAATTGCTAAGAACATGTTGAAGAAGATCCGGTTAGAACCCTAAGGAAGCAAAGTCCTTGAAACCCCAACCTTGATACACAACGAAAGATGATCACTCCCTTTGATAAGTCTAATTAAAGCATTCAAACAAGAACATCAGTAGGCAAAGCAGAAATACTTCTGAAATAAATTGTCATTAATCATATGAGTTCTCCCTCCATTAAAATGCTGCTATTTTCTTTTATAAGCAAGAAACACTAGATTAAATTTATCGTAAAGAAAAGAACTCTAAACGTACGTCATTCCTAGTGGGCCTACTTAGTTGTGGATTAGGCCTAACCTATCCTTCAAGAATAAAAGACTAAAAAGACTTATCATAAATAAGACATATAAAACTCCATAATTCACTAAAAAAATTGCTACCTATTGAAGGCCAATAATTAACTAAAACAAAAAAATGCTTCCTAAATTAATCCTTGCGTTCGATATTCCAAATCTTTCCCTTGCGAAGGATCATGAGAATAGTTGAAGGATTTTATGAATCTTTAGAATATTTGTAAACATACTCTTATTCAGAACCACAATCTTTGTTGCAGTTCTATTCAACAATATAGAAAGCAAGCAAAACGGAATAGGTGCAACAAAAACTTTAAACCCTTGGAAAGTGAAGTAAAGTATGGACTTAGGGTTTGAAAAATGCAGGTATGAAGACATGGCACATTCGACTTATAGTAATCTATAAAAGCTTTAATTTTATATATTATAATAGCCATTTTGACACCCGAGTCAAAAGCTATAGTCGTTTAAACTGGTAACTCCGATTTATCAAAATTTGTTTTTTGAAACTGTGAACAATAACACACTTCTTTTTTTCCTTCTCTTTTTTTTGAAGAACAATTATTTATTGAATGCAAAAATAAAGAACAATAAAAAGATACCACGATTTCAAAGAGAACTATGAAACAAAATCCAAAGATGAAAACAACAACAACAAATTGGACGAAAACACATGACTAGAAGTACAATTTTTTTAAAATCAAGGACTTAAAGGAAACTACAAAATGAAATCCAAAGAAAAAAAATGAAAACAAAATTTAAATAAAACTAAAAGAAATGAAAGAAGGATTTTTTTATGAATCAAGATAATGTGAAAAAGAACTGAAAAATGATAGATTTAGATAGATAAACTCTTTTTAGCAATCAATGCTCTAATACCAAACAATATGTACCCTCTAGGAGGAAAACCCAAGGAACCAATGAACTCGATGGAATAGGAATGATTGATTTCCTAAGAACATGTTAAAGATAATTTGACTAGAACCCTAAGGAAATAAATTCCTTAAAACACCAACCTTGAGATGCCACAAAAGATGATCACTCCTTTTGATAAGTCTAATTTAAGCATTCAATCAAGAACACCATAAGGTAAAGCGAAAATCTTTCTAAAAAAAATTTCATTAATGATATATGTTCTCGCTCTATTAAAAGGTTGCAGTTTTCTTTTATAAGCAACAAAACCCTATACAAAATTTACCTTAAACAAAAGAGCCCAAGACATAATTCACCCCTAGTGGGCCTACTAAGTTGGGGATTGGGCCTAATCCATGCATAAAGAATAAAAATCTAAAAAGACTTATGATAAATAAGATATATAAAAGCCCAAAATTCACTTAAGAAAAATTTCTAGCTATTAAAGGCCCATAACTAACTAAAAAAATTGCTTCCTAAATTAATCCTTGCATTTTATATTCCAAATCTATCCCTTGTGTAGGATCATGAGAATAGTTATAGGTGAAGTACACTATGTAATTTGGCTTCAAAAAATGCGGGTACAAAGACAAGGCCCATTTGTCTTATGTGAATCAATACAAGCTTTGATTTGATATATTATAATAGTTGTTTTGATACCTGAGTCAAAAGCTATAGACGTTTAAAGTTAATTGCAACTCCAGTTTATAAAAGAAAATATTTAACTGTGAACAGCAGCACATATATATTTTTTTTAAGAAAAATGATTGATTGAACATAGTAATAAAGAACAAGAAAAAGATACCAATATTTCTAATAGAACTACGAAACGAAATCTATAGATGAAAATAACAATGAAATTGGAAGAAAATACATGACTTGAAGTACTATTTTTTTAAATCAAGGGCTTAGAGGAAATTACAAAATGAAGTCCAATGAAAAAACAAGAAAACTAAAAGACATTAAAGAAGGATTTTTTTAATCAAGAAAACGTAGATAGGAAATGAAACAAGAAAAAAATGTTTTTTTATCCAAGAATTGAAAAAATGATAGAGTTAGATAGATAAACTTTATTCAGCACCCAATGCTCTAATACAAAATGATGCAGACCCTCTAGGGTAACAACCCAAGGAACCCATGAACTCAATGGAATAAGAACGATTGATTTGCTAAGAACGTGTTGAAGATGATCATATTAGAACCCTAAGGAAACAAAGTCCTTAAAACACCAACCTTGAGATGACACAAATTATGATCACTCTCTTTGATAAGTCTAATTCAAGCGTTCAATCAAAAACACTAGAAGGAAAAGAAAAAAATTCTTAAATAAATTTTCATTCATTATATCTATACTCCTTCCATTAAAAGGTTTTTGTTTTCTTTTATAAGAAAGAAAACCTAAGACGAAATTTATCTTAAACAAAAGAACCCTAGACATAATTCAACCCTAATGGGCCTACTTAGTTGTGGATTAGGCCTAATCCATCCCTAAATAATAAAATACTTAAAAGACTTATGATAAATAAAACATATAAAAGTCTACACTTCACTTAAAAAAATTGCTAACCATAAAAGGCCCTTAATTTACTAAATAAAAAAAAATTGCTTCCTAAATTAATCATTTTTTTTAAATTAATCATTTGTTGGATCTTAAGAATCTTTACAATATTTGTAAACATACTCTTGGTTAGAACCTTATTCTCCATTGTAGTTCTATTGAACAAAATTGAAAGCAAGCAAATGGAAAATGTGCGGCAAAAAATTTAATTGCTCGATTAGTGAAGTAAACTATGAAATTTGGGATCAAAAAATATGGGTACATGAGTCAAAAGTTATAGTCGTTTAATGTTGCAACTCCGATTTAAAAAAAAACAAATATTTGAAACTGTGAATAGCAGCACACTTTTTTTTTGGAAGAAAATGATTGATTGAACATAGAAATAAAGAACAAGAAAAATATACCAAGATTTCAAGGAGTACTAAGAAATGAAATCCAAAGAAGAAAACAACAACAACAATAACAAAATTGAAAGAAAACGCATGACTTGAAGTACAATTGTTTTTTTTAAATCAAGGACTCAGAGGAAACTACAAAACGAAATCCAAAGAAAAAAACAATGAAAACTAAAAGACATTAAGGAAGGATTCTTTTTGTGAATGAAGAAAGCATAGATAAGAACTAAAACAAAAAAAGATGATTTTTTTATTATTCAGGAATTGGAAAAATGATAGATTTAGATATATAAACTATTTTCAGCAACTAATGCTCTAATACCAAATGATGTGAACCCTCTAAGGGAACAACCTAAGAAACCCATAAACTTAATGGAATATGAACGATTGATTTGCTAATCATAAAAGGCCTATAATTAACTAAAACAAAAAGAAATTAATCCTTGCTTTTGACATTCCAAATCTATCATTTGTGTAGGATCATGAGAGTAGTTGTAGGATCTTAAGAATCTTTAGAATATTTATAAACATACTCTTGGTCAGAACCTTAATCTCTATTATAATTTTATTGAACAAAATTAAAAGCAAGCAAAACTGAAAATGTGCGACAACAACTTTAAACCCTCGATTAGTGAAGTAAACTGTGGAATTAGGGTTTGAAAAAAGCAAGTACAAAGACAAGGCCCACTCAGCTTATGGGAATCTATACAAGCTTAAATTTGACATATTATAATAGTCATATCAATACACGAGTCAAAATTCATAGCCCTTTAATATTGCAACTTCGATTTACAAAAAAATATTTTGAAACTATGAACAATAACACACTTTTTTTCCTTCTTTTTTTTTAAGAACAATGATTGATTGAACACATAAATAAAGAACAAGAAAAATATACCAATATTTCAATAAGAACTACAAAACAAAATCCAAAGACGAAAACAACAACAACGAAATTGAAAGAAAACACTTGACTTGAAGTACGATTTTTTTAAATCAATGACTTAGAGGAAATTATAGAACGAAACCCAAAGAAAAAAAACAAAAATAAAATTTAAAGAAAAATAAAAGACATGAAGAAAGGATTTTTTTTTGTGAATCAAGAAAACGTAGAAAAGAACTAAAACAAGAAAAAATGATTTTTTTAGGAATTGAAAAAATGATAGATTAAGATAGATCAACTGATTTCAGCAACCAATTCTCTAATACCAAATGATTTGGACCTTCTAGGTGAAAAACCCAAGAAACCCACAAACTCAATGGAATGGAAATGATTGATTGGCTAACCATAAATGGCCTATAATTAACTAAAACCAAAAAAATGCTTTCTAAATTATTCCTTGCTTTTTACATTCCAAATCTATTACTTGTGTACGATGATGAGAGTAGTTTTACGATCTTGAGAATCTTTAGAATATTTGTAAACATATTCTTGGTTAGAACCTCAATCCTCATTGTAGTTCTATTGAACGAAATGGAAAATGTGTGAAAAAAACTTTAAACCTTCAATAAGTGATGTAAACGATGGAATTTGGGTTCAAAAAATATGTGTACGAACACCAGGCCCACTATGCTTATAGGAATCGATAGTCATTTTGATACTCGAATCAAAATTTATTATTGTTATAGTTGTAAGTCTGATTTATCAAATTTTATTTTCAAAATATGAACAACAACACACTTCTTTTTTTTCTTTCTCTTTGTTTTTTTGGAAGAACAATGATTGATTGAACACAGAAATAAAAACAAGTAAAAGATGCCTAGATTTCAAAGAGAACTACGAAACAAAATAAAAATAAAAAAGACCAACAACAAAATTGAAAGAAAACACATTACTTGATGGATAATTTTTTTTAAATCAAGGATTGAGAGGAAACTACAAAACAAATTCCAAAGAAAAACACAATGATAACAAAATTTAAAGAAAACTAAAAGACATGAATGAATGATTTCTTTTTTGTGAATCATGAAAATGTAGAAAAGAACTGAAATAAGAAAAAAATGGTTTTTTTATTCAATAACTAAAACAATGATAGATTTAGATCAATAAACTATTTTAAGCAACTAATGCTCTAATACCAAATGTTTCGAACCCTTTAGGGGAACAACCCATGGAACCCATGAAATTAATGGATAAGGAACAATTGATTTGCTAAGAACGTACTGAAGATAATCCGATTAGAACCTTACGGAAACAAAGTCCTTAAAAATGCAACCTAGAGACGCCATAAAATATGTTCACTCCCTATGATAAGTCTAATTCAAGCTTTAATCAAGAACACCAGAAGGTAAAGTGAAAATCATTTTGAAATAAATTTTCATTAACGATATCAATTCTACCTCCATTAAAAGGTTGTAGTTTTCTTTTATAAACAACAAAATTGAAGACACAATTTATCTTAAAGAAAAGAACCATAGATGTAATTCAACCCTAGTGGGCCTGTTAGTTGTGAATTGGGCCAAATTCATCACTAAGGAATAAAATACTAAAAAGACTTATGATAAATAAAACATATAAAAGTCCATAATTCACCAAAACAAAAATCGCAAACCATAAATGGCCCATAATTAACTAAAAGAAAAAGTTTCTTCCTAAATTAATCCTCAAGTTTGATATTCCAAATCTATCCCTAGTATAGGATAATGAGAATAGTTGTAGGATCTTGAGAATCTTTAGACTATTTGTAAATATACTCTTGGTCAGAACCTTAATCTCCATTACAGCTTTATTGAACAAAATCGAGAGCAAGCAAAATGGAAAAGGTGTGACAAAAACTTTAAACACTCACTAAGTGAAGTAATGGATGTAATTTGGGTTAAAAATATTTGGGTACGAAGGCAAGGCTTACTCTGCTTATGGGAATCGATACGAGCTTCGATTTGATATAAGCTATATACTTCTTTTTTATTCCTTCTTTTTTTATGAACAATGATTGATTGAAAACAGAAATAAAGAATAAGAAAAAGATTCCAAGATTTCAAAGAGAACTATGAAACAAAAATAAAAAACAAAAACAACGACAACGAAATTGAAATAAAACACATGAATTGACGAACAATTTTTTTTTAAAATCAAGGACTTAGAGGAAATTTCAAATAGAAATCTAAATAAAAAAACAACAAAAACAAAATTTAAAGTAAACTAAAAGACATTAAGGAAGGATTATTGTTTTTTGTGAATGAAGAAAACGTAAAAAAGAACTAAAACAAGAAAAAGATTATTTTTTTAATTCAGGAAGTGAAAAAAATGATAGATTTAGATAGATAAACTATTTTCAACAACTAATGCTCTAATACCAAGTGTTGTGGACCCTCTAAGGAAATAACCTAAGGAACCCACGAACTCAATGGAATAGGAATGATTGAATTGTTAAAACATATTAAAGATGATCCAATTAGAACCCTAAGGAAACAAAGTCCTTAAAACCCAAACCTTGAGACGCACCAAAAGATGATCACTCCCTTTGATAAGTCTAATTCAAGCATTCAATCGAGAACAATGCAAGGGAAGGCAAAAATCATTCTGAAATAAATTTTCAGTTAGGAAATTAAATCTCCCACCATTAAAAGGCTGATCTTTTCTTTTATAAAAAGAAAACGAGAGACAAAATTTATTTAAAAGAAAAGAACCCTAGACTTAATTCAAACCTAGTGGGTCAACTTAGTTGTGGATTGGGCCTAATCCATCCTTAAAGAATAAAAGACCAAAAAGACTTATGATAAATAAGACTATAAAAGTCCACAATTCACTTAAAAAAATTGCTAACCATAAAAAGCCCATAATTAACAAAAACAAAAAAAATATTTCCTAAATTAATCCTTGCGTTTGATATTCCAAATCTATCCCTTGTGTAGGATAATGAGAATAGGTGTAGGATCTAGAGAATCTTTAGAATATTTGTAAACATATTCTTGGTCAGATCCTTAATCTCGATTAGTGAAGTAAGCATTGGAATTTGTGTTCAAAAAATACGGGTACACAAATAATGCCTGCTCGACTTATGAGAATAGATACGAGCTTTGATTGGATA
The DNA here is from genome assembly GCA_030763125.1 of Hippophae gyantsensis. Taxonomy (NCBI): domain Eukaryota; kingdom Viridiplantae; phylum Streptophyta; class Magnoliopsida; order Rosales; family Elaeagnaceae; genus Hippophae; species Hippophae gyantsensis. The sequence goes on along the minus strand of CM061030.1, from coordinate 43,025,955 downwards.
TATTATGAAACTACATATAGTAGCACACTTCATTTTTTTTCCTTCTTTTTTTCGAAGAACAATGATTGATTGCTCACAAAAATAAAGAACAAGAAAAAGATACCAAGATTTCCAAATAACTATGAAACGAAATCCAAAGACGAAAGCAATAACAACAAAATTTAAAGAAAACATATGACTGGAAGGGTAATTTTTTTTTAAATAAAGGACTCAAAGGAAACTATAAAATGAAATCAAAACAAAAAATAACGAAAAAGTAATTTAAAGAAAACTAAAAGACTTGAAGGAAGGATTTTTTTGTTAATCAAGAAAATGTAGAAAAGAACTTAAACAAGAACAAAATGATTTTTTTTCTTGAAAAATTGAAAAAAATGATAGATTTAGATAGGTAAACTGTTTTCAACAACCAATTCTCTGATACTAAATGATATAGACCCTCTAGGGGAAGAACCCATGGAACCCACAAACATAATGAAATAGGAATGATTGAATTGCTAAGAACGTGTTAAAGAAGATTCGATTGGAACACTAAGGAAACAAAGTCCTTGAAAGTCCATTAAAAGCCCACTATTTTCTCTTAAAAGAAAGAAAACCGTAGATAAAATTTATCTCACCTAATCCTTCCTCAAAGAATAAAATACTAATAAGACTTATGATAAATGAGACGTATAAAAGTCCATAATTAACTTCAAAAAATTGCTAACCATAAAAGGCGCATAATTTACTAAAACAAAAAAATTGTTTCCTAAATTAATCCTTGTGTTTGATATTCCAAATCTATCCCTTATGTAGGATAATAAGAATAGTTGTAGGATCTATAGAATCTTTAGACTATTTGTAAACATATTCTTAGTAAGATCCTCAATCTCGATTAGTGAAGTAAGCGATGAAATTTGGGTTCAAAAAATGCGGGTACGCAGCTAAGGCCCAATCAGCTTATGAGAATAGATACAAGCTTCAGTTTGATATATTAAGAAACTATGAACAGCAAGACACTTTTTTTTCCTTCTTTTTTTTTAAACTAACAATGATTGATTAAACACAAAAATAAAGAATAAGAAAAAGATACCAAGATTTCAAAAATAACTATGAAACGAAATCCAAAGAGGAAAACACCAACAACAAAATTTAAAGAAAACACATGACATGATGGACAATTTTTTTTTAAATCAAGGACTCAAAGGAAACTATAAAATGAAATCCAAACAAAAAATAATGAAAATAAAATTTAAAGAAAAGTAAAAGACTTGAAGGAAGGATTTTTTTTGTGAATCAAGAAAACATAGAAAGAACTTAAACAAGAAAAAGATGATTTTTTTTATTCAGGAACTGAAAAAATTATAGATTTAGATAGGTAAACTATTTTCAACAACCAATTCTTTGATACTAAACGATGCAGACCCTCTAGGGGAAGAACCCATGGAGCCCACAAACATAATGAAATAGGAACGATTGAATTGCTAAAAACGTGTTGAAGAAGATCCGATTTGAACCCTAATGAAACAAAGTCCTTAAAAGTCCATTAAAACCCATTATTTTCTCTTAAAAGAATGAAAACCCTAGATGAAATTTATCTTATAGAAAAGAATCGTAGACGTAATTCAACCCTAGTGGGCCTACTTATTTGTGGATAAGGCCTAATCTATCCTTAAAGAATAAAAGACTAATAAGACTTATGATAAATAAGACGTATAAAAGTCCACAATTAACTCAAAAAAATTATTAACCATAAATGGCGCATAATTTACTAAAACAAAATTTTTTATCCTAAATTAATCATTTCGTTAAATATTTCAAATCTATGCCTTATGTAGGATCATGAGAATAGTTATTGAATCTTGAGAATCTTTAGAATATTTGTAAACATAATCTTGGTGAGAAGCTCAATCTACATTATAACTCTATTGAAGAAAACCGGAACAAAAAAAAAATGGAATAGGTGAGACAAAAAATTTAAACCCTGGTTAAGTAAAGTAAACAATGGAATTTGGGTTTGAAAAAAGGAGGTACGAATTCAAGACCTGCTCGGCTTCTGGGAATCGATACAAGGTTCTATTTGATCAACACATTTCTTTTTTTTCCTTCCCTTTTTTTTGAAGAACAATGATTGATTTAACACAGAAATAAAGAATAAGAAAAATATACCCAGATTTCAAAAAGAATTACAAAATGAAATCCAAAGATGAAAACATGAACAACAAAATTGAAAGAAAAAGACTTGAAATACGATATTTTTAAATCAAGGACTCAAAGGAAACTACAAAACGAAATCTAAAGAAAAAACAACGAAATCAAAATTTAAAAAACTAAAAGACATGAACGAAGTTTTTTTTGTGAATCAAGAAAATGTAGAAAAGGCTAATAAGACTTATGATAAATAAGACGTATAAAAGTACACAAATAACTCAAAAATATTGCTAATCATAAAATACCTCTAATTAACTAAAACAAAAAAATTGTTTCCAAAATTAATCCATGCTTTTGATATTCCAAATCAATCCCTTGTGTAGGATAATGAGTATAGATGTAGGATCTTGAGAATATATAGAATATTTGAAAACATAATCTTGGTCAGATACTCAATCTCAACTTATGAGAGTAGATATGAGCTTTGATTTGATATTTTATGAAACTATGAACAGTAGGACACTTCATTTTTTTCCTTCTTTTTTTCGAAGAAAAATGATTGATTGAACACCAAAATAAAGAACAAGAAAAGGATACCAAGATTTCAAAAATAACTATGAAACGAAATCCAAAGACGAAAGCAACAACAACGAAATTTAAAGAAAACACATGACTAGAAGGGCAATTTTTTTTTTGAAATCAAGGACTCAAAGGAAACTATAAAATGAAATCAAAACAAAAAAATAACAAAAACAAAATTTAATGAAAATTAAAAGACTTGAAGGAAGGATTTTTTTTTGTTAATCAAGAAAATGTAGAAAAGAACTGCAACAAGAAAAAGATGATTTTTTTATTCAGAAACTGAAAAAATGATAGATTTAGATAGGTAAACTATTTTTAGCAACCAATCCTCTGATATTAAAGGATGTGGACCCTCTAGGGGAATAACCCATGGAACCCACATACATAATGAAATAGGAACAATTGAATTACTAAGAACGTGTTGAAGAAGATCCGATTAGAACCCTAGAGAAACGAATTCCTTAAAAGTCTAATAAAATTCCAATATATTCTCTTAAAAGAAAGAAAACCTAGACAAAATTTATCTTATAGAAAAGTATCGTAGACGTAATTCAACCCTAGTGTGCCTACTTAGTTGTGGATAGACACTAATCCATCCTTAAAGAATAAAAGACTAATAAGACTTATGATAAATAAAATGTATATATAAATGTCCACAATTAACTAAAAACAATTACTAACCATAAGGCCAATAATTAACTAAAACAAAAAAAAACATTTCTTCCTAAATTAATCATTACGTTAGATATTCCAAATCTATGCATGGTGTAGGATCATGAGAATAGTTATAGAATCTTAAGAATCTTTAGAATATTTGTAAAAATAATCTTGGTCAGAAAATTGAAAGCAAGAAAAATGGAGGTACAATTACAAGACCGACTTGGCTTATGGGAATCGATACAAGTTTCGATTTGATATATTATAATAGTTGTTTCGATATCCAAGTCAAAAGTTATAGCCGTTTAAAATTGCAACTGCGATTTATCAAATTTGTTTTTCTTTGAAAGTATGAATAGTAGCACAATTCTTTTTTATTCTTCCCTTTTTTTTTAAGTACAATGATTGATTGGAAATAGAAATAAAGAACAAGAAAAAGATACCAAGATTTCAAAAGGAAATACGAAATGAAATTCAAAGAAGAAAACATGAGAATAGTTGTAGGATCTTGAGAATTTTTGGAATATTTTTAAACAAACACTTGGTTGGAACCTTAATTTGCTTAACAACTCTAATGAACAAAACTGAAAGAAAGAAAAATGGAAAAGGATTTAAACGATGGAATTATGGTTTTAAAAAGTCAGGCATAAAGACAAGGCCTGCTCGACTTATAGGAATCGATAAAAGCTTCGATTTGATATATTATAATAGTTATTTTGATATTCGAGTCAAAAGTTATAGCCGTTTAAAGTTGCAACTCCGAATTTTTTTTTGAAACTATAAATAGTAGTACACTTCTATTTTTTTTTTTTGAAGAACAAGGATTGACTGGACACAAAAATAAAGAAAAAGAAAAGATACCAAAATTTTAAAGAGAGCTAAAAAACGAAATCCAAAGATGAAAACAACAACAACAAAATTAAAAGAAAACACATGACTTGAATGACAATTTTTTTAAAAATCAAGGACTCAAAGGAAACTACAAAATGAAATTCAAAGAAAAAAACAACGAAAACAAAATTTAAAGAAAAGTAAAAGACATGAAGGAAGGATTTTGTTTTTGTGAATCAATAAAATGTAGAAAAGAAGTGAAACATGAAAGAGATGATTATTTTATTATTCAGGAAATGAAAAAATGATAGATTTAGATAGAAAAACTATTTTCAACAACCAATGCTCTGATACCAAACGATGTGGACCCCATAAGGGAACAACCCAAGGAACCCACGAACTCAATGGAATAGGAACGATTAATTTGCTAAGAACGTGTTGAAGATGATCCGATTAGAAACCTACGGGAACAAAGTCCTTAAAATCCCAACCTTGAGACACCACAAAAGATGATCAATACCTTTGATAAGTCCAATTCATGCATTCAGTCAAGAACACCAGAAGGCAAAACAAAATTCTTTATGAAATAAATTTTCATTACTAATATCAGTTCTCCCTCCATTATAAGGTTGCTATTTTATTTTTAACAACAAAACCTTAGACGAAATTTATCTTAAAAAAATAACCGTAGACATATTTCAACCCTAGTGGGCTTACTCAGTGGTGGATCAGACCTAATCCATCCTTAAAGAATAAAATACTAAAAAGACATATGATAAATGAGACATATAAAAGTCCAATATTCACTAAAACAAAAAAATATTCTCAATAAATGAATCCGTGCATTTGATAATCTATATATATCCCTTGTATAGGATCATAAGCATAGTAATAGGATCTTGAGAATCTTTAAAATATTTGTAAACGTACTCTTAGACAGAACCACAATCTCTAATACAGCTCTATTGAACAAAACCAAAGCAAATAAAATAGTAAATGTGCATGAATGAAGACAAGGCCCGTTCATCTTATGGGGTTTAATACGAGCTTCGATTTGATATTGTATAATAGTCGTGTCGATACCCGAGTAAAAGGTTATAGCTATTTAAAGTTGCAACTCCGATTTGTCAATTGTTTTGTAATTGTGAATAGAACACACTTATTCTTTTTTCCTTCTCCTTTTTTTTGAAGAACAATGATTGATTGAACATAGAAATAAAGAAAAAGAATTAGATACCAAGATTTCATATAGAACTACGAAATTAAATCCAAAGAGGAAAACAATAGCAACGAAATTGAAAGAAAACACATGACTTCAAGGACAATTTTTTTTAAATCAAGGACTCAGAGGAAACTACAAAATGAAATCCCAAGAAAAAAAATCAAAATAAATTTAAGGAAAACTAAAAGACATGAAGGAAGGATTTTTTATGAATCAAGAAAATGTAGAAAAGAACCGAAAAAATGACAAATTTAGATAGATAAATTGTTTTCAGCAACCAATGCTCTAATACCAAATGATGTGGATCCCCATGGGGAACAACCTAAGGAACCCACGAACTCAATGGAATGGGAATGAATTATTTGCTAAGAATGTGTTAAAGATTATATGAAAAGATGATCCTATTAGAACCCTAAGGAAACAAAGTCCTTAAAACCCCAACTTGGAGACACCATAAAAAATGATCATTCCATTTGATATGTCTAATTCAAGCATTCAATCAAGAACACCAGAAGGCAAAGCAAAAATATTTCTAAAATAAATTTTCATTAAAGATATAAGTTCTCCCTCCATTAAACTGCAAATGTTTTATTTTATAAGCAACAAAGCCCTAGACAAAATTTATCTTAAAGCAAACAACCCTAGACATAATTAAACCCAAGTGGGCCTACTTAGTTATGGATTGACCTTAATCCATCCTTAAAGAATAAAAGACTAAAAAGGCTTATGATAAATAAGACATATAAAAGTCCACAATTCACTAAAACAAAAAGAATTGCTCCCTAAATTAATCCTTGCGTTTGATATTCAAAATATATCCCTTGTGTAAGATCATAATAATAGTTGTAGGATCTTGAGAATCTTTAGAATATTTGTAAACATACTCTTGGTCATAACCTCAATTTCTGTTAGAGTTGTATTGAACAAAACAGAAAAGGTGTGACAAAAACATTAAACCCTCAATAAACCAAGTAAACGATGGAATTTGGGTTCGAAAAATGAAGATATGATGAGTGCTTAAAAAGCACTAAAATTACTAGGATTTAATGTAATTTAATTGATTAAATATATTTATCTTTGAATGATTTTTTCATATTTTTATATCAATTTATTATTTTTCATGTATTTTTGTTCAAAAATAACTTAAAGACTCGAAGAAGAATACTAGAGGCAACACATCACAAATATGTTGAGAAAAGAAATGAAGAAAAATAAAAAAGATGAAAAAATTGGACAAAATGGGTCAAAATGGTCGAAAACATCAAAAACACCAAAATTTCTTACATAGTTACCCATTCACGTTGAGTCCCACCCACCCTAGCATATGCCCAACACATGCATGTACGTAGTCGGTACACGTCCAGCACATACCCAACACATGCTCACACGTATTCGGTATATGCCAAGCACATGCTCGCTAACGTGCAGCCAGTGCACATAGCCAGCACACGCCTAGCACACATAGTGTCAATTTCTACGCGTACCATCATAAGCATGTTCCGTGTCCCATCCATACCAACACACGTTCGATCCATGTCCCACATGTAACAAACCCATATATGTCACAATTTGAACACCCTACACGCATGCTAGCTTGTCCAAACCCAATTTTCCCACCTTTTTTAGTCTTTTCCTCACCTATAAAAGGAACCTTTTCCCCTATTATAAAACATACAATTTTCTCAACTCTTTCTCTCTCTAGAAAGTTTTCTTATTTTTTATTTTTTACTTTTAGAGCTTTTCTATTTTTGAGAAGAACTAGCTATACTTTTGTAGAATTTTTATTTTTGATTCAATAAACGGAATTGCAAATCCATTTGGAGGTTTTCTAGCAACATAATTAGCATCAAAGTTTTGTAAGGATTCTTTTGAGATATAATTTTTAAATGAATTCTTTACAATTATTTTTTATGTTTTATTCCTATATATTATGTTTAATTTGTTTTTCATTAAATTTAACATGGTTGGCTATTTGTAAATATGCTAGTATTAACTTTTTTTTATTTTTGTGAAATATTAAATAGGTAAAACATCTCTATAAAATAAATTTATTTTGTTTTTATTTAAGATTTTATATTAAAGATGTAAGAGAAAAATATATTATTTTTCATTACAACCTTCAATATGAAAATTAGATGTTAAGGTTTAATTATCCAGGCTAACTTAGAGTAGTGCTCTTTTAGAGTGAAGCTCTATTTCAAAAGACTTTGTATAAGAACTATAATTCGAAAATGTATTTACACCATATTTTCAGTAATGGTTTTAAAACTTGAAAGTTAGTACTCAGATAATTAAATTCTTAGGTTTAATTTGAAAAGCTTGAATAATGTCTAATTAACTGGCTTCACCTAAAGCTGTGATTAAATGGTTTGCTATTTTCTTAGAAATAAAGTTAAAATTTAATACTTAATTAAATAATAGGCCTCATCTAAGGATATTAGTTAATTAATATTAAACAAAAGAATTTGGGCCACGCCTAAGGACACTTTCATACCAAAATGAGAAAATCAATACAAATCAATTTATATCTTTAATAACATACAAAATACGAGCAAGCATAATTAACTTAATTATTATATCCTTAAATACTCCACTATTATGAATGATAAAAATTTGCATTATTGTTTATTGAATCTATATCTAAGTTTAGTTTTTATGTTATTAGATTAGGAAACACAAAAACCAAAATATTGTGACAGGAAGTTTAGGATTTAATTTTGTTTTTAAAAGTTTGAATAATAAATTAAAAATCACTTATATTCTTTCCTTAGATCGACCTTGGGAGTATAATTATCATTTTCTATAAAATGATTTGTTCACTTGTGAGATTTTTTCAAATATAAAACCAAAGTATCCATAAGGTCGGTATTGCATGCCTATCTTATCTCATCATGTTTTTGGTGTCATTGTTGGGGACTTGATGTTGTGCTCATCAGGGTACAAAGACAAGGCCAGCTCGGCTTATGAGAATCATTAAGAGTAGAAATTTGATATTTAGAATTGAAATAAATTAGAATTCTCAACTTTCTTCGACGTTTGTGGGATAAAAGATTTTCATGAACAAACAAATCATAAAGATTTGTGTCTCTATTTCTAGCCATCTTTTGATGTTTTGCAATGAATTTTGATGAAGTCTTCTTATCAACATGACTCTTTTCTAGGTACTTTTGAATAATTTCATGTTTACTCTTATGAACTAACGAAATACCTATGGTTTGATACACAAACAATTGTCCTTCATTTTTTATGGATAGACATTTTGACACTTGAGTCAAAATTTATAGTCGTTTAAAGTTGCAACTAAGATTTATCAAATTTGTTTTTGAAACTATGAATAGCAGCACACTTTTTTATTTTTCCTTCCCTTTGTTTTGAAAGAACAATGATTGATTGAACACAGAAATAAAGTCCTTAAAACACCAATATTGTGACGCCACAAAAGATGATCACTCCCTTTGATAAGTCTAATTCAAGCATTCAATCAAGAATACCATAAAGAAATTTAAAAATCTTTCTAAAATAAACTTTCATTAATGATATCATTTCTCCCTCCATTAAAAGGCTACTATTTTCTTTTATAACCAATAAAACCCTAGACAAATTTTCTTTAAGAAAATAACCTTGGACGTAATTCAACCCTACAAGGCCTACTTAGCTATGGATTGGGCCTAATCCGTCCTTAAAGAATAAAAGACTTATGATAAATAAGACATATAAAAGTCCACAATTCACAAAAAAAAAATTTCTAACCATAAAAGGCCCATAATTAACCAAAACAAAAACATTGCTTCCCAAATTAATCCTTGAGTTTCATAGTCCAAATATATCCCTTGTGTAGGATCATGAGAATAGTTGTAGGATCTTGAGAATCTTTAGAATATTTGTAAGCATTCTATTGGTTAGAAATTCAATCTCCATTGAAACTTTATTGAACAAAATCGAAAGCAAGCAAAACGGAAAAGGTGTAACAAAAACTTTAAACCCTCGGTAAGTGAAGTAAATGATGAAATTTGGATTTGAAAAATGCCTGATACAAAGACAAGGCCCACTCGGCTTATGGGAATCGATTCGAGCTTCGATTTGATATAATGTTATAGTCATTTTGATACTCGAGTCAAAAGTTATAGCTATTTGATATTGCAACTCCAATTTATCAAAAATAAAATTTGAAATTATGAACAACAACACCCTTCTATTTTTTCCTTCTCTTTTTTTGGAAGAACAATGATTGATTAAACACAGAAATGAAGAATATGAAAATGATACCAAGGTTTCAAAGATAACAACCAAACAAAATCTAAAGGAGAAAACAACAACAAAGAAATTGAAAGAAAACACATTACTTGAAGAACAATTTTTTTGAAATCAAGGACTCAAAGGAAACTACAAAATGAAATCCAAAGAAAGAAAAAAAAAAGAAATTTCAAGAAAACTAAATGACATGAAGCAACGATTTGTTTTGTGAATTAAGAAAACGTAGAAAAGAATGAAAACAAGAAAAAGATAATTTTTTTTTATTCAAGAACTAAAAAAATGATAGATTTAGATAGATAAATTATTTTCAGCAACCAATGCTCTAATACCAAATGATTCGGACTCTCTAGGGGAACAATCCAAGGAACCCATAAACTCAATGTAATAGGAACAATTCATTTGCTAAGGAAACATGAGATGCCACAAAAGATAATCACTCTTTTTGATAAGTCTTATTCAAGCATTCAATGAAGAAAACAGGAAGGCAAAGGAAAAATCTTTCTGAAAAAATTTTCATTAATGATATTAGTTCTCCCTCCATTAAAAGGCTATTTTTTTTATATGCAACAAAATCCTAGACAAAATTTATCTTAAAGAAAAGAACACTGGACGTAATTCAACCCTAAAGGGCTTACATAACTGTGGATTGGTCCTAATCCATCCTTAAAGAATAAAAGACTAATAAGATGTATGATAAATAAGACATATAAAAGTCTACAATTCACTAAATCAAAAATTGCTAATCATAAAAGGCCAATAATTAACTAAAACAAAAAAATTTTGATTCCTAAATTAATTGTTGCGTTTGATATTTCAAATATATCCCTTATGTAGGATCAGGAACATAGTTGTAGGATCTTGAGAATATTTATAATATTTATAAACATACTATTAGTCAGAACCTAAATCTCCATTATAGCTCTATTGAACAAAACCCAAAGCAAGCAAAATGGAAAATGTGCAACAAAAACTTTAAACCCTTCGTAAGCAAAGTAAATGAGAGAATTTGGGTTTCAAACATGAGGGTACAAATTCAAGGCCCACTCTACATATGGGAATTGATACAAGCTTCGATTTGATACATTATAATAGTTTTCTTGATACCCGAGTAAAACATTATAGCCATTTAAAGTTACAACTTTGATTTATCAAATTTCTTTTTTTGAAACTATGAACAGTAGCACACTTCTTTTTTTTTGGAAAAAATAATGATTGATTGACCACATAAATAAAGAAAAAGAAAAATATACCAAGTTTTCAACAAGAACTATGAAACGAAATCTAAAGACAAAAACAACAACAATGAAATTGAAAGAAAACATATGACTTGAAAGACGATTTTTTTAAGTCAAGGACTCACATTAAACTACAAAACAAAATCCAAACAAAAAACAATGAAAAAAAAATTTTAATAAAACTAAAAGACATGAAAGAAGGTTTTTTTTGTCAATCAAGAAAACATAGAAAATAATGGAAATAAGAAAAATATGCTTTTTTTATCCTGGAACTCTAAAAATGTTAGATTTAGATAGATAAACTATTTTCAGCAACCAACAATCTGATACCAAACCATGAGGACCCTCTAGGGAAACAACCCATGGAACCCACGAACTTAATGGAATAGGAACAATTGATTTGCTAAGAACGTGTTGAAAATGATCCGACTAGAACCCTAAGGAAACAAAGTTCTTAAAACCCCAACCTTGAGATGCCACAAAAAATCATTAGTCCCTTTTATAAGTCTAATTCAGGCATTAAATCAAGAAAAAAAAGAAGGCAATGCAAAAATATTTCTATAATAAATTTTTATTAATCATATTAGTTCTCCCTCCATTAAAAGGCTACTATTTTCTTTTTTAAGCAATAAAACCCTAGATGAAATTTATCTTAAAGAAAAGAACCCTAGACATAATTCAACCCTAAAGGGCCTACGTAGCTGTGGATTAGACCTAATCCATCTTTAAATAATAAAATACTAAAAAGACTTATGATAAATAAGACATATAAAAGTACACAATTCACTAAAACAAAAATTTCTAACCATAAAAGCCCATAATTAACTAAAACAAAAACAATTGCTTCCTAAATTAATCCTTGCGTTTGATATTCCAAATATATCACTTGCGTAGGATTAAGAGATTAGTTTTAGGATCTTGAGAATCTTTAGAATATTTGTAAACATATTATTGGTCAAAACCTCAATCTCCATTACAACTCTATTGAACAAAACAGAAAGTAAGCAAAACGAAAAAGGTGCAACAAAAACAATGAACCCATGGTAAGCGAAGTAAAAGATGAAATTTTGGTTCAAAAAATTTGGGTAAGAAGACAAGGCTCGCTTGAGTAATGGGAATCAATATGAGCTTCGATTTGATATATTATAATAGTCATTTTAATACCCGATTAAAAAGGTATAGCCATTTAAAGTTGCAACTTCAATTTTTAAAAATTGTTTTTTGAAATTGTGAACAATAGCACACTTTTTCCCCATTCTAATGATTGATTGAACACAAAGATAAAGAATAAGAAAAATATACCAAGATTTCAAAAGGAACTATGAAATGAAATACAAAGATGAAATCAAGAACCATGAAATTCAAAGAAAACACATGACTTTTTGGATGATTTTTCATTATATTGAGGACTCAAAGGAAACTACAAAATGAAATCCAAAGAAAAAAACAACGAAAAAAATTTGAAGAAAACTAAAAGACATGAAGGTAAGATGTTTTTGTGAATCAAGAAAATGTAGAAAATAACATAAACAAGAAAAATATGATTTTTTTTTATTCAAGAACTGAAAAATGTTAGATTTAGATAGATAAACTATTTTCAGTAACCAATGATCTAATACCAAATGATGCGGACTCTCAAGGGGAACAACCCAAAGAACCCATGAACTCAATGGAATAGGAACAATTAATTTGCTAAGAACGTATTGAACATGATACGATTAGAATCCTAAGGAAAATAGTTCTTAAAACACAAACCATGAGAAGCCACAAAAGATGATCACTCCCTTTGACAAGTCTAATTCAATCAAGAAAATCAAAAGGCAAAGCAAATATCTTTTTGAAATAAATTTTCATTAATGATATCAGTTATCCCTCCATTGAAAAGCTACTACTTTCTTTTATAAGCAACAAAACCCTAGAAGAAATTTATTTTAAAGAAAAGAACCTTGGACGTAATTCAACATTAAAGGGCTTACTTAGTTGTGGATTGGGCCTAATCCTTCCTAAATGAATAAAAGAGTACAAATAATTATGATAAAAAAGATAGATAAAAGTCTACAATTCACTAAAATAAAAATTGCTAACCATAAAATGCCCATAATTAACTAAAAAAAACTTCTTCCTAAATTAATCCTTACGTTTGATGTTCCAAATCTATGCCTTGTGTAGGATCATGAGAATCGTTGTATGATCTTAAGAATCTTTAGAATATTTGTAAACATACAACTATTTAGAACCTTAATCTCCATTACAACTCTATTGAACAAAATCAAAACCAAGCAAAATGGAAAAGATTTGACAAAAATTTAAACCCTCGGTAAACAAAGTAAATGATGGAATTTGTTTTTGAAAAATGGGGTATGAAGAAAAAGCTTGCTCAACTTATTAGAATCAATACGAGCTTCGATTTGATATATTATAATAGTTGTGTCGATACTATAGTCAAAGTTATAGTCATCTAAAGTTGTAACTCTGATTTATTAAATTGTTTTTTTGAAACGGTGAACTATTGCATGCATAGTTTGTATTTTTCTATTTCACATGTCTTTTTTTATGTCTACCTACTTCCCTATTGTTGTGAGCTATTACTTGTTTATCAATTGTACTTGATAGCTTGGTATTTATTGTTTGAATGTATTGCATATGTTTTCTTTTTAGATTGGGATGTCTTTTCATATACATGTGTATAGTATGGGGTGAGGTTATAGGATTGAATACACCCAAGTGTTGTTGGGAAGATAGTTGAGTCACTTGGTGGATGTCAAGTTGGAAAATAGTTAGACATCTAATCAACTCCATTTTAGGGATTTGTTGACACATTTAAGTGGCATTAATGTTTAGGGGAAGATTTTTGAGTCACTCGGAGTGTGCCAACTTGGAAGATATTTGGACTCCTAATCAACATCTTATTTCAAATTTGTTGACACATTTATGAACCATTAGTATTCGATTGCCCGTCCTATTGATATGTTGTATGCACATTACGAAGTCCCTTATTCCCTCCCACAACACGCATAAATATGGGGCTCCATGCTATGTATTGCATTAAAGAGATTTTTTTGTCTGCACTACTCTTGGTTTGTCTATGCATTCAGGTTGTGGTTTGTTAAATTCTTTTACCTAGTTATTATCTTGGTGTTATTATTTGTCTTGTTTCCTTGACTACTTGTGTTGCTTCTTTTTGTGTTCGCTCTAATCTTCTATACTATGTTGCATGAGTGTTAGGATATTGCATTTCTGTTTGACTTCTCTATTTCATATAAAGGTGTGGTATGTTACGTTCCTGTGTATGCTTGCTTTGACTTTCCATGTCAAAAGGGGGAAAAGTGTGAACAACATGTGTTTGTTTATGCATTGTGTTTGATTGTTAACATGCTATTTGTTGCATGGGGTGGTGAGTTTGGTTTCATTGCATTATTGCATTATATTTATCTAATATGCATACACTTAGAGGGAGTGTTTCATATGTTAAGGGGGAATTTTCATATTTGTGTTGCATGTAATTGTGTAGTTTGCATATTTGTATTGCATATAGATTGTATTTGTTTGTACTATATATTAATTGTGCTTAGCCTATCATGTGTACCTATGAAGGGGTAACACGATATATTCAGATAGACTATCAATATGTAACTTTGTAGGAGTAACACAATAGTATTTGGATAGACTACATATGGTGTTTACATGATACATTCAAGTGGTATGTGTTTTTTCATGCGTACATGTTACATATGTATATTGAAGTCTTTATGCTTCAAAGGTGTTCTTTGCAGTGTTGTCCAGTTCCTTGTAACAGAGGATTGGATGAGTTGATTGATAAAGTTGGATGGAGCACTAAAGATGGATACACTTGGATCGGGTGTGTCTTTTATGTTTTGGTATGTGTTTTTGTGTTGTTCATAGGAATAAACAACTTTAGGACATTGCATGATCATCTTATGTTTGATGAGTTTATATATTTAGTTGTGCAATGTTTTAATATAGAAAGCCAAAGGGGGAAAATGTAAGTCTCATTGTTCCTATGTTTATGTGTTGGCTTTCCATATATAAAACCCAATATCTATTTTATTTTACCCAGTGTTCTGTCATCCTCTATGTAAGGTTGGTTACTACAGATCAGTAATACACACACACACATAGTTAAGAACACTTTTGCATGCAAGCATGTTTACACACACCATAGGGTTAGTTTTCATCATGCTAAGTGAAGTGTTGGGTTTCCAAGGGCGAGCGTACCAAAGACCTACCTACATCACTTTTGTTTTTTGTTTGTTTTGGGTATAGCTATTTATGAAAAGTACTTAGTAATTTTTTGAAAGAAAAAATGTGAATTTTGACCACCTCACCACCAAAGTACCACAGGTGTTGATGAGGTGGTTGGTGGGGTGGTAATTTAATGCTCTATAAATACCCTTATTCTTTCTTGTTTTGTATCTAGAAAATGTACCAAAGCTCTATCAAATTGACATCTCTTTTTTTTCTATTTCTGGATCACTAATACCTCGAGTGTTATTCGGTATTTGTAATTCATGATTGTGTGAGGAGAACTATACTTGTGAGTGTTGAGTATTCAACATAGTATTAGCAAGTGGGTTGTATGTGATTCATGTGTTCGTTGGGAGTTGCTTAGATGCACCCATTTATTTTTAATAACCTTGTTATGAATGTGAGATAAGTTAAATGCTTTCAGTTCTTACATCCCTTGTTGTGTGCAATAAGAGATTGTTTGTTTTAGTTTGAGGGTGTTTCTCAACATTGGTAGTAGTTACACTTTTGGTTACTGATTTGCAGTCACTAATCACATCGCATTGGATGGTGTGGGCTTTAAAGGAAAACAAGGTTAGAATATCAAACCATATCATTGCAGAAGTAGCAAGCAAAACCAGCAATAGGTTCTTAAAATTTAAATATTTAAGTCAATCCGATGAACCAACATAAAATGAGGTGACTTAAAATTTAAAGTTGGTTCTAGGCTAGAACAGACTTTAAATTTTAAATTAGTTCTACCCGTGAACCAACTTTAAATTTTAAGTCGGTGTTACGTGTCAACCGACTTTAAATTTTAAGTCGATCCTACATTTCAACCAACTTAAAATTTTGTCGTTCTAGCCTAGAAATGATTTAAAATGGTATAACCCTTTTAAACATATTTTGATTATTTTCTACTAGCCTCACTGCATATTTCGATTAATAATTGTAAAAAAATGTAAAATATGTTTAAAATATTTTTTCAATTTTTTATTCATTGAAAAACTAAATATTAATTAATTACTTACGAACAAAATTTATAACAAAAAATAATTTATATACAATATATATATATATATATATATATATATATATATAACTTAATTTTAATATCACTAAATAATATAAGATACCTATGCTTTTCAATATCACTAGATTCTTCTTGTGATCTTATAATTTCAAGCATGTGTTTCGTCCATTCATCTCATAAATCATAAAACATTTACATATTATAGCCTGACTTCCTCCAACCAAAGAACTACATGTATTTAAATTCAAAATGAGAATGTAATACCATGAATTCACAAAAAATAACTTATGTGTTAAAAGAATATATTAGTAAATTTGAGATCATTTTGCTCATAATTTTCATGACAAAACAACCACACATGACACCATCATTTTGTTGTGGAACCTACAAATAAAAGTGTACATGGTTTATCAATTCGGTCATCTTTATTATTCAATAGTAAAATTCATTAAATTATTAATATTTGCTTGTACATACCATAATTTTATCCTATATAAGTTTATGTGATTTTTTAAGGGCAATTCCCTTACTCTTTTTCCACAACTTCCATGCCCTATCAAAGTTTAAAACAGTTAGTTCTTTAGAAAATATTACAAATAACAATAGAAGAAAAATAGCTAGTTATAACTCTTACATTTCAACAATTGTTTTTGTGTCTTTATTCAATTTTATGGAAGCTAAGTCATAGTATCAAATATGATTGCCATATAGATCAAGGATTACCAACATCCAATGATCTTGGCCTTATTCAAACTTTAATGGCCAAGGGATTATCAACCTTTTGATTTCTCTCAAGTGTTAATGCCATATCACATAATTGTTTAGCTTTGATGCTAACATCATGCTATTGATATTTATTGACAAATGATGAATCATAGAACATTGCTAAATGTGATAGGTGATTAGCTTGAAATCTATAATAACATGCTCTATATAAAAGAAATATATATAAATAATTAGATAATATAAATATAATTATATGCTTTACATAAATGAAAGTTATTTATTGATTGAGGACTCACCTTATCCATACTTGAATTATACTTAAATCGATAATTTGAAATTTAAATAATTTCAATATGAACTCGATCGATATATATGATTTATACCATATATTTCTCTAGTAATTGGCACAGTTCATCTATCATTTATTCTATTTTCGCTCATAACAATAGTCATCAAATAGCCAAGATATCTGCTAAATTTTATAGCATACTCATAAATATACTTTTTCATGGCTTCTTTTTGAATGACTTATTACATGATGATTGTCGACTAGACATATATTTGTCACGAGATACTTAATTTGCATCTCTTAAATGTTCTGCACTTACCAATTTTGGTATAATAGACTAAACAAGAGTAAAAAAAGCTTTATCTTAAGTAAATAGTACCATATCAAAATTTAGCATGACTTGATTCAATGGCCAAGCCACATATTGTCCAACATTGTCTTGGATTGTGGTAAATATTGATTATGAAGCTTCAATCATTGCTCAATTTTTGTACTGTTCCAATAGCAACATAGTTTGTAATTGATGGGTCTTTCAACATACATTTCATATTTTGTAAAAACTTAAAGCAATATATATAATAAATAAAATATAAAATATAAAATAAAAATAATATACCATCTACATAAGCTTTAAATCTTACCAAGACTGATTCATCAAATGGAGGACCCCTATATAGGGTAGCTATTGGAAGGACATTCTCATCAAAGTATTCTTATGATGGATGGTAAGAATGTGCAGATTACATTGTACACATTGAACTATCATATGATTGCATTGGCATTCATGGCATATATAGGGGACCAATAGGATGACTATATCACATACATGTTATAGGTTGGCCCTGAGATTGCATGGGTAGCATGCCTTTCATAGATGGTGACATGCCTAGCATAGATGGTGGTATGTCTAGCCAATAGGGCATGCCTTGATTATAGTATGGTGGCATGCTTGGCATGTGTTGCGATGTGATAGGGGCAGAACCGACGTCGCCGATCCTGCCCGTTACTTTGGTTTTATGTATTTATAAAACTCTCGCAAGTGCACGAATCATTTCGTAGAAAATGATAAGTATACTCCCAAGGTCGATCTAAGGAAGGAATGTATGTGGTTTTTAATTTATTATTCAAACTTTTAAAAACGAAATTAAATCCTAAACATCGTGTCACGATATTTTGGGGTTTTGTGTTTTTAATCTATTAACATAAAAATAAACAAAGATTCAATAAATATTTATGCAAATTTTATCATTTAAAATAGTGGAGTATTTATGGATATAATAACTAAGTTAATTATGCTTGCTCATATTATTTAGGTTATTAAAGATATGAATTGATATTTATTGATTCTCTCTTTTTTATATGAATACCACCTTTGGTGGGGTTAGATATTCTTTGTTAACTAAACAAATCAATTAACACCTATGGGTGGGGTTGATAACTAATTTGGTTAATTAAATTAATTCCTTTTTCTAAGAGATTGAAAATGAACCATTTAAATGCCACCTTTGGTGGGGTTAGACAGTTTAAACTTTATTCAAGGTGTCCAAATTAAACCTAAGAATTTAGTTATCCGAGTACTAACTTTCAAGTTTTAAAACCACTACTGAAAACATGTTGTCAATACATTTTCAGATAATAATTCTTATAAAAACTTTTGAAATAGAGCTTCACTCTAACTACCGCGCGATTGTACCAACAAATAAAAGAGCACTACTCTAAATTAGACCGGATAACTAAACCTTAAAATCTAATTTTCAGATTTAAGTTTGTAATGAAAAATAATATATTTCTCTCTAACATTCTTAATATAAAATCTTGAATAAAAATAAAATCAATTCATTTTAGAGATTTTTACCTATTTAATATTTCGCAAGCATAACAACGTTATTATTACATCATGTTTATAAACAACAAATAGAGTTAAATTTAATCACGAGATAAATTAAATATAACATGTAAGAATAAAGCATAAAAAATAATCAGAAGAAAATAAAATCCTTACGTAACTTCGATGCTATTCTCGTTGCTGGAAAACCTCCAAGCGGAATTTGCACCCCCATTTATTGAATCAAAAGCTAATATATTACAAAAACATAACTAGTTCTTCCCAAAAAGGGAAGAACTCTAAAACTAAGAGAAATTAACTAAAAACTAAGAAAAACTAAAAACCTAAAAATCTAAGAAAAGAGAGAAAAAAGAAGAGAGAAGTGTGTTTTGAAGGTGTGTTTTGAAGTGAAGGGAAGGGGTATTTATAGGTGAGGATGGAGAGAAAAAATGAGTAAAAAATGTTAAAAAATATTTAAAAATATAAAAACGCGTATTGGAATTGCCGATGTCATTAATGACGTCGGCATGATGTCACAGGCGGCCGCACGTGAAAAATGGGGCGAAAAGGCGTTGGGCGCGCGGGGAGGGCAAGCTGGCACGCAGGCGCGCGCGTGAGGCGTGAGTGCGCGCAGAGGCGCGCGCGAACGAGGCGCGCGCGCGCGCGCGGCGCGCGCGCGTGGGCGCGATCTGGGCGTGCTCGGCGCTGGGCGGCTGGGCGGCCCGGCGGCGCGATTTTCTCCTTTTTGACATTTTTGACCCTTTTGACCCATTTTGTCCAATTTTTCCATATTTGTTGACCTTTCCCCATTTATTTATTAATATATTTGTGATGTATTGCTTCCAGTATTCCTCTTTGTGTCTTTAAGTTGCGTTTTTAAGCCAAAATACCTGAAAAACAATAAAAATACCCGTGATTCCGAAAAAGACAAATATATATAAATATATGATAAAACATATAAATATATATATATATTAATCAATTAATGTGCATAAAATCATGGTTATTTTAGTGCTTTTTGAGCACTCATCACGATGCCCCAACTGGACCCTTTTGATCTTAAATTGTTGGAAAATCCTTGTTGCATTCAATGAGTGCCTAAAAGTAATAATAAAAGAAAAAATTTAGTAAACTAAAAACTAAACAACTAAAAAAGAAATTAAATAAATATAAAAAGAAAAAATTATGAGAAAAATAAAATAAAATTTAATCAAATAATTATGGAATTGTCAAGTCATTTACCCGGTAATGGCACCAAAAACTGAATACAATTGGAAACATGCAAGTACATGTGATCAAATTGTACAAGTGATAAGTAAATTAAGAACAAATGAGAATTGTGACAATGGCTACCACTACATATTAGCTTGTTAGTAAATTAGGAAAGAGATTTTCAAAATTGTTTTTTAAAAAAGATCCTACAAATATTCTCCATACCCTACATAAGGGATGGATTTGGAAAATCAAATGCAAGGATTAATTTAGGAATCAATTTTTTTGTTTTAGTTAATTATTTGCCTTTTACGGTTAGAAATTTTGTTTTAGTGAATTGTTAACTTTTATATGTTTTATTTATCATAAGTGTTTTTAGTCTTACATCCTTTAAGGATGAATTAGGCCCACTAGGGTGGATGTACGTCTATGGTTCTTTTCTTTATGATAAATTTTGTCTAGGACATTATTGCTTATAAAATAAAACAACAACCTTGTAATGGAGGGAGAACTGATATCATTAATTAAAATTTATTATAAAAGCCTTTTTCTTTGCCTTCTTGTGTTCTTAGTTGAATGCTTGAATTCAAATTATCAAAGGAAGTGATCATCCTTTGTGGCATTTCAAGGTTGGGAGTTTAAGGACTTTGTTTCCTTAGGGTTCTAATTGGATAATCTTCAAAACGTTCTTTGCAAATCCATCATTCTTATTCTTTTGCATTCATGGGTTCCTAAAGTTTTATGCCTAGAGGGACCGCATCATTTGGTATTAGAGCATTGGTTGCTGAAAACATGTTATCTATATACATCTATCATTTCTTTATAGTTCTCGAATCAAAATAAAATGTTCATCTTGTTCTTGTTTCAGTTCTTTTTTGTGTTTTCTCTATTCACCTAAAAAACAAAAAAAAATCATTCCTTATAGTATTTTAGTTTTCTTTCAATTTTTTTATTGTTCTTTGTTTTTGGATTTCATTTTCTAGTTTCCTTTGAGTCCCTGATTTAAAAAAAAATCATCCTTCATGTATTGTGTTTTCTTTTAATTTTGCTCTTGTTATTTTTGTCTTTAGTTTTCATTTCATAGTTCTCTTTGAGATCTTTAAATCTTTTTATTATTCTTTGATTCAATGTTTAATCAATTTTTATTCAAAAAAACAAAAGAATAGAAGCACAAAAAAAGGGAGAGGGTTGTTGTTCACAGTTTCAAAAAAATGTCGATAAATTGGAGTTGCAACTTTAAATGACCATAAGTTTTGACTTGCTTATCGAAATGAATATTATAATATATCAATCAAAGCTCTTTATGGTTCCCATAAGAAAAGTAGGCCTTAGTTTGTCTACACATTTTTTGTACCCAAATTCCATTGTTTACATCACTTACTATTGGTTTAGAGTTTTTGTCGCACCTTTTTCGTTCTGCTTGCTTCCAATTTTATTCAGTAGAGTTGTCATGAAGATTGAGGTGCTAGCCAAGTTGATGTTATAAATATTCTAAAGATTATTGAGATCATACAAATATTCTCAAGATTCGAAAAATATTCTCTATACCTTACACAATGGATTGATTTAAAATATCAAATGTAATGAATAATTTAGGGAGAAAATTTTTTGTTTTAGTTAATTATAGGCAATTGATGGTTATAAATTTTTGTTTTAGTGAATTGTGGACTATTATGTCTTTTTTATCATTAGCCTTTTTAGTCTTTTATTCTTTAAGGATGGATTGGGCCCATTACGGTTGAATTACATCTATGGTTCTTTTCTTTAAGATAAAATTTTTCTATTATTTTTTTGCTTATAAAATTAAGTAACAGCCTTGTAATGGTGGGAGAACTGATATCATTAATGAAAATTTATTTCAAAAATCTTTTTACTTTTCCTTCTTGTGTTCTTGGTTGAATGCTTGAATTTGACTTATTAAAGGAAGTGATCATCCTTTCTGGCATCTCAAGGTTGGGGGTTTAAGGACTTTGTTTCCTTAGAGTTCTAATAAGATCATATTCAAATGTTCTTAGAAAATCCATCGTTCCTATTCCTTTGCATTCGTGAGTTCCTAGGGTTGTTCACCTAGGGGGTCTGCATCATTTGGTATCAAAACATTGGTTACTGAAAATAGGTTATCTATCTACATCTATCATTTATATAAAGTTATGGAATCAAAATAGAAATTTCATCTTGTTCTTGTTTTAGTTCTTTTCTGCATTTTCTCGATTCACTAAAAAAATAAAAAATTCTTTCCTTCCAGTATTTTAAGTTTCTTTCAATTTTGCTCTTGTTATTTTTGTCTTAAAATTTTGTTTCATAGTTCTCATTGAAATTTTCGTATCTTTTTATTGTTCTTAATTTTATTTTCAATCAATCTTTATTATTCAAAAAAAAAATAAGAAGGAAAAAAGGGAGAGGGTTGTTTGTTCAATGTTTCAAAAAAATATTGATATATCAGAGTTGCAACTTGAAATGACCATAACTTTTGTCTTAGTTATCGAAACAACTATTATAATAAATCAAATCAAATTTATTTTCAATTCCCATAAGAAGGGTGAGCCTTGGCTATGTCCACAAATATTTAAAACCCAAATTCCATCGTTTACATCACTTACCGAGGGTTTAAAATATTTGTCGCACCTTTCCCGTTTTGCTTGGTTTTGGTTTTGTAATAGAGATTGAGATGCTAACCAAATTAATGTTACAAATATTCTAAAGATTCTTATGACCCTACACATATTATAAAGATCCTACAAACATTCTCCATACCCTACACAAGGAATGAATTTGGAATATCAAATGCAAGGATTAATTTAGGAAGCAATTTTTTTTTATTTTGGTAATTATGGGCCTTTTATGGTTAGAAAGTTTTATTTTTGTGAATTGTAGACTTTTTATAAGTCTTATTTATCATAAGTATTTTTAGGCTTTTATTCTTTAAGGATGGATTAGGCCCAATACAAAACTAAATAGGCCCACTAGGGTTGAATTACGTCTAGAGTTCTTTTCTTTATGATAAATTTGGTCTAGGGTTTTGTTGCATATAAAATAAAACAACAGCCATGTAATGGATTGAGAACTGATATCATTAATGAAAATTTGTTACATAAAGCTTTTTGCTTTGCCTTTTTATGCTCTAGGTTGGATGCTTGAATTCGAATTGGCAAATGAAGTGATCATCATTTATGGTGTCTCAAGATTGGGGTTTTAAGGACTTTGTTTCCTTAGCGTTCTAATCAAATCATCTTCACCTCATTCTTAGAAAATCCATCATTCCTATAACTTTGAGTTCGTGGGTTCCTAGGGTTGTTCGCCTAGAGGGTCCGCATCATTTGGTATCAATACATTGGTTGCTGAAAATAGGTTATCCATCTACTTCTATCATTCTTTTTAAGTTCTGGAATCAAAATAAAAAATTCATCATGTTCTTGTTTCAGTTCTTTTCTACCTTTTCTCAACTCACAATAAAAAATCCTTCCTCAAAACTATTTTCGATTCCCATAAGAAAAGTGGGCCTTGGCTTTGGCCACAAAATTTTGAACCCAAAATCCATCATTTACATCACTTACTGAGGGTTTAAAGTTTTTGTCACACCTTTTCTGTTTTGCTTGCTTTTGGTTTTGTTCAATAGAGTTGAAATGGAGATTGAGATGCAAACCAAGTTGATGATAAAAATATTCTATAGATTCTTAGAATCCTACAAATATTCTTAAGGTCCTACACATATTCTCCATACCCTACACAAGCAATGGATTGTTAAATAAAAAATGTGAGTAATTTAGGAAGTCATATTTTTTGGTTTCGTTAATTATGGGCCATTTATGGTTAGAAATTTTTGTTTTCATGAATTTTGAACTTTTTTGTCTTATTTATCATAAATAATTTGTTTTTTATTCTTTAAGGATGTATTAGATCGAATCCAATACTAAATAGACTCACTAGGGTTGAATTACATCTAGGGTTATTTTCTTTATGATAACTTTCATCTAGGGTTTTGTTGCTTATAAAAAAACAACAGCCTTGCAATGGAGTGAGAACTGATATCATTAATGAAAATGTATTACATAAAGCTTTTGGCTTTACCTTCCTATTTTCTAGGTTGGATGCTTGAATTCGAACTGTCAAAGGAAGTGATCATCCTTTATGGCGTGTCAAGCTTGGGGTTTTAAGGACTTTGTTTATTCAAGGTTCTAATAAGATAATCTTCAACTCACTCTTAGCAAATCCATCATTCCTATTCCTTTGAGTTCATGGGTTCCTAGGGTTATTCACCTAGAGGGTCCGCATCGATTGGTATTAGTGCATTGGTTGCTAAAAATAGGTTTTCCATCTAGTTCTATCATTTTTTCCAATTTTGGAATCAAAATAAAAAATTCATCTTGTTCTTGTTTAACTCGTTTTCTACGTTTTCTCAATTCACCAAAAAAAAATCCTTCCTTCCAGTATTTTAGTTTTCTTTCAATTTCATTTTTGTTGTAAGTTGTTTTTGGATTTTTTTTATAGTTTCCTCTGAGTCCTTGATTTCAAAAAAAAATTGTCCTTCAAGGCTTGTGTTTTCTTTCAATTTTGACCTGATTATTTTCGTCTTTAGATTTCATTTAATAGTTCTCTTTGAAATATTCGTATCTTTTTATTGTTCTTAAATTCTATGTTCAATCAATCATTTTTTATTCAAAAAAAGGGAGAGGGCTGTTTTTTACAGTTTCAAAACAATATTGATAAATCGGAGCTGTAACTTCAAAATGAAACGACTATTATAATAAATCAAATCGAAACTATTTTGTGAACCAAAATTCATTATTTTACACCACTTACCAAGGGTTTTAAGTTTTTGTCACACCATTTCCATTTTCTTGGTTTTCTTTATTCAATAGAGTTGTAATGGAGATTGAGATGCTAACCAAGTTGAAGTTAGAAATATTCTAAAGACTATTAAAATCCTACAAATATTCTCAAGATCCTACATTAATTCTCCATACCTTACACAAGGGATGGATTTGGAATGCAAATTGCAAGGATTAATTTAGGAAGCAATGTTTTTGGTTTCATTAATTATGAGCCTTTTATGGTTAGAATTTTTTGTTTTAGTGAATTTTGGACTTTTGTATGTCTTATTTATCATAAATATTTTGTCTTTTATTCTTTACGGATGGATTATACCCAATCCAATACTAAATATGTGCACTAGGGTTGGATTACGTCTAGGGTTCTTTTCTTTATGATAACTTTTGTCTAGGGTTTTGTTGCTTATAAAATAAAACAACAGGCTTGTAATGGAGTGAGAACTGATATCATTAATGAAAATTTATTACCTAAAGCTTTTGCTTTGGTTTCTTATGTTCTAGGTTGGACACTTGAATTTAAATTGTCAAAGGAAGTGATCATCCATATGGTGTCTCAAGCTTGGGGTTTTAAGGACTTCGTATCCTTAGGTTTCTAACAGGATCATCTTCAACTCATTCTTAGCAAATCCATCGTTTTTATTCCTTTGAGTTCATAGGTTCCTAAGGTTGTTCGCCTAGAGGGTTCTCATAGTTTGGTATGAGTGCATTGGTTGCTTAAAATAGCTCATCCATCTACTTCTATCATTTCTTTTCAATTCTGGAATCAAAATAAAAAATTTATCTTGTTCTTGTTTCAAGTGTTTTCTATGTTTTATCAATTCACCAAAAAACTCCTTCTATCAACTCTTTTAGTTTTCTTTCAATTTCATTTTTGGTTTTCTTTGTTTTAGGATTTCATTTTATAATTTCCTCCAAGTCCCTGATTTAAAAAAAATTCTCCTTCAAGTCTTCTGTTTTATTTCAGTTTTGTTCTTGTTACTTTTGTCTTTAGATTTCGCTTCTAAGTTCTCCTTGAAATCTTCGTATCTTTTTATTGTTCTTTAATTCTATGTTCAATCAATCATTTGTTATTCCAAACAAAGGACAAAAAAGGGAGAGAGCTGTTATTCACAGTTTCAAAACAATATTGATAAATCGGAGCTGAAACTTCAAACGGCCAAAACTTTTGTCTCGATTATTGATAAGCACAACATAAAGTCCCCGACAATGGCACCAAAAACATGATGAGCACAAGACTCACATTACAAATACAAATCTTGTGGAATCGTTTGGTTTTATAATTTGTAAAACTCTCGCAAGTGCACGAATCATTTTATAACAAATGATAAGTATACTCCCAAGGTCGATCTAAGGAAGAAATATATATGGTTTTTAATTTATTATTCAAAATCTTAAAAACCAAATTAAATCATAAACATCTTGTTACGATATTTTTTTTTTCAATTCTAATGACATAATAAAAATAAACGTAGATAAGATTCAATAAACAATAATACAAATTTTTATCATTTATAATAGTAGAGTATTTATGAATATAATAATTAAGTTAATTATGTTTTCTCATATTATTTAAGTTATTAAATATATAAATTGATATTTGTTGATTTTTTTTATAAAATTGTTCTTAGGTGGGGCTCAAATTGTTTTGTGTAGTATTAATTAACTAATATCCTTAGGCGGGGCCTATTAATTAATTAAATATTAAATTTTACCTTTATTTCTTAGAAAATAGTAAAACATCTAATCACAGCTTTAGGCGGAGTGAGTTAGTTAGACTTTATTCAAGGTATTCAAAATAAACCTAAGAATTTAATTATCCAAGTATCAAGTTTTAAAATCATTAGTGAAAATATGTCGTCAATATATTTTCAAATAACAATTCTTACAAAAAAAATTTAAATAGAGCTTCACTCTAACTACTGGACGATTGTACCAACAAATGAAAGAGCACTACTCTAAATCAGGCTGAATAATTAAACCTTAAAATCTAATTTTCATATTTATGTTTGTAATGAAACATAATATATTTCTCTCTAACATTCTTAATATAAAATCTTTAATAAAAAAAATCAATTTATTTTATAGAAATGTTTTACATATTTAATATTTCGCAAGGATAATAGTGTTATAATTATATCTTATTTACAAACAGCCAGACATGTTAAATTTAATCATAGAAAAATTAAATACAACATATAAGAATAAAAAATTATAAAAAACTGTAAAGAATCCAAAAATTATACCTTAAAAAAATCCTTACATTAATTTGATGCTAATTATGTTATTGGAAAACCTCCAAACGAATTTGCATTTTCATTTATTGAATGAAAAACTAAAAATCTATAAAAATATAGCTAGTTCTTTCCAAAAAGAGAACTTTAAAACTAAAAACTAAACAAAAGAAAACTTTCTAGAGAGAGAAAGAGCTCCAAATATTATGTATTTTACAATGGGGGAAGATAGTCATTTTATAGGTGAGGAAAAGGCCAAAAAAAGGGGGGGAAATATTTCAAAATTTGAATTTGGAAGTGTTTGGACAGGGTTACACGTGTATGTGGTGTGAACAATTTGGCATATAGGCATTTAGTGTGGCAAACAGTTGTTGGGTGCACGCTGGCATGCCTGGGAAAAGGCATAAGAGTGTGTTGGCACACGCGCACACAGTGTAGGCGTATGCTGGGTATGTGTCGGCTATGTGCATTGGTTGGGTATGTGTCGGCTATGTGCGGGCATATACTGGGTATGTGTTGGCCTATATTGGGCATCTTTTGATATGTGCTATGCGTGCACATGAGTTGCTGCGCACTGAACTCAGTGTGGATGAGCAGCTACTCGCGGGATTTCTGCCTTTTGACATTTTTTATCGTTTTGACCCATTTTGTCCAATTTTTTCATCTTTTCGACTTTTCTTCATTTCGTTTCTCACTATATTTGTGATGTTTTGCCTACAATATTTTTTCTTTGAGTCTTTAAGTTATGTTTGAATGAAAATACCTGAAAAATAATAAAAATATCCTTGAGAAAAGACAAATTTATATAAAAATATGATAAAATCATACAAATATAAATTCATATAGTCAATTAAATTACATTAAATCATGATAATTTTAGTGCTTTTGAAGTACTTGTAACAACCATCAAGCAGCTTCTTGTTAGTCCTTTAGCAAGAGAAGCGATAAAAACTAATATGAAAATAAAAAATTAAATTATCCTAAATCACTACCACAGATTGATATGGTTGCATTTAACGTATGGAATAAGCCTTTAAACCCCCAAGTTTCCCCAATTCACGAGTTTAAGTCTCGTGATGGTTTTTAGTAATGATACTTACAAACATTAACAAAAAATGAAAACAAAATAAAATAAATAAAATAAGAAGTTAACTAAATTTTAAAATAAATTAAAAAGACTAAAATAAAATAAAGAAATGAAATCCAGAAATATATCATGCTTATACTCTCTTTTAAATTTCATAATTAAAATCTTAAGTATAGATTATTTCAACTTCCTAAACATTCATGATTTATTATAATAATTTGTTCAAAATCATTTTTATATTTCATATAAAAAATGTATCAATTTAATTTCACCCAAACTTATTGTCAGGAATCCGAATTTACTTCGACTCTATTCCTCACAAGTCAATATTCTAAAAAACATTGAATCCTATATGTTCAAACACTCATACTAATTTATATGTGAAAGAGTTGATGTATAGAAATGAACTAATATTTTTGCATATGTATAAAGAAGAAAGGCTTAAAGTATTATTTTAACATTGATCTCATGAAAGGAATTAAATGTAAGGATTTATAAAATATTATACATTACTTTCTAATTTTAACATTTAGAAAATGTAGAAAAATGCAATGACTTGTTAGGGAATTACTTCCTCTATTTTCCTTTGCATTAAATCATTTCTCACAACTGTTTAGGCTTTTGGGTCATAGTATATAGATTATACTATTCATTTTTCTTTTCTATTTTTCTTTCTATTTTTTTTCTTTCTCTTATATTCTTTTTTTTTATAAGAGAATACATTTTTTCAGAGAGTGGACCCATGTACAGATTGTATATTTTTTATATGGTAAGATGAGAGGTTAACATTTGGCTTTTCTGTTTGTATTTGTATAGGTTACCCTAGATATATCTCGTTTTTAATAGAAGTCATGCATGAATGAAGAAAGACATATACTATAAATTTCTACTTAAATCATTTAATCTAAGAAAATGAAAAATAAATATATAAGACTACATTAAGATGTAAAAATCTAGACATTTAATGCTAATTCCTATAGAGATCATTTAATAATTTGAAGAAATAAGAAATGTGTTTAGAGTATTAAAAAATATATTTCACTCAGAATAAAGAAAATTAGGCTCGAATTATATCTCACAAGGGTAGTTTTCACTATTTAATTCCTAAACACCGATTTTGGGTCTAATATAATTTCCACAACTTATCAAGAAATACTAGCCATGACAAAAAGTAATAATTATCAAATTATTTCATGATATGTTTTTGGAAATTAATCTAATATAGTAAAAAGACTTAATTAACATTTAAATTTAATTCTAAGAAATGATCAATTTTTGTGAATTTTTTAAAAACTAATCCTAAAATTCTAAAAATTACTAAACCACACAAAGAAAATAAAATCAAACACAATAAAAATGAAAATGTGAACATAAAATTTTAAAAAATAAAATTATTAAAATTTTTGAAATTAAGCATGGTAACTTTTCACCACCCCCAACATAGAACTTACATTGTTCTCAATGTAACAATTGTAAATTAAAGATAAAAGAGAAAAAAAAAAGAAAATTTACCTATTTCCTAAGAATATGCAAGTAGTGATGGAGAAATGCAGGTGTATCCATCATGTTTATCATTAATGTTCACACAGGCATATCGTTGTGAACTTCTAATATCTCAAACAATATTTTGAGTTTTAACAATTCTAAAATTATCCACATGCAATTAAAGTAAAATAAAAAAATAAATTAAACAAATAAAAAAATAAAATAAAATTACCTAAAATGATGGGTTGTCTCCCATCTAGCGCTTAATTTAACGTCTTAGCAAGACGTAACTTGGGGGTTTCATTTTAAGTAAAATCAATGTCCTCACATCATTGAGTCAATCAAACCTACAGGTCAGACAAGGTTGTCTACCTATACTTTTTAAGTCATGCCCTATAGATTTTCAAAATTTTATATACTTAAAACTAGGGATATGATTGTGGGTTTTAGATAAACCCTTCTAGGCACAGTTCAAATAACTAAGGCATCAAAATAGAGTTATACCTAGATCTAACAAAGTAACTACCTCCTTTTATCACATATTGTGATTAAAAACTTTGAAAATTTGGAGATAGCTTCAAAAAAAATTTATTTTTATAATTTCTAAGTTAAATAACATAATCAGTATTAACCAAGAGTGCTCCCATGAAAGATTGGTGGGGCAAAGGCTCCTTAAAAACCATCCTCCTAGACAAAGCAATGCTCCCAAGAAAGACTAGTGGCATAAAGGCTTCCAATAACTAGTCTCTTAGACATAACTCATTTAGATCTTTACTTTTCATGCTATTAAAATCTAAGTTAAGAAATTTATTAAGTGAAAATCTAAGTTAATTAAAGTTAGAATAGATAATTCAGTTAGTTTCTTTATAAACAGTTTGTTATGTTGTTGCAATTCTGTTCTTGAAAATCAGTTAGTTGTTAGACTTTACCTTCTCTTAATTACTTATATAAGAAGCATACTCTGATTGTAGTCATCCTCAGAAAATAAAATACAAAAATATTTTCTCAACATCTTTCTTGTTTATTCAAGATTCTGACTTGGTATCAGAGCTTGTATAGCTCACGCTCTTTCCCTTTTCTTCTGCAACTTCTATGGCGAAGAATAGTACTCAAAACCACAACAATGGAAATGGACCAGAGCTTTCTGCAATAGGTGGAGTTGCTAACCCAGCCAACCTTGAAGAAAAATACAGACCAATCACCAGCCCTCTTACACAACTGGTCACCATTAAACTCGAGGAAGACAACTATCTACTCTGGAAGTTCCAGATTGAAAATGCAATCTTGGGATATGGTCTTGAAGATCACGCCTATGGCACAAATGCTGCTCCTCCTCCTAGATTGATTCAAGGCAATACCAACCCAGAGTTCATTCATTATCAAAGGCAAGACAGGTTACTTATGTCATGGATTCTCGCCTCCATCAACACTAGTTATCTTCCTCAATTGGTAGGATGTTCTTCTTCTCAAGAAATCTGGACAACCATTGAACAACTCTTCAATTCTCAATCCACTGCCAAGGTGATGTTCTACAAACGTCAAATACAAACCCTCAAGAAAGACTCTCTTTCTATGAGAGATTATCTAATGAAGATGAAGAGCTACTTTGATATGCTTAGTGCTGCTAATCACAAAATGTCTGACATAGACCAACTTCTAGTAGTTCTAAATGGTTTATCTGATGAATATGAATCCATAATAGCAATAATAAGTTCAAGAGAGGTCCCTTACAGTCTTCATCATGTCACCAGCCTTCTTTTTTCTCATGAAGGAAGGATCTTACAAAGAAATTCTTCTAATATTGTGGCTAATTACTCAAACTACTCAAACTACTCTAAGAGAGGCTCTAATTCAAACCAATCTCAAGGTGGAAGAGGCCCAAATACCAGAGGGAGAGGTCATGGTGGTAGAAACTACTACAACAATAGTAGACCTCAATGCCAACTATGTGGAAAGATAGGTCATATAGTTCTCAAATGCTATTACTGGTTTGATCAAAATTTCCATGGTAGTGGAATGACAAATGGGGCGAATTATTCTAGACACCAGAACAGCCAAGGGTCGAATGCCAATCTTGCTCATACTTAGCCTAAATTTCCACTTGAAAATGCTCCCTTAGAAGCCATGCTTACTTGTGTAGAAGGAAAGAATGATGATTCCTGGTATCCTAACTCAGGAGCAACCAATCATATGACTAAAGATTACAACAATGTCACCTGATAGGAGTCAAATTATTGCATTTTTGTTATGATTTAAAGGTTGATATTTGTGTGAAAATTGCATTTTATTTTATTATTTAATCCACAAATGTCATTTCACGGGTATTTCGTGTTTAAAGTGCAATTGCAGGTAAAATCATAATTATGGAGAAGTTTGGGACAAATTTCAATGACCGGGATTGAGTGCAAATAAAAAGAAAACAACATTTCAAAATTTGGAAGTTCGCCGCCGGCGAGAATATTCCCGCCGCCGGCGAAAACCTTACTGAGAAAATGTTGAAAATCATGTAGGGAGCACGTATTTTGGCAAAGCAATCTCGCCACCGGCCAAATCAATCTCGCCGCCGGCCAAGTACATCTCGCCGCCGGCCAAATACATATCGCCGCCGGCCACAATAATCCCACCGCCGGCGAGATTTAGCGGAACCGAAATCGTAAGTTTTCCAGAAATCTCGCCGCGGCGAGAATAACTTCGCCGCCGGCGAGTTTCGTTCGAAAACACATTTTTATGCTGTTTTGTTCCAAAATTGCCCTCCAAAACCCTAGATCTATATATACATTATGACGGAGAAGGAGGGGAGGGCGGCGTAGTTCAAAGGCATTTTTGGAGAAGAGAAGGAAATTTTGGAGAAACTTGAAGGATCTTCACCATTGTTGCTACCAAGCCTTCATCTTCTAGAGTTTTTTCATCTCTTCTCCTTAGTTTTTATTTTCTGCAGTTTATTCATATTTGTTATTCATGGATTCAATTGAAATAATGGTTTTTCTTATTTCCGTTATGAACTAATTCGTTTTTGCTAAGGCTATGATGTAGTTAGATCAAGGAAATCTGATTTCTTTTGTTATGGTTATATGAATTCATTGTTTTCAAGTCGAGTATTTATTTCCATGCTTAATGCTTTTAAATTTCTGATCAAGATTTAGATGATTTGTTGCATTATATTGAGACCGAGAGGAGATGTGTAATGAATGCTTCTTGTGATAAATACCGTATGTTGAATGCGAGTTTGACACCTAATGCATGATGTATGTGGTTATTCCAGAAATTCCATAAATCGTAATGTGCTTAATTGTGATTAAATCTTCATAGAAATATAGTCGGTTTTCATAGATAAGTAATTCTAATATAACTTGAGAAAGAGTATTAGATAAGTTTGGGTTTTTCAACCATCACTTTTAGCTTTGATTCTCATATAACATGACTTGAAATCGGATTGAATTGATTTAGCGAAATCAAATGCCTTAGCATTTTTAATCATTAGTGAACAACATTTAATTTTGCTATTTGCGTTGAGTTTTATGTTAATTTTCTTTTTAAACAATTTCAACAATTCAGTTTTCAAATAAAATTAGGGTTAGTCAATTTCGGTACTTAGTAACGCCATTCCTTGTGGGTTCGATATCCGTACTTTTGTACACTTTATTACTTGAACGATTCGTACACTTGCGAAAATAAGCATCATCACCTACGGGATAGATTTCCATGGCAGTCAGAAAGTTCACATGGGCAATGGCACAGGTTTGGATATAAAACACATTGGCAATTCTTTCGTTTCTTCCAATGTTCCCTCAAGATATTTGACTCTTAAAAATATCCTTTATGTTCCTTTAATCACAAAAAATCTTGTTAGTGTCTCCCAATTCACAAAAGATAACAATGTTTATTTTGAATTTCACCCTTCTACTTGTTTTGTTAAGGATCAGGTCACCAAAACTCCTCTTCTTCAAGGAACACTGCATAAAAGACTGTACAGGCTCAACTTATTCAACAAAGCTAGAGAGGTACCTGGGTAGATTTCACATATTCATATCTTAGAAACCAGAAATCCCACAGTTATTAGTCAAGTTTCCCCACAAAATTTAGTTTCAAGTAGTAAAGAAAGTCTCTTTTTTGATATTTGGTATAAGAGGTTGGGACATCCCTCCTCTAAAATTGTAACCAAGGTCCTTAGTGATTGTAATATTCCTTTTCAAATGAATAAAATGCCTCCTTTTTTCTGTGTTTCATGTCAAATGGGAAAAAGTCACAAACTTCCTTTTCACAACTCTCATACCTCTTATACCAATCCATTATAGCTTGTTGAATCCGATCTTTGGGGCCCTTCTCCTGTTCCTTCAACCATAGGTTTCAAATTTTACATAATATTTTTTGATGTCTACTCTAGATAAACTTGGATTTACTTCTTAAAAAGGAAGTCTGAAGCTTTTGAATCCTTTCTTCACTTTAAAACCCAAGCTGAAAATCAACTCAATACGACCATTAAAATTTTTCAATCTGACTGGGGTGGAGAATTTCGTTCCTTCTCCTCATTTTTCAACACACATGGCATTTTTCATCGTGTTTCTTATCCTCACACCTCTGAACAAAATGGAATAGTAGAAAGAAAACATAGACATATAGTAGAACTCAGTTTAACCTTACTAGCTCAATCATCTTTACCTTTGAAATTCTGGCCAAATGCTTTCTCTAGTGTTGTTTATCTCATCAATAGAATGCCTACTACAGTTCTTCAGCAGAGGTCTCCTTTTGAGGTACTTTTCAAAGTTAAACCTGATTATTCCTTTCTAAGAGTCTTTGGTTGTCAATGATTTCCTCACTTAAGGCCGTACAACTCTCATAAGTTTGATTTCAGGTCATTACCTTGTACTTTTGTTGGTTACAACTCTAAACATAAAGGATATAAGTGTCTAGATGAGAAAGGTAACATCTATGTCTCTAGACATGTTGTTTTTAACGAATTTATCTTCCCTTTTAATAAAGAATCCAGCAGCAACCAGGTTAATTCTAGTAACTCTCAAACTCCTCTGCATTTTCCCTTACTAGATATTCCCAAGCCCATTGTTGTAGATTATCAATATAATACACACAGAATTGAACCACTCTGATCATAGATTAGAGGGTATAGCAACAGTAGGACATATGTCTGCAGAACAGCTGCCTTTCCTCCAAAATCCCACAAATGTGTCTTCTATTAGCCTTCATCAGCCTCGTAATTCTTCTACTCCCAATGCCACCTCTGATACAGACAATAATTCTGATCCAATACATCCAATTCATCCAATGACAACTCGGTCTAGAAATGGGATCCATAAACCAAAAGTATTGATGACAGATCTATCCATGCAAGAGCCCACTACAGTTGCTGAAGCTTTACTTGATGCTAATTGGAAGAAAGCCATGGTTGAAGAATACAATGCCTTGATTAATAACAAGACTTGGACCCTTGCTGAACTACCACTGAATAGAAGACAGTTGGATGCAAGTGCATTTTTAAGATAAGAAGGAACATATATGGGACTATTTCAAGGTATAAGGCTCGGCTGGTCGCTAAAGGTTTTCTACAAAAGGTTGGGTTTGATTTCACTGAAACTTTCTCCCCAGTGATAAAGCCAACTACCATCAGAGTTATTCTAAGTATCTCGTGGTTGGATTACAAGGCAGCTTGATGTTAATAATGCCTTCCTAAATGGTGAACTTAAGGAGGAAGTTTATCTTGAACAACCTGCTGGTTTTGAGAAGGAGAACTCCAAGCATCTTGTTTGTAGACTTCACAAGTCGTTGTATGGGTTGAAGCAGGCTCCCAGAACTTGGTTTGATAAACTAAAATATTCTCTTGTTGGAATGGGCTTCTGCTTCTCAAAGGCTGATCACTCTTTGTTTATGAGGTTCTCTACATCTTCTACCTTATTCATCTTGGTTTATGTAGAAGATATAATAATTACAGGAAGCTGCAAAGAAGAAATAGAACAGGTCATTCTACTCCTCAATATATCCTTTTCTCTAAAGGACATTGGTGACTTAAATTACTTTCTAGGAATAGAAGTTAAAGCAACTCGTGAAGGCCTACACTTGTCCCAAAAGAGATATATTGAAGATCTTTTGAGAAGATCAAAAATGGACATTGCCAGACCATTACCAACTCCAATGGTCAGTAATTTGAAGCTTACTTCTGATGAAGGTGATCCCGTTCCAAATGTTACAGACTACAGGAGTATAGTTAGTGGACTGCAATATGTTACCATAACAAGACCTGAGATAGCTTACTATGTTAATAAAGTGTGCCAGTTTATGCAAAACTCGCTCGACCTACACTGGAAAGCTATGAAAAGGATTTTGAGATACTTAAAGGCACTTCAGAAGAAGGGATACTTCTTAGAAGGTCAGAAACTCTGAATTTGACAGGGTTTTGTGATGCTGACTGGGGAAATGACTTGTGTGATAGAAGATCCACAACTGGTTACTGCATCTTTCTTGGTAGAAATGTTGTTTCCTGGTCGTCAAAGAAGCAGGTTGTAGTGTCCAGATCTTCCACTGAAGCAGAATACCGAAGTCATGCCAATGCAACATCAGAACTAATATGGTTGCAGTCTCTTCTCAGTGAACTCAAGGTAGAAATTCAAAATCCACCTGTTCTCTGGAGTGATAATATGAGTACAATCTCTCTGTCTACTAATCTTATTTTGCACTCTAGAACCAAGCATATAGAGGTCGATCTTTATTTTGTAAGAGAAAGGGTTATGGCAAAGGAACTTGATGTTCATCATGTACCAACAATAGATCAAGTGGCTGATATCTTTACTAAGCCTTTATCAGCTTAGTTCTTCCAAAAGCTTAAACACAAATTGACTGTGTGTTCCTCAAGAGTTGGGGTCCAAGCTCGGTTTAAGGGAGAGAGCTAGAATAGATAATTCAGTGAAAATGTAAATTAATAAAGTTAATAAATTAGGTAATAAAAAATTTAAGTTAATTAAGTTAATAAATTAAGTTTTTCTTACATAAAAATTAAAATTAAGAGTGAAAATTAAAAATTAATTATATTTTTTTGTTTTCTAATTTCTTTTAGAAAAAGTTTTTTTTAAAATATTTTTAATATATTTTTTAACTTTTTTTTTAATTTTTTTTAAGTCAAAATAAATAAAAAAATCACAATTATTTATAACACACATTTTTTTCAAAATTTTGATAAATAATTTAAAAATGTTATTACTTTCCCGACAACGGAACCAAAAAAACTTGATAAGCACAACATCAAGTCCCATCAATGGCACCAAAAATTTGATAAGCACAACATCAACTCCCCGACAACAGCAACAAAAAATTGATGAGCACAAGACTAGCATTACAAATACCGATCTTGCATAATCTTTTGGTTTTATAATTTGTAAAACTCCACACAAGTGCATGAATCATTTTATAGCAAATGATAAGTATACTCTCAAGGTTAATCTAAGGAAGAAATATATGTGGTTTTTAATTTATTATTCAAAATCTTAAAAAAAAAATTAATCATATACAATATGTCACAATATTTTGGTTTTTGTGTTCTAATCTAATGACATAATAAAAATAAACATAAATATGATTCAATAAACAATAATTTAAATTTTTATCATTCATAAAATTAGATTATTTATGGAATAATAATTGAGTTAATTATGCTTGCTTATATTATTTAGGTTATTAAATATAAAATTGATATTTTTTTGATTTTCTTTTTTTGGTATGAAAAGGTCCTTAGGCGGGG
This sequence comes from Hippophae gyantsensis, assembly GCA_030763125.1. Classification (NCBI taxonomy): domain Eukaryota; kingdom Viridiplantae; phylum Streptophyta; class Magnoliopsida; order Rosales; family Elaeagnaceae; genus Hippophae; species Hippophae gyantsensis. The sequence goes on along the minus strand of CM061030.1, from coordinate 42,988,341 downwards.
ACCAAATTCTTCTCTTTAAGATTAATTAACTAATATCATTAGGTGGGGCCTATTAATTAATTAAGTATTAAATTTTAGCTTTATTTTTATGAAAATAGCAAACCATCTAATCATAGCTTTAGGTGGAGTGAGTTAATTAGACTTTATTTAAGATTTCAAAATTAAACCTAAGAATTTAATTATCCAAGTACTAACATTCAAGTTTTAAAAAAATTACTAAAAATATGTTGTCAATACATTTTTAACTAACAATTCTTGTAAAAACTTTTGAAATAGAACTCCACTCTAACTATCGGAAAATTGTATCAATAAATAAAAGAGTACTACTTTAAATGAGACCAGATAATTAAACCTTAAAATATAATTTTCAGGTATAAGTTTGTAATAAAAAATAATATATTTTTCTCTAACCTCATTAATATAAAATCTCGAATAAAAATAAAATCAATTTATTTTATAGAAATTTTTTACATATTTATTATTTTGCAAGTATAACAATGTTATAATTATATCATATTTACAAATAGCCAACCATGTTAAATTTAATCACATACAATTTAAATACAACATATAAGAATAAAACATTAAAAAATAACTATAAAGAATCCATTAAAATTATACCTTAAAAGAATCCTTATAGTAATTTGATGCAAATTTTGTTGCTAGAAAACCTCCAAACGAATTTGCATTTCCATTTATTGAATGAAAAAAATAAAAATCTATAAAAACATAGCTAGTTCTTCCTAAAAAGAGAAGAACTTAAAAACTAAAAACTAAAAGCTAGAGAAAGAAAGAGCTCAGAAAATTATTTATTTTACAATGAGGGAAGAAAGTTATTTTATAGGTGAGGAAAAGGCCAAAACGGGGGAAAAATATTCCAAATTTTTAATTTGGACGCGTTTGGATAGGGTTGCACACGTATGTGGTGCAAATATTTTGGCAAACGGTCATTGGGTGCACGTTGGCACACACAGGACACAACATAGGAGTGTGGTGGTGTATGTGTGACACGGGATTTCGAGTGTGTTTCAGGTGAGGACATGTACTAGCTACGTACACTGGCTAGGTGTGTACCTGCATGTGAAGGGTGTGTCCTGATGTGTATTGGGCATCTGATAGCGTGTGTTGGGCATGCACGCATGCTGCTACGCATGGAACTCGGCGCGGATGGGCAACTGTGCACGGGATTTCATCTTTTGAAATTGTTGACCATTTTGAAACATTTTGTCCAATTATTTGATCTTTTTAACTTTTCCTCATTTTATTCTTCAAGTTTTAAAATTATTTTTGAACGAAAATACTTGAAAAACAATAAAAATACTTGTGATTTTGAAAAAAATATTTATTCAAAATATATGATATAATTATACAAATATGAATCTATTTAATCAATTAAAGTACATTACATAATGGTAATTTTAGTGCTTTTTAAGCACTCATCAGTTATCAAAATGACTATTATATTATATCAATCGAAGCTCTTTTTGATTCCCATAAGAAGAGTGGGCCTTGGTTAGTCCACACTTTTTTTGAACCCAAATTCCAACATTTACATCACTTATCATTGGTTTAAACTTTTTCTCGCACCTTTTCTATTTTGCTTGCTTCCGGTTTTGTTCAGTACACTTGTAATGAAGATTGAGATATTGACCAAGTTGTTGTTAAATATATTCTAAAGATTCTTAAGATCCTACAAATACTTTTAAGATTCAAAAAAATATTCTCCATACCATACAAAAAGGGATTGATTTGGAATATCAAATGCAAGGAATAATTTAGGAAGCAATTTTTTTTGTTTTAGTTTCTTATGGCTCATTAATGGCTAGAAAATTTTGTTTTAGTGAACTATGGACTTTTATAAGTCTTTTTTGTCGTTATTCTTTTTAGTCTTTTATTCTTAAGGATAGATTAGGCCCAATCTAAAACTAAATAGGCCCACTAGGGTTGAATTAAGTCTATGGTTCTTTTCTTTAAGATAAATTTCTTCTATTGTTTTGTTGTTTATAAAATAAACAATAGCCTTGTAATGGAGGGAGAATTGATATTATTAATGAAAATTTATTTCAGAATGCATTTTTCTTTTCCTTCCTATGTTCTTTGTTGAATTCTTGAATTCGATTTATCAAAGGAAGTGATCATACTTTGTGGATTCTCAGGGTTAGGGGTTTAAGGACAATGTTTCCTTAGAGTTCTAATTAGATCATCTTCAAAAGGTTCTTAGCAAATCCATTGATCATATTCATTTACATTCATGGGTTCCTAAGGTTGTTTGCCTAGAGTTTTTGCATCATTTGGTATCAGAGAATTTATTGCTGAAAATAGGTTATCTATCTACATTTATCATTTCTTTTCAATTTTGGAATCAAAATGAAAAGTTCATCTTGTTCTTGTTTTAGTTCTTTTCTGTGTTTTCTCGATTCACAAAAAACAAATTCTTCCTTCCAATACTTTAGTTTTCTTTCAATTTTTTTTGTTGTTCTTTGTTTTTGGATTTCATTTTGTAGTTTCCTCTAAGTCCCCGATTTCCCAAAAAAATTCGTCCTTCAAGTCTTGTGTTTTCATCCATCCTTGTTATTTTCATCTTTATATTTTGTTTCATAGTTCTCTTTGAAATATTAATATCTTTTTGTTGTTTTTTAATTCTGTGTTAAATCAATCTTTGTTATTAAAAAAAAGGACAAAAAAGGGAGAGGGAATTATTTATTTTTACTTTAATTTACTTATTTTTTTACTGGCTTAATTATTTATTTATTTTAGTTAATTTTATTTTATTTTTACTTTAATTTATTTATTTAGTTGTTTATTTTTTTAATTTTTATTTATTTTTAATTTAGACACATCCTTTAGTGCTATTACAAGCATAGAGTAAAAAATGGTTAGCAACAATTATGAATGGTCAATGAAGGGAATGATAGCCACAAGAATAGTAGGTGGAATGCATGAGGTAAATGATATCATGGCATTTACATCTCAAATGTCATCTTTGGTAAATCTTTTGATGGTTCAAAACTCGCCATCAAGTATAAACTAGGTCCAAAATTCAAGAGTATCATGTGTGTTTTGTGAAGGAGCTCATGTGTTTGATAATTGTCCAAATAATCTTGAATCCATATTCTATGTGGGAAATGTGAACCAAAACAATGATCCATACTCAAACATATATAACCCAGGATGTAGGCAACATCCAAATTTCTCTTGGAATAACAACAATCAGTGTGCTACTCAATTCAACTATCAATCATTTCCACCTACTAGTTTCCAACAACCACAACAATTACAAGCCCCAGAAAAGAAGCCACCTACTAAGGACAATACAAAGCCTTAATGGGGATGATGAAAGACTTCATCCAATCATTTAATACAAAGCCCTAAAGGTAACCTTCCAAGTGACACAATTGTAAATCCAAGAAGATAAGGTATGGACCGGTGCAACACCATAGCCTTAAGGAGCGGTAAAAATCTAGAGGAAGATAAGACTAAAAAGGATGAGGAGAAATAAAAAATTAACAAGGATGAAGAGGAACTAGTGGATAAAGAGGGCATTGAAAAGGA